>PYXC01001038.1:452500-520000 GCA_015244755.2 Tenualosa ilisha
GATGTGTTCTCTGCCGACTGTTTGCTGCTTTATAGGGAGACACACACACTCACAATTTCACTCACATGCAAATGAGTCAATTTACCATGACTTCAACATGGTTTGACACTGTAATCCAAATTGTATACAGTATGGAGTCCACCATTTTATGATGCATCAGTGCCCACCTTTTATTCTATAGGAGGGCTAAAACAGATTATCCATTGTGAGATTAGAGAAACAGATACCATTGGAACACCACAATAATCACACAATCTTTGGTAAACAGACATAGACGTCCCACTCGGATCCCTGTGTGGGTTCTCTCATCCAGTAGCCCATGTCTGGTCCCTCACTCTTCTGAAGTGTTTACTTAGTATGAGTAGATAAGATAACCAACAGTGATCTTATTTCATATCCTCTCTGCCCATTTGAAAACATCCGCATATGAAAGAGTTGGAAATCGGTGTCCCTTTCAACCATTATTTATTGGTACCCTGTTGACACATTGAATAGTCATGTATAGTGAAATGGCTCCATCTGCTGGTGGATACTTGAATTACAGCCAACCGATTCAAGGCATTGCATATGTCTCATTTGATTATCTTTATTGACTTGGATGCATGGAGATGTGCAACTGATAGAAATAATGCATAAAATGATGCTGATTTTAGTTGAATGCCTGTATGTTTCAATTGAAGTAGACCAGTCTTGATGTGACTTAATCCTTATAACATGGTGTCATTATTTCAATGACTTGAAAGAAATGAAGTGTCTTCTCTTTTAAAAGTAAAAAAGTAAACTGAAGTTGACAGCCATTCTGAATGATACAGTTCCTTTGAGGCTGACTTTAAATCTGCTTTCATCAGTGCTCAGATAGTCTTCCCTTAAGCCATGCCGTCTCGATGAAGTCAGAACCAAAATAAGCACACACACACACACACACACACACACACACACACACTCACTCTCTCTCTCCTCTCTCTCTCTCTCTCTCACACACACACACATACACACACACACACACACACACTCTCTCTCTCTCTCTCTCTCACACACCACATACACACACACACACACACAAACTAGAGTTGCATAATCTTGCCACATCAAAGCTGATCTCTGAGCAGTAAGCATATGTAATATTTAGAGCCTTTAGTGGCTCCAGTCACTAGCCCACTGTCTTTGAGAAGGAGATCAGAGCCTGGATGAGTCACTTACACGCACACACGCACACACACACACACACACACACATACACACACACAAACACAGCCACAGCTCACTTAGAGTAACACACCATGTCCAACTGCACAGTGCATATTATTGACTTACAAACACACTGTTTGTTTCACACATGTAGCTCAGGATCAGTAGTACACCTCTTACACAACTACACATCAGCAGCTGACAGTAAAGGGACATTCTGGAGGATTTCAACCCATAGCCCTGTTGTTGGAGCGTAGGTTGCTGGTTGGCTACTTGATCTGTGGTACTAAAATCTCTTGTTCTTTTTTTTCCAACTGACAGCACTTGGTGGCCTTGAACAGCAGGGAATGAATTGAATGACTCTGGAATATTGTATTACAGTACTATAGCACAGTTGTCACATACTCCGCAATTCATTTTTTTTTTCAATCACTTACAAGCTTTTGTCTGGACTTTAGCCTCATTTTTATAACTCTAAATACAATTACAGCACCATCCGTCTGTTATAGCCATACAGTTGACACATCTCTTGCTGTTCTGCAATGCTTACATTTT
This sequence comes from Tenualosa ilisha, assembly GCA_015244755.2. NCBI lineage: Eukaryota > Metazoa > Chordata > Actinopteri > Clupeiformes > Clupeidae > Tenualosa > Tenualosa ilisha. Next base: position 454,244 of record PYXC01001038.1, read on the forward strand.
CTTTACATACTGGGTCACCTCAATGTGTTGTTTATGTCTTGTTTGCAAACGCTTACACACAGTGTGCCAGAAATTAAAATCTAATGTCCAAAACCTTAAATACTGTACAAAATCCTTAGTGTGGCAATAACAGGAAAAGGAAAAAGCATTTCCAATTGCATTCGGAGAAATGGACAGGTGTTGACAACAGACTGGTGGTTTGTTGTACTTGGAGTTTTGAAAAAAAGTTCTTACAGACTGGACAAAAGCATGTTGCAGTTTTTCTTGATTGCTTTGCAGTCGTCACTTCAGAATTCACATTTTCAAATCAGTTAACACAAAGGCCTAAACAGGAGCACATTTTGTTAGTGATAAAACATTTAAAACATGCAGCAAAACCAAAGTTTTCCGTCATACAACACAATCAGTGATCAGATCAGTGAATACTCTCAGTCCATCATAACACAAAAAAGAACAAAATGCAAAACTTTGCTTTCAAAAAAAGCAGATTCTGCCTTAGGTTTTGCTTTGTCTGTGCCATTTACCCGGTTATTGAATGTATGAAAAAGAACCAGAGTGTTACAGCATAAAGTTTTTTTTTCTCACAGTTACAGTAAAGTAACTGCCATTGACATGCCCATAATAGACCCATAATAAGCACCTAGGCAAATGTGCTGTACAATACAATTAATTTCATACACTGAAGTAACTTTCCAATTTTCATTGACCTTCCTTTTTCATCAAAACATGGATACTTTCAAAATTACTCTATATGCTGTTGGCCTCTTTGACCCACCCTTGCATATAGCAAACAGCAAAGGTGATATCTTATATGCATGAAGAATTATGGAGGAGATTTACACAGTGACATTAGTAATTCTCTTTTTGTCTGTGAGTAGATTCTTTCCAGTTGTTCAAGCTAGTAATTCAATGGAGTTTGGGAACTTTTTAAGAAAGCTGTGTTAAATGTTTTGAAAAACTATGTGAAAATGTGTTAAACCAACATAACTGGATATGCTGGATTCTGCTGTGCAGATATCCAGTGAGGACAAAGATCATGTGGATTGCAGTTTCATTAAGCGCTTCTTAGCAATCAAGAAAAACTATGTCTTCAACAATTCCTGAAGAATTTCAATGGAACATTCATTATCTAACATAAAATGACATTTTTGCACACATCACTGTAAACACGCACACAAATATAAGTGGTAAACTAAACAGAAAGTTTAAAGTAAACCGTAAATGAAATGAAAGCAGTGTTTTGAAATCAGTGTAGGCCATGACTTGAAAACACATGCTAGTGTTTGGCAGAATTATTGGATTTTGAGCCAATTTGACTGTGTTTTGGTGGTTTTAGTGTGTATAGAGAGAAGTATTCTCAGTATCCTAGAAATCTAGACACACTTTGTGGTATAAATAGTTTTGCTCTGTGGGTACGTCTAGCCACACACCATTGGAGCCTTAGTAGGTCTACCTATGGTCTTACACGGGCTTGGTAAGACCAATCACAATGCTCCATCCTCGTAGAGAGGTGCTGTAGAGAGTTTTGCTGTATTAAGAGTTATGAAGAGAATTAAGAAAAATATTTCAAGTATAAGTGAATACTTGTTAGGGACTGAAATAAATGGTAATTGCTGCTCATTACACAATACACAAGAGTTAACAATGCCCTACAAAGAAACAGTATGGGACACACAAAAGCATTCCAAACATTATCAGACTACTCAATGACATCACTTCCATTTCATACAGGCACACACACACACACACACACACACACACACACACACACACACACACACACACACACATATGCAGTACACACACACACATAATAGTAATGCAGTAATAAAGTGCACACAGTGTAAATTACAACTCACAGCATAGAACATCAACATACTGTGTGTAAAGCTGTCATCTCTCTCTCTCTCTCTCACACACACACACACACACACACACACACATACACACACACACAATCGCTCACTGTGTCTCTTTCTGTGCTTTTTTATTACAGTTCCTTTATGATAGTTATGTGTGTTGCGTGTTGTCTGTTTGGTATTGGTATTAACAGTTTGCTACAAATTGGTACAGCTTGTAAACCGGAACATTCATTTACTATCCTTTAAATTCTGTCTGTCTCTCTCTCTATCTCTCTTTCTCTCTGTCTGTGTGTGTGTTTGTGTGTGTGTGTGTGTGTGTGTGTGTGTGTGTGTGTGTGTTTACACGCACACTGGACTGCACAGTGAGTAATCAACCCCTGCATCTCTCCAGCCCCTGCCCTTGAGACTTGAAGGGCAAATCAGTAAATTATTTATCAAAATCAATCCCTTGTGTAATTGATCCAGGAGATGGGAAGAGGGAGAGCCGGCCGGGCCTTATTTAGTGAGGCCCTCATTCCAGTCGCTCAAAGCTCTGCTCGGGGTCACCAGCTGTGGGATGACCTCTCCCCAACATCCCTGCGGAGGGAACTGGGCCCGCCGTCAACATGGAGGATTGGCAGCTGTAAAACATTTATGACTGGAAAAGAATACTCAGGCTTAAGGTCAACTGGAATACATAATAATATTAATGTTCCTTTTGTGCATTCCTACCTTGTGTGTATGTGTCAAATGGCATGTGTTAGGGAGGATCGTGTGGTCGTTTGCACTGTGTACTACTCATCTGTTTTCAATGCACAGGACAGAGCCATGACGCCTCTGACTCGGGATCACTACTGACCCCTGGTGGTCAAAATCTGAATTTTCTCCACCATCATTGCATGTACTATAAATTAGATAAAGGGGTGTATGTCTTTTTGTGTACATTTGTGGTCTGTGACTGTGTGTGTGTGTGTGTGTGTGTGTGTGTGTGTGTGTGTGTGTGTGTGTGTGTGTATGTATGTGGGTTATATAGGGGTAATTGAGAGATGAAAGAAAAGAAGAGCCTGTGCTGAAATAGTTTAAAATACATGTCTTTGTTTTTGAACAGGAGATGAATTCCTGCAAGTAACCTACAGCAGAGAACTAAAAGCAGATGAAAACACACTAATTCATCTTTCTCGGCTTGTAAAGCGTTTGCTTACAGTGCACTGCATCAACGTAGAGCGTTGCCTATTAATTACTGCTACTGTTTGTCAACATTGATTAAACACAAATGAACATAACTGGAATGTAATGTTGAATGAATGCTGCTTATAATGCGTGGGCACTTACCTGAAATTAAACATGAAATATCCCAATCCAATTCCATGCTGAGGTGACCTTCCACTAAAGGGCTCTTATTGTGAGCAGAGGAAAGGGCAGATTAGCAGCCAGGGGAGATGGGTTTGTGTGTGTGTGTGTGAGGGGGGACTGCTGAGCAGGCAGGGGGCTTGTGTGTATGTGTATGTGTGTGTGTGTGTGTGTGTGTGTGTGTGTGTGTGTGTGTGTGTTGGGTGTCTCTGGGCTCTCCATCAGTTCTGCGTGTCTGCAGCTGGTGTCCTCCCTGCCCTGCACACATTAACCTCCAAGCCTTCTGCCTGTGCCACTCCCCTGGCTCAGCGGCAGCTGTAATGGGGAGTAAACGCCCGCTGTCCTCTCTCCTGGGCATGCTGATTGCCGCAGGAACCTAGTGACCGTGTGTGTGTGTGTGTGTGTGTGTGAGTGAGAGAGAGGGAGAGAGAGAGAGATACACATACAGTGTGTGTGTGTGCAGAGAAAGAGGACAGGTAGTGGAGTATAGAGAGGGAGTGCCTCTGTGTGTGTGTATGTGTGTGTGTGTGTGTGTGTGTCTGCACATGTGTGATAGGCATGATTGAGTGACCTCTTGTTGCCAGAGCCATGAGGCTTGTTTAGTGTGTGGCGACAGTCTCTGCAAGTCAAACTGCTCCTATATATCCATCACATCCTCATCTCTCTGCACACTCCACTACCCCACTTGTGTGTGTGTGTGTGTGTGTGTGTGTGTGTGTGTGTGTGTGTGTTGACTTGTGTGTGTGCGTTTATAGAGTAGAGGGGAGCCGTGTTTATGTAACAAGAGGGCTGTTAGAGTGGCGCGCATCTTCTTCTGATCTGGAGTCAGCTGAGTTAATCCTATCTCTATCACTTTGTGATTACCCTCGGCATCTCAGAACAGACTCCTTTATCTAAAACTTTATCGTCTTGTGTCTCTCTGTGTGTATGCGTGTGTGTGTGTGTGTGTGTGTGTGTGCTCCCAGCCTTTTAGAAAGGCTAATGATGTATTCAGAAGTCTGTGTGTGTGTGTGTGTGTGTGTGTGTGTACGTGTGTGGGCCTATGTGTGCACATCCATAATGCAGGTGTGCGTCTGTATATTTATAAGTGAGTGAGTGTGTGTGTGTGTGTGTGTGTGTGTGTGTTTGTGTTTGTGTCTCACTTTGTGTGTGTGTGTGTGTGTGTGTGTGTGTGTGTGTGCCAGGTGTATATCCAGCATATATTTATGTCTATGAATGCATGCCCTACTGGTCTCTGATGTCTTGAGCCAGCCCTGTGTTGTAAACTTCTGAGGAGTGCCCCCACCTTCCTCTATAGCCCGCATGTGGCGCCTCTTTGTCCTTCCCATCATCCTCCCTGTCTGATGGCACCGCACGCCTTGAGGAGAGCCAACACGGCATGCTGGGAACTGAGGCTTCCTGCCGGTACAGAGAAGGAGAAGAGGATAAGAGAGGAAGAGAGAAAGAGAGAGAGAGGGAGAGGGAGAGGGAGAGAGTGAATTTGCATGGCAGATGGGGTGTTAGGGAAGAGAGAGTGTGTGGCGGTTGTTGTGGTGTTTGATGTCAGCATGCAGGAAGCAGCGGATGTGCTTAGCCCAGCTGTGTCCGAGTTCAGACTCGCCTGGAAAGCAAACCCCTAAAGTGACACGGCAACTTAGCTAAGCAAGAGGATATTGTGTATGTGTGTGTGTGTGTGTGTGTGTGTGTGCGTGAGTGTCTATGTGTGTGCACAAAGTAAGGGTGTGTGTGTGTGGTTGTGTGTTTGTGTGTGTGTGTGTGTGTGTGTGTGTGTGTGTGTGTGTGTGTGTACGTGTGCACGTGTATATGGATAGTGCCAGTAGGTAGTAGGTATTTGTTGTGTGTGTGTGTGTGCTCGCGTGTGCTTGGGCACACACTTTTTTCTGCATGTGTGCGCACAGTTGAGAGGGTCTGACAGAGAAAGAATGACAGAGAAAGTGCAAACAGAGGCACTGAGCCACAGTCACAAACAGACTTGTTATCCATTCCCAGACCTTGCTTTGCAGGTTTATAGTTTGCCTTCCGCAGGCTGGGTGGGGGCGCAGGTTTGTCAATCAAACTCCTGTCCCAAGGTCGCTGGGACAATAACTCCCGACTTGCGCTGCCGGAGAGGTGCCGTGCTGCGATGTGCGCGTCTCCATAAAGAAAATAATCAGACTAATAGCTCTGGAAAGCACCGCAGCGCACAGAGTCCCGGGTTCAGAGGTGAGACGCAGTTCACTGCATCAACTCCTGACTACTTACATCAGCAACGGCTCAAGGTCCATGGGCTAGCACTCCTAGAGATACCTTATGCATCTTTGTGTGTGTGTGTGTGTGTGGGGGGGGGGGGGGGGGGTGTTGTGTATGTGTGTGCTATTTAAACAGACTGTGTCCATTGTGTGTGTGGTGTCATCTGTGTTGTTTAGTGATGGATTGTTTCCTAGAACACTAGACCCTCAAAGGAAAAAAAATGTCTGAAAAATGTGTATTAATAAGGCAGTAATCTCTACACACAGGCAGATAGTGATTAGAGGAACTGTCATCTAGCCTACCTGTTCTGTGTTAGTGTGTGCCAAGAGTACCACTGGATCATAGTGAAGTTTCACTGTCCTATTTTACACTTCAAGGGCTTCTTCTGTTTGCATTTAGTCTCACTCTCAGGAGCATATCCCATATCTCTTTTCATTTGAGCACGCACACTTTCTTTCTTTCTTTCTTTTTTTCTTTCTTTCTTTCTGTCTTTCAATATTTTGTCTTTCTTTCTGTCTTTCTTTCTCTTTCGGTCTTTCTTTCTTTTTGTCTTCCATATTTTCTGTCTTTCTTTCTTTTCTTTCTTTCTGAAAAGCAAATGTTGACTCTCTCTCCCCGTCCACTGGGGCATGCTGTAAGAGAGAGCCATGCTGTAAGGTGGATGTTAATACACCTCTAATCTGAGAGAGAGGATGTTTCATGCTTCAGCTGCAGCCTCTGGCTCTGGGCAAACACACCTGCACCGCCCACACCTCTCCATCTCAGTCCTCACGCTTCTCCTCTCTTCTCTTCTTCGTTCCCCCTCTTTTTCTCTTCTCTGTCTCTCTTCGGTCCTCAGGACTCCTCTCTTCCACACTCCTCTCCTCTCTTCTTCACCCTCCTTCTTGTTTGCTTGCTTTCTTCTCTCCTCTCCTTCTCTCTCTTCTCCCCTCCTTTCCTCCCCCCTGCATTCACACAGATCAGATTAATTTTCTCTCAGGCAACTCTTTGATCTCTACTGGTTCTCTCTCTCTCTCTCTCCCTTTGTGTGTGTGTGTGTGTGTGTCTGTGTGTATGTGACAGAGCTGTGGTAAGAGTTAGAGTCTGTGGTTGAAACCACCATCATTTGGGTGATCGGCAGCCCCCCAGGGGGTCCTGAGAAGAGACCCCTCCACCCTTCCAACCACATCACCCCATCCAACCCCACCCTACCACCCTTTGCAAGCCTGCCATTTCCCGTCCTTTGCGTTAATTACACCGGGGGCGTAATCATTAAAGGCCCTGTTTTAATCAGGCCTTCATCAGCTGCTAATGCCAAGCTATTAATTTCTCCTGCTGGAAAGCCGAGAGCCCTCGAGGGGGGAGAGGGACAGGGGAACAGAGATGCGCTCTCCCCTCTCATGGCTTATGCATGTCATTAGCGGTCGTCGGGGAGCTCTATCTCCCCCCTCTGTCTCCATAGCTGTGTCTCTTCTCGCTCTGTCTGTCTCAGTCGTTCGTGTGAAAGTGGGAGAGTACGGTTCTGAAGTCGACAGCTAGCCGCTCTGTGTTTTTCATGTGTGTTTCATCTCTGTGTGACTTATTGGTTTCGCATTGCACCGCCGTTTCTGTTCTCGACCTCAGGCGAAGCACGCCCTCAAGAGAGAACGCCAACAAATCTCTCTGCTGCTGGAACAACAATAATGCACTTTGTTGTCGCGCTCCTATACAGTAGAGTCACATGCGACACACACACACACACACACACGATTAATGGCAACCGCACTAGGGTCAGTTCTGGAACAGCAGACACAAGAGTGTTTATTTATTTGTTTATTTGTTTATTCTGTGAAGTACCACTTTCGTGTCATGCTCTTGCCACAGAGATCAATTGGTTTTGTTTACACAGGGTCTTGCATAAATCACAAGGGCACAAGAAGGGGAAGGGAGAAAAACTTGTGTTGTGCGCTGTTCCCAGGCCAGTGTCAGTGAGTAGGGGAGGTAGAGTGTGGGGTGGGGTGGGGTGAGGTGGGGTGGCGTTGGGTTGGGCACCACCTTGTCTGGCAGCATTCCACCACCACTGCCGCTCTGCCACTGAAGTCCCCTGTGAGATTGTCAGGAAGGACAAGAGGAGACACTCACATAGAGGGGGGTGTGCACACAAAGGAGAATTGCTAGCTAACACCTCAGTTTATACACACACACACACACACACACACATGCACACACAAACACACTTTCTTACACACTCTACTCTCACCTGTTTTTTCTCTCACAGAGCTGCTGTCGACCGGAAACTAGCACTGTAACTTAATGCTATGGGGCGCTGAGTTGGCTGTTTGTGTGTGTGTGTGTGTGTGTGTGAGAGAGAGAGAGAGAGGTTGTATTGCACGTTGCTCAGTGAGATTTTATTGATTCTTGTGTCACTTGTGTGGCACACTCATTTTCACACATTTCACACACACACACACACACACACACACACACACCACACACACACACACACACACACACAACGCAACCCTTGACCTCCTAATTTTTTTCACTCAAACTCTTAGTCATACAAACAGTCACACACAACACACATGGCACACACACACACACACACACACACACACACACACACACACACAATGTCAGCTGCTCTGTGCAGCTGTGGTGGCTTGCCTGCCTGTCTGTGCAGGTGCTCTCATGGTGGCATGCTGCAGCGCGACTAAATAAGACAGAGAGTAGTGAGAGAGAGAGAGAAAGAAAGAAAGAAAGAAAGAGAGGGAGAGAGAGAAAGATAGAGAGACAGAGCCTCTCTGTCTGTCTGCTGACATGCTTGATTGGACATGCCTGAGACAAACGCAGGTGGCAGAGAGAGGGATCAGGAGATGACACACACACACACAAACACAAACACACACTCGACATACACACGATTGAGTGTTTCAACCAGACTGAGCGTGTGTACTGGGAGCACCTCTGACAAGGCAACAGAATGAGAACAAGCTTTCCTTGGGAGGCTGCCACTCCCTCTTTATCTCTTTCACTCTCATAGACACACGCACACAGACACACACACTCAATCACACACACACACACACACACACACACATACATACACACACACACCTCACACACACATACATACACACACACACACATTCCCATCCCTTTCTTTCTCTCTGTCTTTTCCCCCTCCCTCACTCTTCCTCTTCCTCCCTCCCTCCCTCCCTCTCTCTCTCCCTCCCTCCCCCCCCTCTCTCCCTCTATCTGTCTGTTCTGTGGCGAGGCTGACTGAAACTGACTTGCCAGTGTCAAGGCTGCTGCTCTGTTGCGTCCGTCCTCCTGATTTATCTCCCCTCTTCATATCAACTCTCTCGCCCCGCTCCCGTCGATGAGAGAGGGAGGGAGGGATCCGGCAGGAGGAGGAGAGGACACACAGGACGAAGGGGGTGTGTGCCTCCCTGTTTGAATGTGTGTGTGTGTTTGTGTGTGTATGTGTGAGTTAGTTAGAGAGAGTGTGTGTTGGAGTGTGCGTGTGTGTGTGTGTGTTGGTTTGCTTACGCGCGTGCAGAGAGGAGCTGGTGTCGACTGGTGTTCGAAGTGACAGCGTCAGTGACAGCCTGGTGCCTGTCACCTGAGTGGGGTTCTCAGCTCACCTTCTGGAAAAGAACGGCAGCTTCTACTCTCTGAGGACTGTCAGAAGAAAACAGAACTTTTTTTTTTTCTCCCGTCCTCTTCGCTCACCGACACAGTGGAAGAACCATTTCATTGGAACTGGAACTAGGACTGGAAGTGGAAACTTGGAACTTGGAACTTGGAGCCTGACGAGGGATCTTTATCCTGCCGCGCTTGTGATCTCATTTCGTGCTCAAATTCTGAGGAATACTTGACCTGTGCTCAGAGAGGAGGAGGAGGAAGAGGAAGAGCCAGAGGAAGAGGAGGGGAGCTGATAGCAGAGCAAAGAGCAGATCGGAGAGGAAGATTCCGGCGAAGAGGTGTGAGCCGACTGAAGAGGAGGAGGAGGAGGAAGAAGAGCCAGAGGAAGAGGAAGAGAGTTGATAGCAGAGCGAAGAGCAGATTGGAGAGGAAGATTCCAGCGAAGAGGTGTGAGCCGACTGAAGAGTAGGAGGAGAAGGAGGAAGATCAATATTTCCATGCTGGAGTTACGACCTGTCTCTGGACCAGCTATCTCTGGCACAACTAGCCACAGCACCAGAGCGAGGAGGGGAGGGGGGGGTGACTGTTCTCAGAACTGGCTGTTTCAAAGTGTGTGAGAGTGTATGTGTTAGACTGTGTGTCAGTGTGTGTGTGTGTGTGAGAACTGGCTTTGGAGCCAGTTGCAGCTGTGTGTGATGTGTGTGCGTGTGGTGTGAGTGTGTGAGGGGGCGTCTCAGCTGGAGTTTGGCGGGCTGCAATCGGCTCCTCTCTCTCCTCTCCTCTCTCTCGCTCCGCTCCTTGGCCACCATGGCTCCGAGGCTGCTGCTCCCCGTCGCCGTGGCGCTGTTGCTATGGACACAGGGCGCCACGAGTGGGGCAGCAGGTGACGGGACGGGCAGGCACAGGGGAGGCTGGAGGTGGAAAGGTGACAGGAATCGTGAGTAAACAAATCCACCTTTCCCCTCTCTCTCTCTCTCTCTCTCTCTCTCTCTCTCTTTCTCTCTCTTTCTTTCTTTCTGTCTCTCATCCTCTCTCACCCTTCTCATCTTTCTGTATATACATCTCCTCCCCCTCTATTCTTTGTACCCCCTTCTCTCTCCATTCTTTTGCCATCTCCCTTTTTAGTCTGTAATTATGTCTCTATTCTTTCACTTGCCTATGATACACACACACACACACACACACACACACACAGAGACGCACATTATAGCACAAACTCATTGCCACACATTGTGCTCTACCCCCATGATAAGGATATAGAGGTATCCACATCAGGCTCTCCTTATCTGCAACTGTGTTTCCTGCCTGTTAGGAGGATAAGGCTGTTGTCAGATAGGCATCTAACGCATCTCTACCCTTATGCTTGGCATGTGTCCTTGGCAGCACTCTCTGTGTACGTCTGAGACAAGACTATACACTCACTTCTCAAACTTGCTTTAAGTCTGGAGAGAAGGTTAAAAGGCGCTTTGTGATGTTTTCTTTGAAGTTCTCTTAAATGAATAGCTTTTGTGTTTACTTGCATTGTTTTTCACGGCAGCCATACATGTATGTGAAATAAAGCGATGCAGGAGAGCTAGTCAGCTGCTAGTTGGCTAGCATGCTAACGCATATCTAGTGGATATCTAGATAGCATTGAGCATAGACATTCTGCACTGCTGTTTCCTAACATTCCATTTCTAGGTCATTTTTGGATGTTTTAACCTAAGAGTGTGTGTGCAGTGTCTGTCTTATTAGGATCATACATACTATCTATATTGAGCTATCAGTCTGTGGAGAGGAAGAGGAGACATGCTGTAGCCACTTAAACAAGACAAGTGCATTAGCAGACTAGAGAAAGCAGCATTCACTGACAGAGTGGGTGAGACAGACAGGCACTTATGAATAGAAAGCTTTCACTCAGTCCACCTTCTGTTATCACAAGGCTTTTTGATGGCCCAATTGTACTACAAAAAGCTGGCTATTGTACTTCTGGCAATGAAAAAAGGACTTGAGTCCTCTATGTGTGTATTTGTGTGTCGCCACCTGTGTTAGCAAGGCTGTTTTGTTTGAAGGTTTGCATTAGCTGTCAAGCTTCATCCTCCTCCAAGGTCAAGTGTTTATGTCAAAATGACTGGTATTTATTTGGTGTTAACCTATCTACTGTTTACCTATGATTTCTGTACACTTGAGCGTCACATTTTAAAAAAAAAACAAAAAAACAGCATGGAGCACCATGTTGATGTTGATGACAGGGGGGTATTATTCTCAGCGTTTTAGTGCAAGGATGGAAGTCCATGACAACACTCAAAAGCAAACACTTGTTAGGGGGCAGAAGACTCAAGGGGAGAGAGAAAGAGTGAGTCAGAGAGAGAGATAGAGAGAGAGAGAGATGGAAGACATTGTTAAAAGAAACTGAACAAGGTTGCATCTTTTTCCTTGAACAAGCACAGCGCTTGTTGTCCTCCCTATATTAACTCTCTGTGTTAAATGAATGTCTTGATGCATCTGCATTCATCTGTCGTTGGTTTATTGGCCCAATCTCAGTGTCTGAAGAGACTTATAGACTTAAATGTGCATCCACGCTAAATCCATGAGGGTGCTGGGGTGTCCCACTGTGAAAATCTGAAGTGCATGAAGGTTGGATTGTGTTTTATTAGCCCTCTCTTAAAGTCAGCATCTCTATAGACTTTGCAAACATGAATTACCCACACTGGGGAACCCACACTTACCTCCACTGTTCATAGCACTGTGACATGAAACATAGAAGAGATCTGTAAACAATTGCCATAATAAGGAAACAGTTTTTGAAACCTATTTCACTGTCCTCTAGGGTGTCTGGGTGGTGTGTGTGGTGTGGACTTTTAAAATGGCCACATCATGTGATTCTGGTCAAAGTTAAATTTTTATTTTTTTTTTACCATTACTATTTGTTATTGTGCAATAATGTACAAGAGCTGAATGAGAGAGATGAAATACAGCAAACAGATTTCTGATGAGGACCCCCATCCTTTGTGGCCTTTCTCTCTCTCTCTCTCTCTCTCTTTCTCTCTCTCTGTGTTCCTTTTAAATGACACTCGTCCAGATGTCTGACGTGGAGTTTTATGTGAAGGTGTGAACACGAGTGCGCTGCTGTCGTCTCAGCTCGTGAAAGGTCCAGGTGTGCTTTTTTTTTGTCTGCTCGGGAGCTTGACCTCGTTTTCCAAAGCGGTCTTTATTTTTGGCCTCGAGAGCGAACCCTACATGATTTATCTTCCATTCAACTCGATTTGTATTCCCCTTAGAAAGCCACTGGCATCGTTGCAGTGCAGTCCCACTTACAGGAGTGCACATGCCCCAGCAGTTGATGTTTATTAAAAAGCTAAGCAAGTCTGTGACCCTGATCAGGGAGACAGGGGTCCACTGGTACGTGCCAGTGTTTACCTGGGTGCGCTGTGGAGGGTCTGTTGGTTGTGACTGTGCAAGCCTGCTCGGCTTGACTAGTGTGCTACAGGCCAGCCAGCATTGGTCCATGATAATGACTTTCATGAGTGCAGCTTGCCTGCCTGTAGTGGCATTAATGTCATCAGTGCTCAGCAGTTGTCCGGGGTGACCATTATTGCCGAGGAGTAAATCTTCCCTGAGGCTGCAGAGTGTGTGTGTATGTGTGTGTGCATGTGTGTGTGTGTGTGTGTGTGTGTGCATGCATGTGTATGTGTGTGTGTGTGTGTGTGTGTGTCGGCTTCTGTGTGTGTGTTTGCGTGTTTGGTGAAAAAATGAGCATCCATCTCTCTTCGGTCACAGCACACAGTCACAGTTCAACTCTCATGCCCTCACACTGTGAGAATTCAGTCCGTGCACTTTCTCCACTAATGGACAGAATGACAGACCGAGAGGCAGCACTCTGACTACTGACCCTGGACCTGTTTGGCCTTGCGCTAGGAAACAGGAACCTGTTTCACCTGAGGGAAAAGGCTGCATTCTGACCCAGGTGTCTGTTCGAATCACCATGAAGGGGAGGCAGTGTGGAAGGTGGGGTTGGGGATGAGGTGGGGGGGTATGTGAGTGTGTGGGTGTGGGTGGTGGAGAGGGGATGGAGGAAGGAACCTGGGGAAGGTTGATAAATAAAACAAATGTGTGTCTCTTTCTGTAAGGGCTGATCGCTGCATAACCTTCAGGGTGTCCTTGCAGGGGTGGGAATGGGAGTCGTCTCATCCTGGGGAGTGAGTGTGTTTGGAGTCTTTATCGGCTGAATAGAGAGGCTGGCCATGGCTGCCGAAGCGCATGAAAGCAGAAAGGGCAAAATGCCTCAAGTGACTGCCACTCTCAGTGGAAGCTGAGGCTTAGTTGCAACCACTTGAGAAACATATGCACTGTGTATGTGTGTGTGTGTGTGTTTCACTCTCTCTTTCTCTTTTTCTCTCTCTATCTCCCTCTCTGTTTCTCTTTGTGTGTGTGTGTCTCTCACTCTCTTTTCTCTCTATCTCCCTCTCTGTTTCTTTTGTGTGTGTGTGTGTGTGTGTGCATGTGTGTGTGTGTCAGAGAGAGGGAGAGACAGAAAATTGTGAAACACTGGACAGCATTACCACCAGCATCTTCACACACTCTCATTTTAGCACATTGGCGACGGAGCAGGCAGACCCTCTCCTTTCCCACAAGCAATTAACGATGCACTTTGTGCTTTAGAGCGCTGGTTAACGTGCCTCTCATGAAACATTCAAAGCAATCACAGCCCTTGAAATGGATCTAATGCACAAGACCAAACATGTCCAAAGTGATCCCGCAGTGATGCACGGGTGCAGACAGTAAAAGTCTTGAAGTTGTGGTACACACACTCCGGTTATACTGGTTTGCAGAGGTGTAACACTATGCAGCGAAGGAAACAAAGTCCTCTATAATGGCCCGGGGTACTTAAAGGTTTATGAGACTTCGTCTCCTTTTTCATTCTTCTTATCCTCCATGGAGCAAAAATACGGGGTGAAGAACTGTTTGGCTGGTTGCCATAGGAATCCTCTGCTTTGAGGATATCAGACAACCAGGGGACTATAAGACACCAGATATCCTCTCCTTGTGTGAATCTTTGCTTTCTGCTTTATCCGCAAGTACGCTGAGAACTGGCACCGATTGGCTTTCCCTATGAGGGACAACTAAAAATTCAGCACAGGCACCCCCATCTTTTTTTTCTTTTCTTTCCCCCAATTTTTTTTTTTTGAAGTGCGGTGTAACATCTTTAAAGTTGATGCCGCAGTAGGGGAACAAGATGTGCTTACCATGCAGGGTGGATTAAGTATAGCTGCTCTAGTGTACTTAAAAAGATACATTACTCAGTTTTGAAATTGTATACTTTTTATTTCTGCTCACTGAATTTGTACTTTAAGCTGTGCATCTGTCTGGCTGTAGTGTCTCTGTAGAATGGCAAACAGGACTCCATTGAGTAGCGGACTGCTGTGAAGGAGGTAACTCTTACTCTGGTGGTATACTGTAGATGGCAATAGAGAGATATGTGTGTGTGTGTGTGTGTGTGTGTGTGTGTGTGTGTGTGTGTGTGTGTGTGTGTGTGTGTGTGTGTGCGTGTGTGTGTCATGGCCTCTGCATGTCTTCTCAGGAGGGGGGCCATGTGATGGTCTGGGGCAGAGCTGACGAGTGGGTGATGAATTTGGGGGTATGACTGCTGTGGTCAGGCTGCGGGTCCAGCTGGAGTCCATCAGAGACAACCGCAGAGGGAGAGGGAGAGAGAGAGAGAGAGAGAGAGAGAGGAGAGAGAGAGAGAGAAACAGAGAGCGAGAGAGATGGAAGGAGAGATTCAGCCAATGTGTCTTCCCTCAACATGCCATGCCTGGCAGGCATAAATGCATTTTAACGAAGACTGTCTGTGTGTGTGTGTATGTGTGTGTATGTGTGTGTGTGTGTGTGTGTGTGTGTGTGTGTACATAGGTCAGCAAATATGGGACCTCAGAGCTAAAGCTCAGAGCTATAATGTAAATGCCATCAGCACTGCTTAGATCAGAGTGATGTTTTTCACGTAACTCTTTTTTTAAAGAGGAATTTAAATGCTTGGCTTTTCCCATGGGGTTATGGGCCACAAAAAGACCAAAGCTCAGTAGTGACTTCCTCTACTGGCCCAGTAATTAGAGCATGGAGCCTCACAAGCTTTACAGAGGTCACTCTGCCACAAAGTCCACTCACTGTTGGCTCTCTATGCAGTGTTCACACACTCGTTTCTTCATGCCTCTCTCTTTCCTTCTCTCTCTCTCTCACTCCCCCTCTTTTTCTTTTGCCCTCTTACTTCGTCACTCTATATCTTTTGGAGCTGCCAGAAGGTTGAATCTCCTTTAATTAAGTTTGCAGTGAACAGTGAATCTCAATTACTTTACCTTTCAAACAAGGTCAAACTCTGAGGTGGAGGACAAGGGGTGGGATGGTTGTGAGTTGTGCGTGTGTGTGTGTGTGTCTGTGTGTGTGTGTGTGCTTGTGTGTACATCTGTGTGTGCTGCACATCTGTGTAGCTGCTGTTGATATTTACAGCAGCTACACAACGCCTTCTCTGGCGTTACAGGGCATGTTACTCAGTCACCTAAACAGAAGTGGGATTGTCTCTGACACCCACCTCCACCTTACCCTTGTCCTATTTTAGAGCAATGTGTAGCACACCTGGTGCGGGTGCAGGTGTTTGGCGTGGGTGAAAAGAGCCTTATAACCATAAATCATGTGACATGGCCCCTCCACCACCTTTACCAACTACTTCAGCACAGAATGTCTGCCTTCTAACTAAATCTCATTTTATCAGAGCTTAACATTCTGTTGACAACTGGGCTCGTCTAGCCTTCGCAGGGGAGGGATTCTTGCCGTACTATTTTTTTGTGCAGAGTTGTTATTTTAAATGCTATTGTATTTATACACACTTACACACACATACACCCCAGTGCCACTGAGAGTTTCCTGCACCAGACAGACTGTCTCATGGGAGATTTTATGGACTGGAAAATAAGCCCTGAGTTAGCAGGTTGTGAATTATGGGAAGATTTGTGAAAAGACAAAAAAGAAAGAAAGTAAAAAAAAAAAAAAAAAAAAAAAACGGTCTTCTCTCTGGTCACGGTGGAAGTGGAAAAACAGGTGGACACAGGGTGGAAGAGGCACAGTCCATAAATATGGGCCTCTGAAAAGGGGACCCCGGTTTGTGCGGAGGATGGGGGCCCTTGGAGGAGAAGGGTCGACCGACTGGCCAGCCGTCAGCGGGGTCTTGGGATCCGGAGGGGGATCACGGGGTCACAGGGTCACCTGAAAGCCCCCGACGAGTCCCCAGAGGTGTCTGGAATCGGGCTGGGCCAGGCCTTGAAGTTTTTAACTTGCCTTCCTGTGCGCCCCGTTTTCACACATAAATACAAGCAGCGGGGCGCACTCGCATGAAGGTGAGAACAGACTCACCTACACACTTCACTGTTACCCCTCACACACACACACACACACACACACACACACACACACACACACACAGACAAATATTGTCTTACAAAGACCACATTCTCACATACCTCTCACTCTCTCAAAAAAGAGTTGGTGAGCCCTTGTCAGGAATCATTTTTTTTCTCACTTCTGCGCACCATAGCATAGATGGTTATGTGTAGTTTGATTGCCCACCACTGGAGGCAGTAGAGTACACATCCTCTTAGCATTGCGAAGAATCAAATATTGCATATGGCCAAAGTATTGTCCTAATAACATTAGTCTGTGTTTGTGGATATGAACTGTATACCTTCTCTCTCTGTCTGTCTCTCTCTTTGTATGTGTGTGTGTGTGTGTGCACATGTGTGGTTTGATGAGACCAATGATACCATGATGGAGAAATGTGGCAAATGAAGTCTGACAGAAGAGACATCTAACAGCTGAATGCAAAGTATCTGGAGCCTTTAGTGAGTGTTAGCAGTAATGGCAAGTTAATGACAGGCACAGCCCCCTGAGTGATGCAGGCAGGAGACATATGGGGGCTGACAGCCTGGGCTGATCCTTTACAACACTGCTACCATACACAGAGAAGGGCGAGGAAAAGAGAGTGAGAAAGAGAGAGAGTTCTACTAGTCCCTTCATTTCTGTCTCTTGTGATTCTGTGGTTATATCAAAGTACAGTGATTCTGCAGTGCTGTGCTGTTTTGGGTAAGAATTTAGCATTCCCAGGGAGTAACTCAACAGTCCCTTTACTCACTTTGAAGTAAAGCATCACATTGTGTGGGGGTGTGTTTACTATTTGTCTCGTCAGGCAAATCATTTCATATACATTTTTCTTTTTACCAAAGTTTGCCTCATATTTGAACTCCAAACTTGAATCCCTTTTTCATCTTCAGATCTTGTTTTTTTCTGTCTCTCTTTCATATGAACAGCATTGCTTTGGCTGGGGAGTAGGAAAGGCATTAGTGAATAATTCATGGATTAAAGCAGAAACTGGGTTCTCTCTGTACAGTCAAGGTCATTTTAGTTCCCACACATTCATAAAGTACTCACTATGTCCAAGATCATTTAAGTTCACACACACTGCATTGCATAAGCTGGTCCAAAGAGGTCCAAAAATTGGGAATTCATCTGGAGAAGCCAAGATAAATCCAACATGTGCCACCTTGGCACGACAGACGTTCCGCGTTCGGTCTCAAGGTTACGTCTTGTGGCTTTCCCCTCCAAGCTTCCTGTGTGTCACCACCAAAGCCACAACCACAACAGCACAACAATGGTGCAGTGTGTGCAGATCAGAGGAGAGGCGATCCCTAACTCCCTCTAACCCTGGGGTCTGACGTGATGTGACTTCCAAAGATGGTCTTTAACTACCCACGGTGTCTGATGAAAAAGAAACTCCCCATGGCGTTCTTTAAATACACTGCGGCGACTCGTCTGACGGGCGAAAACACGGTAGCGCGACTCCTCACGCCACAGTAAAAAGGATGGAGAGTGGCAGCCAGCGCTAGGCTTTTTTTTTTGGCCTCGCAGACATTCGTCACACTCTGCTGTGGTTTGTGTGCCACATTTAGACGGCCTTGATCTTGTGATGAAGTGTTAATTGTCGGTGGAGCCCTGACACCTTGGGGGAACGTGTCATGAAGTTCGGTTTTGTTTTGAGGATCTGAACATGAAAGTGCAGACAAACCTTGCCCACGCTGTGTTTTGAAATGCATCCTGTATGGGAAGCACGCATAGTACTTGAAAATGCATTCAAAAAATATGTAAGGCCTTTGAATTTCTGCAGATCCTTGGCTTCAGAGACTGTTGTACTTAAGGATTATCTTTTAAAAAATATATGACAAACAATTATGTATAAAAAATTGGGAGTTTTATTTTCCCCTACCTTCACTAATAAGACTCGCATCTTTATGTGGGTGTTAACCAATAAAATTTATTTCTTCAATGTATTATTATTTTTGCACAGTTCTACCATGCAACACTAATCCAGCCTAACCAAAATAATATGTTTAAAGTCACCAGCAAAACACACCTAAGGGTATTTTTAAACTCTGGCCTCCAAATTCATCCAGCAACCTTCCACTGTAAACCATTAGCAGATTCATCTGGGCTGCTAGGCTGGGTAGCAGCTAACCAAACGCTGGGCAGGCAGACCCCATACTGTGTTGGGCTGGAATGGAGAGGAGGAGCCAGTTTTGGCCTGGAGTATTCTGCTCCATAAGGCCTCCGCAGCTGTTCCACTGGGTCTGTGGTGTGGTGAGGGTCGGACTGACTTTACTGAGGTGTCTGCGTCAGCCCATTTTTATTGCTGATGCTGCGTTTGTGCACACACATAGACACACACCCGCACGTACACACACACACACACACACACACACACTTCATAATGTACAATCTAGATCTGCTCATCACACATCTACACCTCTTCACTATTACAATCATTGACAATCATTACACAAAACTGCTGCTTAATTTGTTTGCGATGTGCGTTGATAAGACTTACTGGAACACTTTAAGAGTGAACGCTGCCACTGAAAGTTCTGAATATGTGGTCCAGATGTACATTGTGTGGTAAAGAGAAAGACATGGTCAAGGCTGTAGAGACGATTAGAGCCTGCCTGAGACTAATCATATGTAATGAAGAGTGACATTTCAGATGCAGACAGAGGGCATAAATGAGACTCCTTTCAATTAAATTGCTGATTGGAAATTCCGGACAGTGACACGGTCACTGTCTATCTGTCACTCTTTCCTTTGTGTCTTTTTTTCTCTTCCGTGAGGTTCCGGAATTGAAAATCGCCTGGCGTAATTTGGTTTGCCATTGTATTGCTAATTAAAGATCAGCAGTCTGTAAGAACCTGCGTCTGTAATGAGAAGAGTGAGAGGGGAGGAGAAGAAAAGTAACAAAAAAAAAAACAAAACAAAAAAACACAGCTAAACAGAAGAAATTCAACAAATCACATTAAACACTACAGTGAGGCTGTTATAGCCTTGACTTGGAGGCATAACAGAGGCATTAAAAATGAAGACAAGAGACAAAAAAAATGGCTAGAAAAAAAATGGGTGAATGGACAATGTCAGTTGACAACCGACACTATTGTATTCTTCAGCACTGTTAACAGACAAGCTGTGAATCAAAACATCACGAACAGGCCAACCTAAAACGCAGTCTTTACTGTTAAATCCTTAACCCACGAGAATCATATCTCCGCTGTACACTGCCAACGTTACATAAAATTCTACTCTTGGATGACTGAAATACGATGACAGTTTTGTTAGCCCGTTTTATATAGTGTTCAAATTTAAACCAGATAGAACTGCTGAGGGACAAGGGGAGGCGGCTGGTGGATGTCTTTTGGCACGCATGCTGTTTATGTTAGCTAAAGTGTGTGTGCATGTGTGTGTGTGTGTATGTGTGTGTGTGTGTGTGTGTGTGTGCCCCTTTCCTGCTGTCCATGATGGGAGAAACACACTCTGCGTGGAAAACGTTTGCAAGTGTGCAAGTGCATAAAAAGGGCAAACGGGACAAAAATAGTCCCACGCCACCGACAGGAGAGAAGACCAGATGTCTCACACTGTGGCATGCCTGGCTGTTGTTTTTTTCTCTCCTTCACAGAGCGCATAAAATGTAGCAGAATTGTTGCCAGTGTGCATTCTCCCCCTTAGTCACTTGATTTATGGTTTGCTACATTTGCTGCAAATGGTGTATGAACAATCACATTAGAGACAACAAGGCTTGGGGTGAGAGCTGAAGCTTTTAGAGTCTCTCCCCACACTCACACACACACACACACACACACACACACACACACACACACACACACACAAACTCACACACACGCACACGCGCGCACGCAACACACACTGCACACACACACATACACACACACACATTCATTTGACTTTTTTTTTAGGTTTTGTCCAATGCATACAGGCCAAGCAGATGGAAACGCAATCCACCCGGCATGTCAATCAGCACTCTGACTTCATCCAGGGTGTCACCTGCTCTCAATAAATTAGGCTTACTTTGCTGAGAGAGAGAGAGAGAGAGAGAGAGAGAGAGAGAGAGAGATAAAGACAGAGAGAGAGAGAGAGAGTGGCAGAACAGCAGAAGTGTGGGGTTCCTCAGGGCCTAGTCGAGGATGGAGAGGGTGGAGGGAATAAGGGAGGAACTCCACTTTGCTGAAGTTTCCGCGGTCCCTCTGCACCTCTCTCTCAGAATTTATGGTGGGCCCAGGCCCCTGGGCTCTCTCTGCCACTCTCATTTTCAGACATTTGTGGTGCTACCACTGAACGGCATTAAGATAATCCATTAGACCTTCCCTTCCCTCCCCTGCCTGCGGTTTCAAGTGTAGGAGTGTGTGTGTGTGTGTGTGTGTGTGTGTGTGTGTGTGTGTGTGTGTGTGTGTGTGTTGCCTTGCAGTTATTGTTAAAGCATTGCTGGCTCAGTTTGACAATCTGTCTGGCGCTTTAGGCTACTTATTCATCTTTTTTATCATCAAACAATCTCTTACATTTCCGTTTACATTTACTTCTATTTTAGAAAAGAATGTATAGGCTTATATACTTAATGTGAAATACAGTGGTATGATAATAATGTAGGCTGAAGTTCAAAAAAGGTTTAGTTGAGAAATAAAAAAAACAAATGATGACTAAGACATAACAAGTCAAAAAAGCAGGTGGGATAATAAATGGTCTTTTTGGGACTATACAAAATGTCTATAAATCAGTTATCGTTTAAATTAGTCTCCATTATACCGCTCATCATTAAATCATGGTTTCTGTAGACTGGATAGCTCTATTAAATCAATTTATCAGCATCAGGCTCTGCGAGGCATCTTCAAAATGTTTTCGGAGTGTATAATTATGCTGTCATTGATTCCCATTCATTCTGGTGCTGAGTCAGGTGAAAACAAGTCTGGGCTGTGACGCACTGAGATTAGTATGGGTATCATTGCACAGCTTGTCTTATCAGATTAAGATTTATATGTACGGTATGTAGTGGAGCATGCATGACTGTAGATTATTTTGTCTGCCAAAATATGCTTCCACAGATTGTGCCACTGTGGCTCAATTGGAGTTGGAAGAATCTGTTGGATTATTTTTTAGATGTCATTGAAACATGTTCAGTTCTCCATCATATACTGGGTTTGGGACAGACAGAGAGTAGCCATAGTCATGATGATGTCCAAATCGTATATTTCTCTTCACTGAAAATCATCCCCAGTTGTATGAACTATCATACAAGATGACTTGAGTTGTTCAGCACATGTCCACAAGCTTTTGCTTGTGTGGATATTTGGTCGTCTGCATCAAAACACTTCAGTTTGGGATCTCAGTTTGTGGTGTAATCTAGCAGGCTGATTGAGGGGATATGTTAACTCCTGATTAAATTCTTATGATGTGGTTTCATTTGCACAGCTCATCACCTTCAACTGCATGTTTTACTCAACATGGAACAATGTGCAACAGTCAAAACTGCTTTGATGAAAGCCTGCCTTCTGATTCAGGCATGCATTTTCTTCCCATAACACCTTAGGCTATTTACCTTGGTTTGCCAGAAAGTTACTTATTTAATAAACTGCTTTTGAAGTCCAAAAAAAGACAACCAGAGACCAGTGACTGTTGGAAGAGAATTGCAAATGTCTCTGACTAAAAAGTAATTGAAAGCCTCGTCCGGGAGTACATTGACTGCAATTTGAGACACTGAAAAAGATACAGCATCACGGAATTCATCAAAGTTTTCCAGTGGTTTCTGACTTTAGCACATAAGCAGCATAGAATGGGATACAATTTGTTTCTAATTCTGGATGATAAGTGGAGTAACTGGCTGTGTGATACATCAAACCAAGAGCATGCTGGCTCTGTATGGACCGTTCCCCTGATATCAGTTGACAGCTTCCCTGCAGTGCTTGTTTCTGCTGTACAGATGAAAGCAGTTGGTTCACAAAGCTTCTCACTTTACAATGTTATTGTGCATACGGTTTTCTATTGTTTTGCTTCATCAAGGCCTTTTCATTGTGCTGCAGTGAATGGTAAACACTTTAGCAGGGATGCAGTGTATTAGCATTGGCCTTTCTGACTTTATCGTTCTCCTGGGACGAAACAAGAGCTAAATTTGTTTTCCGTACTCCAAGAGACCCTTATTGTGTGCCGTTTCTAGTTTGGACAATGTCAATGTCTTGCATGGCAGATCTGACTGTGCGTGTTTCCCACAGACAAGCAGAAAGCAGTGGGGATAAACCAGGGCTCTGTGGACCGAGTGGGGTGGTCTGATGAGGGCCAATAGGGGTCTACTGTTTGTTCAGCTTGCCTGACCTCAGATCAGATGAGAGTGCAACTGTGACGAAGGCACTCAACACCAGAGAGAGAGAGAAATCTCCATAATCGCATCTGATTTATTATGTAAATACTTTTAGGAGACAGTCGCTTTCCTCTCTGTCTGTGCTAACCATGACTGATAGGACTGAAATGAACACAAATGTAGCAGGGAGGATTCTAATGAGCTGTTGAAGAGAGGTGCATATTCAGCTCATTAAAGTCAAGAAGCAGAATGAGTTTGTTCTTACATGGGCTTCTCCCTGAGAGTTTTGGGGCACTTTTTGATTAAGTATTATCTTTTTATAATGAGCTTTGCTGTGTCTTTGGATTGTTTGTTGGGTTTGATATATAACTGTTGCCATGACTTTCCATAATGGCACGCTCAATAGTGGGTAATTGTGTTAGTCATTATGGTTTGGGTCTGCTCATCTCTCTCTCTTTCTTTCTCTCTATCTCTATCTCTGTGATTCTCTCTCTCTTTCTCTCTTCATTGCATAAGTTGCATAAATATGTCTGCCAATATAACATTGACAAAATAATCAATGGTGGAGTTTGCTTGGTATGGAGGTTGTGTATAGATGCATGTGTACAGATGTGTGATGAGAGCAGTGGTCCGTGTGTTCAAGTTAAGTATGTGTGCCAACTTTTGCCATAGCAAGAAATGCATGCAGACAGTTGTGGTTTGTTTAGCCCATAACACCATATGTGACTGGAGCTTTAAATGTTTGTGTGTGCCAGCAAGCGACTCGTCACTGGCTGTCATCGAATCAAAGACTCTGAGACCTTGTGCTCTGTAATTAACACCCGAAGAATTCCCCGTCCATTGTCCCCCAGACACTGTGCAAATAACAGAGCTAGCTGCAGGCAGAGGAGGGTTCAGGTTGTGCTACGAGGCATTCAGGTGTCAGTTTTTAAAATTTTTTTTTGGTTTACAGGAACTACGCTCGGATTATGAGGCGTTTTGTTTGTTCAATCTGTCGGTTGTCTTTCAGCGCCTGTATTTATTGGTTTCATTAAGAGCTCATTGACAGGGGAAGTTATGTGTTGATTTTAGACTCTGATACAAAGAGGCTGATGAACCTCTAATGGAATTTAAACCATGTTCCTTCTGAAGGTTCCTAAACTCATTTAACAGAGTTGGGGGGGAAAAACCATGACTTCATTTTCCAACCCACACACCGCACTGACTGGTGATCAAAGGAAATATAATGGCTGACTGCTTCGGTCCTAAAGGACTTAATGTTTTTTTGTACTTTTGTGAAACTTAAAAAGTTTTAAGAGAGGAAAGAAATCGAAGAGATTAACAGACTACAAACACTTTCTATACCTCTAGTGCTTTTCGCTCCCCTCTTATAAATCAAATAATGGCATGAACAAAAGTTGCTGAAGGGACTGTTTAGTATTTAGCTCCTGCTGCTGCTGCTGCTGTTAGCAGAGCGTGAAAGTCGTGGAAGGTCGGCCGTTTGTCCTCGCTGACAGCTCCTCCATCACTCCGGAGCTGTAAACTCTGGCTGGTGGATTGTTCGCCTTCTCCACGCATCCTGATAGTTTCCATTTACACCCCCCCCCCCCCCCCCCCCCCCCCCCACCTCACACACATACACACACACACACACACACACACACACACATATGTACAAACACATACCAAAGAAACACTCATACTCAAACGAATTCACACACACCCCGTGCTGACAGGGCCCTCGCTGTGGGAGGCCCATGAACCTCTGGAGTGTTTGGACAGCGCCGAGCTGCCCCACTCCACTCCACTCCGCATGATGGGGAATGTCAGGCCTGGGCTGTGATGGACATCTGTGCTGTGACATTTCCCAGTAGACCTCATCTCTCTCTCTCTCTCTCTCTCTCTCTCTCCCTCTCTTTCTCTCTCTCACACACACACACACACACACACACACACACACACACATACTCCTTCTCTCTCTTTCTTTCTCCTTGTCTCCTGCTTTCTCAGATTTGTCTACTAAATTCTACACTAAGGGTGCGTGAGTGTATTTGTGTGTGTGTGTGTGTGTGTATGTGCCTGTGTGTCCGTATGTGTGTAACTGTGTGCGTGTCAAGAGTATATGTGTTTGGCTCTATTATTTTGTGTGTTTCAGTGCATTCTTTATAATTACTGTAGGTGTGTGTGCTCATCTGTCCCCAGTTATATCTGAATTGTCAGTTTCACTATGTTGTCATTGCGTTTGTTGATTCTGTTAGACAGCTTGTGTTAGCATGTACATGAATGCCTAAGGAGTGTAACCTGGCAACCCCAAAGGCCTTTTCTGATTGTGTTTGAGACAACATCTGGCAACCTGGTGACCCCGGTACTGCCAGCCTTTGCAGCTAATCAGTCACTCTTGTTCTGGAAAGTTGCTGATTCTTTTTTATCTTCTTTTTTCCCAGCTATTTGTGGTTTTGCGAGATGCGCTCTTGGCTAATCTGTCACTGAACTGGTTGGATTTCATTTTTTTTTGTTTTCTCCCTTTGTTTGACATTTGTACTTCCTAATTAGCCACACAATAAGCACTAAATAGAGCAGTGAGGAAAATGACTGAGTTCTTTTTTAGGCAGCGTCTGACATGTTGTTTATTTAGAAAGTCATAATCAAAAGTAGCGTCTTCAGAGAGGGCCTCTTAGGCCTCTTTTTTTGTCAGACAAGAGCTCTGGAGAGGGAAAGTCCATGTGTTTGTCATCCCTCAAAAATAACGTCTCACGTCATTACAACGGCTCCCTGATTGACATCAGTTAGAGACGCCACTGTTTTCGCAGAGGCCAGGAACAATTTCCCAGTCACGGCATACAGTTTCAACTGCTGGAGAACGCAGAGAGTTCAGAGAGGTTTTTCCTGCAAGATGTCTCTCCATTTGAGACCACACTGTTTATCTTGCAGCTTGAGTCGCAGTGTGTTTTGTAGGTTTAGATCCGATGAAATGCAGAGAGCTTAATGTCTTCTTGCCAGCGGCATGCCCTACAGCATAATGCTTTCAGAGTCTAGGAGTAGGAGCTGGTTTTCTGTCAGGTGATTTTAAATGCAATGGAAAATCACAAGGGATCATGAATATGAATATGTAAGATAAACTCTCACAGACATCTTATATATATATGTACGTATATATGCTCAGGGAATTAGAAAAGCACAGTTAAAAAAGCAAGGTAAAAAAATATATATCTGCATACATTTCCATGGATACAAGATGCTTGTGTGCACGGCCACACACACACACACACACACACACACGCTTTTACCACTCATGATGAGCGTACTCTCATCGGTTCCCTAAGCACAAGTGGATAACACTACTGAGGTAACACAGAGAGGCACTTTGCACTTAGCCATCTAAGGTGTTGGCACTTCTGTTACATTACCACCATTCAGTGATCTAACTCTGCAGCAAAGCCAGCTGCACATCCTCTGCCATATCAGGTGAAGGCTCCTGTTACCGGGAGATTGCCTTACAATCACACAGCTGTCTGGGGCTGGAGTCCTCTGCCCATCTGCCTCAATGCTAGCCTGTTGGAGAAATCCACAGTAAGCCAGCGGAACAATCGCTAACACAAAGACACCATTCACTGCTTCTTCTGTTGTGTCAGTTGCAGTACTCGTGATCGCCATGTTACTGTGCAGCTCATTGCAGAACTTGTATGCTTGGCACTGTTATTCCCATAAAAAAGCACTTTGTTGTCACTGTGTTCCGTTAGAAACCTTCCAACTGTTGAAATGGAGGTTCAACATTTATAATGGGAAGAAATAGCTTTTGAATGTTGAGCTCAATAAGCAATTCAGTAAAGGGATGCACAATTCAGATCTGTTTGTACATTCAGATTAATATAAAATACTCCTTTTGGACAGGCCCTGCTAAACCTCCTCCAGCAGCCTGCACTCTCTCTCTCTCTTATTCTCTCTGTGCCCTGTGGTCCATCCTTCTTTGAACCCACCAGAGAACTCTCTTCAGATGTTCACTTTCACACAGGCATGCAGCAGATAGCACAAAGACAGATCCCCACTGGCCTAACCTCATAGATCGCTTATTATGGTAATCAGTGGCACAGAACACAGAACTAGGCAATTTGTGTGTCTATGTGTGGGTGTGTTTGTGTTTCATTTTTGCGTGTTTTTGTAGGTGTGTGAATGCATATTTGTGCGTGCATGCTTACATATACTGTGTGTGTGTGTGTGTGTGTGTGTGTATGTTTGTGTGTGGGTGTGGGGGAGTGTGTGTAAGTTGGTTGATCCATTCACATATGCATAATCCTTCATTTTCTCAAACTCAAACTGTCTATGGCTAATCAGATCCTGGAAGAGAGGTGCCCCACTGTTCCCCAGTAGCCATGCTGTTGAATTCACAAGGGACTGAGCCCATCACACACCCACACTCTCTCTCTTTTTCTCTCTCTTCTCTCCCTCTCTTTCTCTCATTCATTTTCTCCATCTCTCATTGTCTACTTAGTTTTCTGCTCAGTTTCTCTCAGCAGGCATAACTTAGCATTAGCACTCACACTGTGCTTTATGAAAAATTTAAGTACCGTTCAAGTACTGTGTTTTTCATAGTTGAGAAATTCAAGTAACGTTCTAGTACCGTGTCTGCTTGTCTGAGAGATTCGTTCTCCTGCTGTGTAATTGCATGGGACCTCGTCTCTCTGTTGTGCTCCGACTCGAGCCAGACGTTGGTGTTAGCTCCGTGATTGCTTTCTGCGAGTGTTGTGGTTTGTAGCGCAGCGTCTGCAAAGCTGCGAAACGCATTTAGCATTGTTGACTAAACACGAGAGGGCGTTTTTCTGTCCTCGGCAGCTGTTCCAATCATTATCTTTGGCCATCACAACAACCACACAAAATGCAGGCCCCCATGTCTGCCAAAAACACTGCCGTTCACTCACACTGAGTCATTTTCACATATCCATTATGCATTTCCTTTGTATCTCCCCAGCTTTCCTTTTTCTCCTTTCTTTTTTTTTCTCTCCTTTTCTTATCCCCTCTCGAGCACATAATGCAAATCATGTGTCTTCCAGCTAGGCCTGCATGAGCTTTTTGTATATTCCCAATCACATAACTTGATTAAAAGCCCATTATTAGCTTGTGCCCCCCCCCCCCCCACACACACACACACACACACACACACACACACACGCCTAAGACAGAGAGGGTGTAATCAAAATGGAAATGACTGTGGTGGTGAATGGAGAGCACTGGACTGGTAAGGACAGACAACTCCTCATCCCATCGGTACCAAGAGACTGCTTCCTAATACAAAGAGACAAAGAGACTGTTCCCCCTTCTATTGTGTTCTTAGTCGTTGACAGTAAATGATGTGTAACTATCATGACTTTTAAACTAAATTAACTTTTAGAATAATTCTCTTTTCCTAAATGTGCCACACCACATGATTTTGAAAGGGAACTTTAAAATACTACCCATGCTGCACATCAAACATGGATACCGTTTCTCTTTTTGACATTGCCCTGCTGCCCAGGGCAAACAGTTCAGGCTCTGTTGATGTGTTGTATTGTCACCTTTTCAATTGAGTCCGCTGCTCTGGTGTCCCTGTTAGCACAAGCCCCTTTGTTCATCCACTACATGTAAAACCCATCAGTCAGCATCAGCTGTCAAAGCCAGAATAACTGTGACAATAAAGTGACAGGCAACATAGACCGTGTGACTGAGAATAATACATAGACATCAATCACATGGTTAGTGCTTCTGTTTGTCAGGCTGAGGGAACATACATTCCCTTTGTAGTTTCTGAGCTGCATGTATTTGTCTCAAGATCTCTTGTGACATGCATCATATTTATCAGACTGCAGGCAGTGTAAAATCCAAAATGAGTTGCTAAAATTGTGGCTAAAATTTAAAATGAAATGAATAAAAATTTTAATTGCTGTTATATATATATATATATAAAGTGCAGGTGTGTTTTTAAGCTGTATCTCTTGTACCTGGTGTATGTGTGTGCTCGTCTCACCATAATTAATCCCAGAGTTGCAATCAGTGATGCAGAAGTGAACCCAGTGGCCAACCTGGTCTCCTTTCAGTCGGACTACTCCTTTCATGGACCGCTAATGTCCATGGGGGTCTGGAGGGGTGGAGCTGATGCTGGGTGGGTGACATAGGGCTTGGAGCGGCTGTGGTGGGGTGTGGTGTAGTGTAGTGGATGAGAGGAGAGGTTAAATCAGGCGATCTTTTGTGTGCGCTCAGAGCACCGGGCTCCCCCTGCACATGGCTCTGTGTAATTAACCAACAGGGGAGAGCAGAGCCAGAGAGGAGCAGAGAGGGAGAGGCAGTGGGGTACTGGGGTACTGGGACTGGGAGAGAGAGCTGGAGTCGGGCTGGGGGGCATTGGGACAGTGACAGTGGCTATGCACAGTCCAGCATCTCTCTCTCTATCTCTCTTGCCTGCAGGCCCCCAGGGCAGCTGGGCCCACCACCTGTTAATGGGCTCTGAAGTGGAGCTTAATTGGTGGGACTGGCAGCCACTGTGCCACCCTCTCTCTGGGCATGGTAGGGCAAGAGATGACAGATGCAGCATAGCCTGAGAAAGGGTAGAGTGGAAAAAAGAGAGTAAAAAAAAGAACAAAAGGGAAAACATTTACAGAACTTTAAAATTATGACTGCCCTCCATCCATCCCATGTAATAGATGCCTTACCTGCACTTTCAAATAAAATGCAATTCAAATGATTTTACAAAGCAAGTTATTAGCATTTGAGGATTAATTTAATGTTTTGAATTGAATTGTGTGAAGCCCATTCAGTAAGCTAAGCAAGTGTAGACGGGATAGACAGTAAAGGCCCCATATGTGTAATCCTGTGGAAAGTCTCTGAATCCGTATGTCTCTTCGGAAAGGATAATGTCCAGAACTGCATCCAGGGCATACTTAGGTTGATTTCCCCTGACAATTAACATTAAAACAGATTATTCTGTCTCCACAATGTTGACATTTTCAAGTACCCCAGTGAATCCCAAGAGCTGAATACAGTTCTTTAACCTCGGGCCTGGAACATGTTCTGAGCTGCTCTGCCAGCGAGCCACTGGTGGAAGTTAACAAAGTTTCCAAAATCAAGGGAACCTGAAAGAACAAAACTGAAAACACAATATCAATTAGACTGAAGGGCTCCTGAACAGCATAAATGACTTTGCTGAGAGACACACACCAGACGCAAGGATACAAAGAACAGATCCTCATCAAGAACAGGCTTACTTACCACAGTCAAACCACAGGGAGAGATGCACACACACAAACATAATATTTTACCCAAAGATGAAGTGCAGTCTTGTCATTACAAAGAAGATGGGAAAGGATATGTTGACAGGGTAACGAGATGAATGCCTTTGTGTATTACAAGAGAGAAATAAAGAAACCAGTTTTAATTGTTGGTAATTCCTTGCTTTTGGTAATTAAATGAGTGCTGGCTCCCATGCTTTGGGAAAATGACTCACTGCCACCAGCATCATCAGCTTTCATTTTGTGGCAGAGAGGGAATCTGACTGACTGAATCCTAATGTCTCCACTGAGCCCTAAGTCCTGCAACTACAAAGACTCAATTGGCACGAATCAACTTCATGATTGGCTTGGGCTTGGGAGTCGTGTTCTCAGCAGCCAAGCGAGCCCCGCGCAATTCTATCATTTGTCTTCTGCTGCTCTGCTATTAAGAGGTTACGTACTGCACTTTTGACCCCTTCAAATGGCTTTTCACAAAGGAGCATTATGAGCTGAATGGTGCACTACATAAAGTGATCAGCAATTTAATGAGCACCTCTAATGCTTCTGTGTTTAAATGCTTCAGCCAGCATTAATGGCATTTCACCTGAGATCACACACACTGCGTATTAATGGCTCTTTCCCCGTGTCGTATGGAAGGCAACTCCAGTCTGTGAAGCACTCTAATGGACTCTCTATGCCCTTTCGTTAGTGTCAGCAAATATGCAGACAGACAGATTTCCATGTGCTTTTTTATGTATGATGCAACCTCAGTTCTGAGACTTAAGTTGCATAGCACCTTCAAAAGTTCTTTATTTAAATGCTCAGTATGGTGTTATGCAACTGAGGGGAACTGAGAGAGATACTTTTCCTGTTACTGTTGAATATTGATGTATGTATTTTTTTTGTCAAATCATGTGTTGTTTGGGTGATTGTGTTGGGTCTTTGCTGTGTTTTTGTTGTGACAGTGGCTTGTTTGTGTAAACATGGGTGGTGGGACTCAGAGCCAGGTAATAGGATTGGCCCAGCGTGAGCCTCTTGAACTGTCACGGCCTTGCACTAATGACATCACAGTAGGAGCACGCTCAATCCTCTCAATTCCAGTCTGCGCTCCCCTCCCCAAACAAAAAAAAAAACACCACCATGTTTTGTTTCAGCACCAATTTGCTCACCGGCCTACAAGGTGCTGCACTCTTTCTTGATAAATTAAGTGGCATTTGTCTCGTTCTTGCCGCTGACGTTTATTGAACCAGAGACTGAGGGAGATAAAAAAAAAATCAAGGAGGTCTTTTTCTCTGCACACTTGAGTGATCCTAAGTACTCTCAAATGAACTATTCTGTTGCCCCCTCCCCACCCCCGTCTGTCATTTAGACCCAATGATGCCACTTCTCATTCAGGAAACAGACACTTCTGACAGAAGGCCTTGCAGTCATCTGGACAGTTTAGACGGCCCTTTCATTAGCCCCCTTACCGACCCCCCCGTACCAAATTAACCCCCTGTCAGCGCCCCACAATAGAAGTGGGCATGGCCCAGCTTGATTTATCCCACGCCCAGGCATCAAGAGGGCACAGTTAGCCCCTCTGTCACCCCCCACCCTCCTCCCTATCGCCACCCCACCACTCCTCCCTCTTCGCCCCTTTTTCTTGTCCTCCCCATAGGCCTCCCTCTCTCCCTCTCTCTCTCCCTCCTCTTTCTTCCTTCAAATGTTCCTCCCATCCTGTCAGTCATTGACGGCTGGATGGAGAAGAGAGAGAGGCAGACAGGCAGGCAGAGACACTGACATTCTGTCGATTGAGGGGACTGATTGCGGTCAATAGGTCTATTTAACAACAAATCAAGTGTAAGGTCTCAGTGTGCATTTGAGTCTTTGAGGCAGAGCCCCTCTTCATCAGCACCATCAGTGGGGGAGATCTCCCTCCGAGTTCCATTATGGAGAGGAACCCAGTGGGAAGGAAGGGCAGACAAGCGTCCAGTCAGGTCCAACTCGTCTAGACTCACATGTGTTGCCATGG
Source organism: Tenualosa ilisha (assembly GCA_015244755.2). Taxonomy (NCBI): domain Eukaryota; kingdom Metazoa; phylum Chordata; class Actinopteri; order Clupeiformes; family Clupeidae; genus Tenualosa; species Tenualosa ilisha. The sequence goes on from PYXC01001038.1 coordinate 486,197, forward strand.
TCCTTCTCTCTAGCCAAGACGACTAACAAGGAGAACACCCCTGACCTGGAGGGCCAGAAAAAAAAGCTTTGCTTCACTTGACACTGGCTCAGCCATCCATGGGACCCCATCAGGACTTGGCCTCCATCCTGTTCTGTGGTCTATATCATTTCCACTTCGACTTGCTGGGGATCATCCAGCATCTGCCTGCCTCCAGTGCAAGGGTGTGTGTGTGTGTGTGTCTATAGGGATCAGCAAGCCTTTCCATAGGATCTTATAGGGTCTGAGCTCCAGGATGGGGTTTAGGGGGAGACTTGGCATTCGTTCCCCCACCAGCCTGGCTATGGTGTGCGCACTGTGCTGCTGCGTTTGTCGGGTGCCTGGGGTGGCTGGGACTATGGAGGTGACAGTGGCTGCTGCTGCTGCTGCTGTTGGTGACGGTGCACTCAGGGACTCAGGTTCTGTAATGTTATTTCCGACAGACCCGGGTGCGCAGCAGGACGGGGCCAGTGAAGGGGCTACGGTGGCCCCTGCTGCGGAACACGAAGATGACAACTCGCCGGGCTACACAGGTACCGCTGCTCTACCTCTGTTTCACTCTCAGGATCAGCTACCAGGGGCTCTTGGCTTGGCTCTGGTGTGCTGTTTTCATTTTTTCCCATCACGTTTACCTGAATACATCAACTTAAATAGAGCCTAAGCTTTCATTCTCCATCTGCCTTTCTCTCTGTCAATCTGCCTCTCCCTTTCTCTCTCACTCATTAGATGAACAGTGTCTGGTCATGGATACTTTCCTCCTCCTACCTGTTGGAAGTTCTCCACTTTCTACAGCCATTCATCATTTCACTGGTTGTGATGTTTTTGGAATGGATCGATCATATAATGGTGTTTGCAGACCCAGTTGATAGACATTGCAGTTTAAATCGGGGTTGAAAATTTTGGTAATGCATTGAAGCAGGATTCCAAATTTTACTTGTATACTGTTGCCAGCTATGTATTATTATGTCTTTAATGGGTGATCTGCAAGTCTTCAACAAAGCGAATGGGAAAATATTAAGCTGCCCTTCTGTTTTGTGAAGCTACTCATAACGCAGGCTCCATTTGACCTAGGTGAAGAGTTCAGCTGGGGGCTACTGGGTTTTGTTTGTTTACATCTCTTGCCCTTTAACGGGTGAAAATGGCATAGGCTCAGCAGGAGCCGCGATCCCTCTGCGCTCATCCTGCAATTTAATGGACCTCAGAAACCTTCTGAGGCTTTTGTTGCCTCAGCTGAGGAAGCAGGATATCCAGATGGGTGCCCATAGACCAGGGCCATTTCACCCCCTCGGGTGATAAGACACCCTTTAGCATTTATAAGGGAGACCTGCTGTGGGCCTGAGAGGCTCTTTTGAAATCTCCAGGACCTCCAAGATTTGTAGCTTCCAGGCATATTTTATGAGAGAGTGTTTACAAAGAGAGTGTTTACAAAGCGAGAGTACGAAAAATTCACACTTTAAGCACACCTTTGGGGTATGTTACAAAAAAAAAGATGTATGTTGGCTTTGAAGTTGTCTGTTTCTGGCGGATGAGGCTACTTTGCTTTCAGTGGCAGCCAAAAGTCTCCTCAGGGGAGTTAATGGAAGGAAAGAAACTGTAAGGAGGACAAGATTACAGGTAGGCGTGGAATTAAGAGTTAGGCTCTTGTTTTTTGTCAAGCACAGGGTGATCTATCTGAGTTTAGCCCAGAAAATTACATCAATCACGCTACATAGAGAGAGAGAGAGAGAGAGAGAGAGGTGCGAACACTTCCTCATTAGTGTGCTTTAGGGATGGCTCGGGGAGGGAAGGTTCTTTAATCCAACATTTTAATCCCATCTGTGCTGGAGGATGAGGGGAATCGATCTCCCTTAGTCACTGAATTGGAAATGAGGCTAATGTGTCCTAATGCTCCAGTCTGCCGCCAACAGCAGAAGCGAAGAGCGCCAGCCAGCAACTCCATTTCCACAGATTGGATTCACTTAGATGAGGTGAAACAGCCGGATTAACCCAAGCAGTTGCCAATTTTGTGGGTTTTTTTCTCCCTTCTCTATGCTATTTTGTCCTCCGCTGTATTGTTCCTTTCATCGCCAAAGTGAAAATTGAGTTCACCTTCCAAGTGTCCAGACCAATTTCAATTCAGATTCACCTTTCTTAGCATTGGAGCCGTCTGGCCTTAGACCCCCGGCTGGCGACTTTCTCTTAGGAAGCGACGGGTCGATATATATAGATGGAGAGATGCCTTGCACCCTTTTAGGGGAAACAGAGTAACAGAACTGACTGAGGAAGGCGTGACATTCTGCACATGCCCTGAAAGACAACAGCCAATTCCAGTGGTAACTCAGGTTTCCACCCCCTGAGAAAAAGGGTGAGTCTCTACCGAAGTCTGAGTATCACTGGAAAGACTATGGACAGAGAAGAGGTATCCAGTTTTAAGGTCGGGTCTCTGCCAAGGACAACATGAATCTTTGTGTTGATGAGGGCTGCGAGGCATATTTTTAATCACAGGAGGATCGCATTATTATGTTCTTGGCATCGAGCTGCTCTTTTATGACTTGAGGCCTTGATTAAAATTTGATGTAAGCACTTTGCAATGTCTTTAAGAAGTCCTCGTCAAACTAAAAAACCTGTGGATAAATTCGTGGATACACTACAATTAATTGCTCTTTCTATTGCAATGCCTAAAATCGTGAATCTTTGTTACACTGTAATGTTTACTACCACTGTGATACCTTTTAAATAAAATAACAAAGTCTCTGAGCTGACAATTCGAGGCCCATAGACGAGTTCACAAAATTTTTGCGAGTGCAAGCCACTTACCACTGATCAGGCTCCAGTTCGCAGACGTGCAGCGAGCAGAGAGCTGACAGACCTCCAGAGCTAATTCTGTGAGATGAAAGGCTGAGTGAGCTCTTTTTTTTTTTTCACCGAGTGAGCGTCTGCTCTTCTCCTCTCGCCCCGCTGTCGACAGCTCGTAGTGGATCTGTCAAAGGCGGCGAAGGCTGCAGAACGTCGCCGAGTGCCCTTCCCGCTCACTTTGTCACAGTGCAATAGAGTCGGTTGAGGGGTTGTGTGTGTGTGTGTGTGGGGGGGGGGGAGAAAGTGAGAAAATTGAAGGTCAACACACCACTTCTTTTTCCCCACCATCATCACCAATAGGCCACAAAACAAGGGCTTGTCTAGACAACTGCCACATCTCTCATTGTGAGTGCGTGTGTGTCCCTGAGCGCCAGGCTCGGGCCATTCACTGCATGGACAAATTGCACATTGACAGGTAGAGAACTGATGAGTGTGAACATGATCACTCCCTCAGAGTGGGAATTGTTGAGGATATGTTGAATGGGGTGAAAGTTCTAGAATACCTATTTTTTTTTTTGTATATGAGTGAAGTGAAAAGGCATCTTTTTGCTCTTGACTCATCTCAGCATCCCTAGGAGGGGAGGTAGGTACAGCAGTATACAGCACTGACAGTCATTGTTGTTTTCCTCTCTGTGAGGTGAGGCGGTGATATTCATGCCTGTCTAGGACAGGGGCGAGGGAGTTGTTGTGTTGTCCCCTGAATTGATGTGGAGGTGGAGCTGTGCTGTGGTCCGGTGCGGCTGCCTGAGCTGGTGTGACAGTTGGAGAGACGGAGTGGTGGAGTGTTTGATCTCACCTCTGCCTCCTCCACCTTCATCACCTCTGGGCATCATTACGAGCCCCCGGCATGGCCTTGAGTCCTGACCTCTAAAACCTAAGCTCATCTCTCAATGGCATCACATTCATTACCGACTCAACTTATCAGCCGCTCTCCCCCACCTCTCCTCTCCGTTCAACCCCCCCGGATCTCATCCCTCACTCTCCCTCATCATGTTCGCGTTCACTCAAATAGCGAGTGGCCATTAAGGTGTGTCATGCCTATGGCTTCTCTCAGTTCTCATTTGCTCTCAGGAAACTGGTGAAAGAGGAACCAAAAACGCTCTCTCTCCTCCTCTCTCTAGCTCTTCCTTTCTCTCTATTCTCTCCTCTCCTGAGACTGACAGCAGCGACAGAGGGCCTGATGACGCCTGGGGGAGAGTGATCTCACTTGAGATATAATTACCTTAAAATCCAGACCAGTCTCACCCCCAGTCTCACCCCCCTCCCCCTTTTTGGTGTAGGATGAAGAGACTCGTTTTATTTCCTGTGCCCCATCCAATCCCCTTTCTTCCCCTTTATTCCAGAGCTTTACTCCATGCTGTCCCAGGAAATGGGTCGATTAACTGTTCCTCTACAGAGCAGGGCAGACTAATACCATCAAGAGGGGACTTGAGTGGTGGCAAGATTGGCCGAGGAAGTCGGAGTACAAAAAGCAGATGAGAGGAAATGGGGGAATCCATTATTTAGAACCACGCTTAGTGTCTCAAGCTGTGTAGGGAACTGAGTCAAATTCATCCCCTCTGTTATGGTTAGCATTAGTGAGGGATGTGTGGTAGCTCCAACAGGACCATTGCTGTAGTGGCATCACCATTCATTCCAACCAACCATTGCCCAATAGACTTTTTGGGGAAATGGAGACACTGGTGCAATTACTGGGATTTTTTTTCGTTTTTTTTTTTTTTTTTCCTGCATGAATCGTAAATGGCCTTCACTCTTCCCCATCTGTGGAGTGGGGGATGAAGGGAGGGGGATTCACACGCCTTTCTTTTGTACTTGCCTCGAATGTCCATATGGTGCCGTCATGACTGTCAAGCAGTTGCAGTTTTTTGGTATAAATGGGAAGAGAAAGGCGTGTAACATTAACTAGAGTTATCCTCACATGGGGACCCATTGCCTCTTTTTTGTTTTATTTAATGCCTTTCTGTTCATGTCGACTTTAATCAGTAATGGACTTGGCATTTGCATCCTGTCTATTCATTCTGACTGCAGGCAGTTAGTCTTGTCAGACACAAAGAAAAGCTGATAGTAGCAGAATTAAGGATTGAATAGAATGGTTATAATTGCATTTCTTTCCACTTCTATCGCCATCATTGCATATCTTGCTTTTTTCCCCTCAAGTGTCACTCCTAATAAAATAACAACGCGAGTCGCTAATTGCATAACACAACGTGCACTTGACCTATGTTTTGAGGTTGAGAAAAAAAACAAAAAACAAAAAACAAATTGAAATTCATCTCATATTTTGGTTGATGATTTAATTTGCTAGCCATTCTTGTTTCAGCTTGCAGTCTATGGGCGTGAGAACTGTCAAAAAAGAGATTATTGATTTATTTATCAGCAGATAAATATGGTAGTGGAGACAGAAAAGACACTGGCAATGGAGTTACATCAAATCCTGCTTGTTTATGTCTGTGTATGGGCATACACATGTGTGAGTGTGTGTGTGTGTGTGCGTGCTCCTGTGTGTGTGTGTGTGTGTGTGTACATACAGACAGCTTGCCGGGAGGTGACATCCCACATTTTTCATTTTCAAGTCAGCTCTATGGCATGGCTGAAACCCCACAGCTGAGTTAGTTCTACCGGTAGTTAAACGCAAATAATATAAGTAAATGCATGAGATATGTGATATCAAACACACCACTTGGCTTTGTCTGTTTTGCTGTTTTAAGGGTGATTTATTTGACATTTATATGAAATGTATGTCAAATAAAAGAATGTAGTTATAGAAGGTGGAAAATAGGGTCATATGACACTTTCCAAGAAGGCCGACAGAGTTGATGATCCCTATCTGACATTCCTTACTGCTTAGAGTTTGCTAAATAGATTAAATAAGCAGACACAGGCAGCTGTCTAAAAGTTGCTGTGAAACTTCAGCTGGTTTGTTCCTTAGAGAACTTACATAATCAGATTGTTCTTTAGAACGCTGTTCTTTGTCTGGATTTCTTCTTCTTTCATCATCTTCTTTTTTTATCTGTTTTGGCCTCTCGTTTATACATAAACGAGTACGAGGTTTAGTAACCTAAAACGGATATGTTTTTAAAACAGCCTCCAAAGTGGAGATTTTTCACTGTATTTTCTGGATTCCACTGGCTATGTGTAAACACAAATTAAAAAATAAACGGATGAAAAAATATCTGTTTATAAAAATATCTACATACATGTAAACAGGACCTCAGCTTTAAACTGGAGTCATCAACTATGAAATTTAGCGCAGAAACTTCTGTTTGATTTTGTCACAAAAGATCGCAATTTCTAAGCATATGTAAGGAAACTGCAATCAGTTGGTCAGGAAATACAAAGAAATTATAACGTTTAAAGAGGATTAAATTGGAAATCAAAAAAGCAGTGAAATTCAAACCACAATTTAAACAGATGTAAATGCAGCAAGCTGTGCATATCATGTTCCAATAAGTAGTCTCACTTAATAGCTGGTATGTCTCTTTCATATGGCTTCGTGCCATCATAAGATCACACCACCACACACTTCCCCTACGTGACCAGACGATCAAAGCTGATGATGAGTCCTGTGACTTACATCTCGGTGAAGGAGGACGTGTTCCCTTGGCCGTAGGCAGGATGATGTGCTCACAGACTCTCCCACAGCTGGGATCAATGCTGAGCTTCTAACATGCTTGCTGTGCTCCGGATGTGTGAGTGTGAGTGTGTGTGTGGGTGGATGGAGTGTTTGTAAGGGCGACTGGGGTGTGTGGGACTGTTTTTGTCTGTCTGTAACTGTGCTCTGTGTGTGTATGTGTGTGTGTGTGTGTTTGTGATTTTCTAATGTGTGCGTGCGTGCGTGTGTGTGTGTAAATGTGACTGTGTGTGTTTGTGAGTGTATGAGAGAACGTTTGTGAAGATTTTCTTCTATTTGTGTGTGTGTGTGTGTGTGCCTGCCTGCCTTTAAGAGTTTGAGCACTAAGACACTTTTTCACTGGATATGTGGGGCTCTCTCTAGTGCTGCTTGCAGAGCTGTGAGCTCTCTGCATGAGTCGGGCGCGCTCCTGTGACGGGGGTCGTAAATCTGCCCAGCACCTGCTCCCCGGGCTTTGGCGCGCACTGTGGGGTCAGCAGCACCAGATATCCCATCGATCATATTTATGGGGTTCATCACTGAGCCAGTTTGTTTTGGCAGCTGATCGCACCAGGGAACGGGGAGCGGAGTGGAGAGGAGAGGAGAGATGGGGGTGGGGCGGGGGGTGGGGGGGGGCTTTTTAATTTTGTGTGCACGGGGGTGAGAGGAGAGAGGGATACTTGTGAGTGAGTGGGGGACACAAAAGTGTGAAAAGAAGAGTTGGGAATGCCAAATAATGCGTGAAAAGGACAAGATGTGTAGGAGAGCTGGACAGTAATAGGGAAAATGTGTTTGTCAGACACAGACACACGCACATGCACATACACACACACACGCACAGGCACACACATATACACACACACACACACACACACAATGGAAGTTATGAAACACAAAAAGATGAGACAGAGAAAAAGTAGGTAAAATAATTTGAATAGCAAAGGACACTGAAAAGAGAGGAAGAGAGAGGTGAGAGAGAGAGAGAGAGAGAGAGAGAGAGAGAGAGAGAACGAAGCATGGTTTTTCATGTTCTCTCTGTGAAGGGGCTTAGTGGCTGTGATGTGGTCTGCTCTCTCCCCAGAGCCTAGCCTGTCTGCTGTAATATAGCTACAGGCTTAGAGAAGCGGGGGAGAACGTCTGGAGAACACAGAACCCAGTGTCACTATTAAAGCCAGTAGTCTGACAGACTCTCCATGCTGCCTTAAATCTGCTTTAAATCAGTTCAATGGCCTATACCGCATTATCTCATTTGCTCTTCAACAAGCAAGCAGAGTCTGAAATGAGATCTGGATCATCTTTTATAGTGATATATTCTCTTCTTCATGGCACACTTAGCACAAATCTTTTATGAAAGTATTTTTCCGCTAATAACGATTGCCTCCTTGCATCTGCCAGAGACCTAGAATATGAATGGACCACATCATAGAGAGAAAAAAAAGAGAGAGAAAGAGAGAGAAAGAGAAGAAGAGAGGGGGGGGAGGGGGGTTGGGTCGTTGCCATTAATAAGAACCTAAGTCCTAGAGAGGGCTTGTCCCTCTGGTGGAAATTCTGGGAAGTGTCATCATCACCATGACCAAATTAATCCCCCTGATTGAACAGGCACAATCAATTTTCTCTCTTTGGATAATAAGATGACTGCTCTCTCTCTTTTCATTTTGTTTCCGCCTTACTATCCTTCTTTCACAATACCTCTGTTTTAATGATGGACAATCCAGGAGAAACAGCTTCTGCCTGTTGTCACCAGTGTCTAGACCAGACACTAGGAATGCTGGTGGAGAAACAGTGCCCCCCCCTCCACCACCACCACCCCCCCCCCTACCCCAGCCAACCACAGGCACCCAGGCTTTGAAGGCATCAGGGCGTGCAGCAGCAGTGAGTGTGAGTGTGAGTGTAGTGTGGTGTGGTGAGGTACTGTCGCTATAGAAACATTCCTTTCCCTTCCGTTGTAAATGGGGCCCTGTCAGGGTTGCTCTGTGTGCTGACGGCTCTATCTGGCCTGGCCAGGGGCTTTGCATCTCTAATGACACCCTAGTCCGCATCTCCCCCTCTCCCTCCCTCCCTCTCTCCCTCCCTCCATCTCTCTCTGGTCGCTCAGGCACTGCTGGGGACAGGGGCAGCCATCTTTTCTAGCCCCCCGCCTCCCAAACCCATCCCCCTTCCCCACTTCCTCCAGTACGCATCGTTGGCAGGAAGTGGAGTGTTATTGTAGACGGGTCAAAGGTCAATTGTATTCTGCATGACAATTAGAGGATACAAACAACACAAACAAGATGAAGAGCAGCTGACACATTCTCTCCAGGGCTGCCAATTACTCAGCTTAGTTCCATAAACGCATAATCATGCCAATTAAAAAGTAAGTAAATAACAGCTTGTGCTCATGTTTGCTTACAGCAAGTTTAAGGAATCTTCCCCCCTCATACTGATGCATTTAAAACACATATTCACACTTGACAGACTTTTACACAGACTTATAATTGTCTGTTTAATTCCGATACTTATCTTATCGTCATTTGTTCCAAAGTGGCCCTTCCACAAGTGAGTAAGGAGTTGCTTCTAGTCTGGCTGCAGAGACCTGCATGCTTGCATTGTGCCGTTCACCACGGGCACAGTTGGACTGCGCTAATGATTGAGCTCCACTACTGGTGAAGGTCTTGTCCAACAGCTTGCCGCGCTCTGATTGGCTGCGGCTCCCATTGTGGCAGGAGGCCTCGCGGTCGGAGAAGACAAAGGCCTCGCTTGGCTCAGTTACTTTGAGCCACTCTCTCATTCATTAAAAGCACTCCAGCCAGTAAACCAATTAAGCCAATTAACCATGAAAACACAATGTGTGACTTGTTCTCGCGACGACGCGTAGAATGGAGAAAGTAGGAGCATCGATGGGAGAGTGGTGTGCTAACAGGGCAGGCAGGGAGGTGAAGTGTGTGTGTGTGTTTGTGTGTGTGTGTGTGTGTGTTTGTGTGTGTGTGTGTGTGTGTGTGTGTGTGTGTGTGTTTGCTTGTGTGTGCGTGAGTGTGGGAGTGCCCGCTAAAAGTCCCCAAGAGAGAGTCAGCCCTGACACTTTTGTCTCCACTAATTGCATTAGACACTCTTTGTCAGCAGTGTCTCTGCTTGCACTGACCACTCATGCATCCCCAGGACACAAAGTAGATACAAGAGTGTGCAGCTAGTGGAACGACATACAACATATTGAGGCAGTATGCTTTATGATTTTATACAACACTCTCTCTTTCTTTCTCTCTTTCTCACACACACATACACACACATGCATGTCACACACACACACACACATCACATACACACACACTCTCTATTTCTCTTTCTTTCTTTCTCTCTCTCTCTCTCACACATACACAGACATGCATGCCATACACACACACTCTGTCTGTCTTTCTCTCTCTCTCTCTCACACACACATACGCACACATGCATGCCAGACACACATACTCTCTCTCTCTTTCTCTCTCTCTCTCACATATACACACATACGCACACATGCATGCCAGACACACACACATACTCTCTCCCTCTCTTTCTTTGTTCCTCTTTCACTCCCTCTCTCTGGCAGTCGTAGGCTACTGTCCAATTGTGCATGTTAGCTAGCTTGTAGTAAATGTTTTCCCGAGCGTTACACTCCGATAACAACCTAACAGTGGATGACATGACACGTTGGCAGATTTATACAGTGCTGTGTTGCAGTTCTGTGAGCCCTATAGTTTTTAAATGGCAAGTGGATCGTACCCTCTCCCTCTTCCCACTCATCTCTCTCTCTCTCTCTCTCACTCCTCTACACTCCTCTACACAGATGCTAATGTGGGTCCCTACCAAAGAGAGTGCCCAGCCAGAGGGGATTCACTGTGGGCATGCGGGCGGAAAAGTGTCAGTCTGTTTATCAGACCCCATTCTAAATGTTGCTGCTTTATTGTGCAATCCTTTCCCCTTCCTCCCCCTTTCCTTCCTTCTCTCTCTCTCTCTCTCTCTCTTTCTCTCTCTCTCTCTCGCTGCCTCTCTCACTCTCATTCTCTTTCTCTTCCTTATGCTTTCTCCTGCCCTGTCTTTCCTTCGGACTGTTCACACACTCCCCCCGCCTGCGTTCTCCACGACATGCATGAAGACACTCGCTGAATGACAAAACAGAAACAGATTTGTTTAGCCCGCCATCTCTGTCTCTGCTTCTCTCCTGTCTCAGAAGAGACACTGTGGTGTGTGTGTGTGTATGTGTGTGTCTGCTTCTCTCTATGACATTTGAAAGCCCCCAATAGAACAACCTTAGTCTAAGGAAAGAATGTGCTCTTTCTATAGTGTTTGTATGTTTGTTATTTTCCAATGCTTTTTTTCTGCTTGTCTTTCTTTGGTGAATTCCTCAGCTCTCTGTCTCCACCAGTCCCTTTCATGTGGGATTCAGGGAGGGAGGATCTTTTTTATATCCCTTTGTCCAGATTTTTAATGTGCTTTTTGGCTCGTTTTGCAGGGTTTACGTGTGTTTTTGCGTGTGTGCGTGCGTGTGTGTGTGTCAGTGTACAGTATTTCGCTTGGGCCCGAGCCCAGATGGACAGTCATGAGACGCATTCCTTCCTGGTGACACAGCGCTGTCCAGGGGCCCAGCAGCGACGTCCACTGAGCCACTCTGATGAGTGGCTGATTAGCTTTACTTAGCCATTTGCTCGGTCAACCTGCATTAGACAATATGGCAAAATATGATGAGGGAACCAATTAGCGCATAACACCTGAAGTACGTTCATTCCCTACTTGTTTGCATCAGCCTGATTTGTGTTCAGTGAGTTGATGTGCACTGACTTGAGTCGCCTGAGACCCACTGAGACAGGTATAGACTGTAATGTAAACATCGGGCCACGCTGTGGAATCAAGTGCACTTCTTTCTCCACGTTCCTTCACCTCTGACTAATAAGCTAATGAGCTCTTTGACTCATGACGTGACAAATGAGCCGGGGGTATTTAAGCATTGCCTCAACGCTTCTCCTGTGGACCGATGCTGACAAAAAGCGCTGCGTTGAAACCACAAGACACCCTCACACCGCATCTATCAACGGCGTAATGCACTCCGCCAAGGCTTTGGCCGACCGAATCAGATAGTGATTTGTGTTCGCCCACCGCAGCTGGAGCGGTAGCCCCTCTGACAGTGCGTTTTGATTTGTGACTTCCTTGGAATGTCAGGTCATCTTCCCTCCTGTGAGTGAGAGAAGATTAGCCCCTGAGCGACCAGGGTCTTCTTTCCTCTCCTAAAAACACGGCCTCCTCTCCTGCTCCACGCGTCTGAGGGTGGAGAAACATTTCGCTCAGAGGTGATCTGTCTCCACACGGAAGGGCATGTCATGGTTGCAGATTTTATATGTGTTATTCATCCTCTGCTACAGTCATGACAAAATATTATTACAGTTGAGGAAGTCAGTATAAATAACCGAGACCACATGGAGAAATGTGGTTTAACATACTATTCACCAGGTGCTGTGTGGTCACCAGGTAGACAAAATTTGTGGATGTCTCTCTCTCTGCATATGTCTGTCTGTCTCTCTCTCTCTCTCTCTCTCTCTCTCTCTCTCACACTGTGTGTGTGTGTGTGTTTGTGTGTGTTATAGCAAATGTTTACTCCTGTTGTCATACTGGGCCATTATCTCAAAGACGTGGAGAAAATTGGCTTGACTCCTTTGAAAAGGAGCTTTCAACTTCAATTCTACTTCATTTCTCAGATTGAGTTGTAATCGTCTTCAAACACCTTGAGGGCCCTTGTGACCATGAAAAAAATGACAGATTAATTATTTAGGCAAGGACAGAGGCAAGAAGGTTTTCAAATAAAAATGCAGCTTTCCATTTAAAAGAATGTTAAAGAATGTGAAAATTCAGATTGTTGTGATTCAGGTATTCATGAGTACCACACAAGCTCTGAGCACTCAAAAAATGCCCGAAGGAACATATCTCAGCTCCAAAAGCTACCGTAATTTGGTACAGTCTGAATTCCCAAGAGTGTGAACTTTCTGGAAAGTGGAGGGAAAGAGCCCCCCCCCCCTCCCTCCCCCCCACGTCAGGCGCAGAGCTGGTGTTCCTGGCTTCCCTGTGGGGAGTATCTTCTCCAAGAATGTTTTTGTTTTATGTCCTGTTTTGTTATTTCACGCAGTGTGAATGAGGGGCATTAAATAGTCTTAGTCATGGGGGGGTGGCGTGGCAGCAGCGGTGGCGGAGGCGGTTGGATAGGTTGGCGAGCATAACACCGGTTGGCTGCGTCACCTCCTCACAGCCCCCCCCCCCCCCCCAGCCCCCCGCCAACACACAACCGCTCTGGCTTTGTGAGGGGTCCACCCACAGTGAAAGGGGGGGCACAGCGTGGCGCCTTTTTTTCCCCTCAGTTCCCTGTCTCCGCGCCTTGCCCACCATAAGAAAAGAAGAAGAAACATCCCCAAAACCCCCTTTGAATATTGAAAGGAGAGTGATCAGGGGAAGGACAGAAAGGCTGAGGGAAGGTGGGAGGGTGGGGGGGGGTTGTAGTGTGGTGGTAGTTAAGATGTATAGTGGGGTGTGGGCCCAACTAAGCGCATTGTCCATCGTATCTGCTATTGAACTCCACTCATTAGTGTTAGATGATGCATTGGGAGGAGGTCTTGGTGGCTTTTTTCATTATAGTTACAGCCATGAGAGGAGAAGTGCTGGAACGCAGAGAAGAAGGGCTGTGGAGGACCGTGTCAGAAAGGAATTGCTACTTAATTTTTTGATATATTTTCTTTTTGATATATTTTAATTTCTTTTTTTTCCCTTCACCTTTTTCATGGGCTGGAGCTGATATTCTGTATATCGATGGGAAGTAGAAGTTATACATTGGAGCTTATGCATGTCTTATCATTGGAGTAAACCAAGTTGGGCCTGTCTTTTGGGGGGACTATGGCAATGACATTCAGAATTATGTTGATTCTTAAATTGGAATAACCCCTATTTGCTCAGGATAGCTTAAGTCCTGTGCATTCCTTTCTGGTGATATACTCCTAAATCTTTGATCAGTAGACCAGGGAGAAATTTGAATCGGACATGATTCAGAGATACCGCTGAAAACTGGAGCTTACCTCAGATGATTGACTTAGACAGTTCATCCTGACCAGGCGTTTTCATCACCACCTGGGCAAATTCCTCTCCATTATTGAGTGTTGCCATGCAGGCGGTGCTGCTGATTTTAGCTGTGGCTGTGTTTGCCGCGCTGCCGAGAGAGGGCCTTTCTCACCGGGAACCTCATGGGACTCCCCGCCAGGCTGGTTTAAGGGGCCTGTCCTCTGCCTGGTGCAAACGACAGCAGCAGGGGATGGCAGAGGGGCTGCCCCATGGCCACCACCCCAAACACCACCACAAAAAGGCCCACAAATGTGACCAGGTCTTCCACAGTAAGTAGTAGTAAAACAAATCAGTCAACTGAGCGTAAATGCAAAATCAAAAGTACATTTTCTTTTGCTGTCATAGGCAGTGCTGTTTCTTAATGCAATTTGAACAAATAGCTAAAGTTCTGGGCCTGGGTGATTGTAGAGCAGGTTTGCTGCAAGTATGGGCTAAATTAGCAGTGGGACTTGGTCAGACATGAAGAGAACTAACCGAGCCCATGCATCTAATATGTGAAAAAGACCTTCAAGCAATGATCTCATCCTCCCTCAAAGCAGCAGCCAAATGCTTTTTAGATGAAGCTAGGAAAGTATGGTAGTTAACTGCTGCAGCTTCCTGTGCATTTGCAGGTGTGTGTGTGTGTGTGTGTGTGTGTGTAAGAGAGAGAGAGAGAGCGAGAGATATTGATTCCGTCCATCATATCGTTTCTAGGTTCTGTGTTGTCATTTGGGCCATCTCTGATAATCTCCTGAAATGTTTGGCCAAGGTCACGAGATAGAAATGTGCAGAGAAATCTGAATCTAAATCTCAGACAACAGGGTAATACAACTGACACTCTATGAAGTGAAAAATGAAGCGGTGGAAAGTAGAAACTATCCAAACCATTTTCCTCTGAACTGCAAGAGTTGTCAAGGTCGAACTCTCACTTGCGCTTTCGTGCTGTTTTCCTACTCTATATTTTAAAGAGGAAGATTTTGAATCATGAGTAAAAATTGACACCGGTGTATTACAATTCAATCACAGACTCGCGTTTAAGTGAATGCCAAGTGGAATAATTCCATTCAGTTAACTGCAAGTCAGTTTTTTCTTTAGATTCTTTAGATTGCATTCAGCTTTAAAAAGTTTTTTTTTTTTTTAATCTCAGACACTGCAGGAAGAGCATTTCTCCATTTAGATTTCAGTGGTAAGAAGATGAAGGAGTGAATTCTTCTCTTCCAACTTGTTTCACAATGTTTATTTGCAACTTTGGACAACCTGCGCAAACTTTGTCTTTTGTTTTATACAAAACCATATGCATTCCCTTGCCCTCCTTCGCTTGTTGTTGTTGGCTGTGGGCACTGAATTAAATTGTAGTCTTTTCAGCAAAGTATGAAATTAGAAGATAGAGAAAAGTCTCCAGTATGCTTTTCTGGTTTTCTAAATAGAAATCTCGGCCTGTGTCATTTTAGAGTCACGTCCTCCTAACTGACAGGTTTTATTATACATTATAGTGGGTTTTACAGAGCCTATAAAAATGGGATTTCTTATTCATACGGCCTTATAATTTTTTGGACAAATGGATAGTTATCCTTAATTTATTTGACGAAAGGGTAGTTATCATTAAATTGATGCAAAACTGCTTGGAGACAGATAATTATTTGATAATATTTTGAAGACTGTCTCAGAAGGGTGCCAGGGTTTCCTTTGAAACTCCATAACACAAAAAAGGAGACAGTAATTTGGACCTCTTTGTTGGAAAACCGTTTTTGCTTTTTTGTGTTTTTACCCTTCCTTTTTTGGTGAGAATGTGGAGCAAATCCCTATGCATCCATTGAACGTTCCCAGAGACTGCCATCCTCCAGCAGGGCCCCATTCTCTTGGCCTAAAATGGAACTGGGCCTGTAATTGCTTGTGTGTTGCCAGTGTTGTTGCTCGTCACAGGGCTGGCTTCTGGAGATGCACGAAGAAAAGGGTTTCATTCCATCTGAGAGTGTTTAGTACGGCTGCCTAGCAGATTCAGGCTCTTTAAAGAGCGTCATGGCAAGAAGTAGCCTAGAAATTCTCAAGAATTGGACAAGGACAATATGCATGTAAATCAAACTGGTGGAATCAAACTACTATGGAAAGTTTTTGAATATGACATTTTTTATATATTTTAACAGTTAACAAAATAACCCCAACATTGTTCAACTGTTGAAATAGTTTATTATTGTGTTCTGTTGTAGGCTACAGTATTTTTATTTGTGTAGGTACAAACATACTGGGCATACTGCATTGGATAACGGACTAGGTAGGGTAAAATATTTTGCAAAGGCCAATCTTTGGCTTCAGAGTTCAAATAAATCAAATTCAACATTATTTTTTAAGAAAAAAATGAATGAACTCATAGTCATTTCCTGTTTGTGTTGGGAAACGCCATCGTGTAAGGTATTCTTGAGATGATTAACGCTCTACTTCAGCGAAAATGCCAAATAAACCGTAGATTGAAGAATTCATGTTCTAACCTTCACCCAGAGACAAAGATGATAAGCAGCAGAAATGTTGTTAGCCGTAATAGTAACCACTAGAGGGCGCTATTGGGTTATACTTCAGAATCTTGGCATGAGGTTGCAAGCCTTTGCAGGGGAGGCAGAAATAATTGTTGGTTAGCCCATGGATAGGAATCATAGAGACATACAGAAGCAACGTAAGCGGCGGACGTGTTTGCATATCAGTCCATCTAAAGTAAAAAAAAAAAAAAAAGTAAATTAAAAGAGTAAACTTAGTAATAAATTAATAATAATGATAAATAAGTAAATAGTAATAGTGGGAGTGCTTTAGGTAGTGAAAATCACAATAGACAATGGACAATAAAAGGAAGTAAATGAATAGATATAATGGTGTCTCGGGCTTTGCTTAGTGAGGTTAAATGAGTTGTATTTATGAGGTACGATTTCCACGGTACTTAAAAAAGGAGATTAACATCTTGTGGCATCATTTTCACGCTAATCTTCTTTCGAGCGAATTTTAACATAGGACTGATTAAGATTATATCGGACTAAGCTCCCCACAAACAGGATTTCCAACGCCAGGGAATTGTTCTCTTTAGCATCAAGAACTCCTTTTTCTGTGCTGCGTTTTTTTATGGATAGGTTGTGTCTAAATTCTTAAATGGTAGATGCGTATGGAATGCGCCCGGACTAAACATACACACTATTCTTTCGAAAATGTATTGAGACTAATCTGACGGGGTGGGATGCACTTAGGTTATGAACATATGATATTTATTGGTGCCACACTGCTCTAATGTTTTTACGTAGTCTTGAGGGAGAAAAGCCGGTGTGCGATCAGGAGACCCCTCTGACAGTTCTGCGTACTCAATGCCTGTCTGGAAAAGGTTAAAGTGTAGTCTGTGGAAAAGCCCATTGTTGGACACTCAAGAGGGGGAGAACGGCACATACCATTTAGCGAGCCATTCAGCTTCAGTGAACGAGTTGCCGTTGTTTCAAATCCCCTGCCTGAGGTGAAGGGGTCTGCGGTACGCACAGAGTCCCAAATCCAGTGTTTAGTGGAAAACTTGAATAACTAAGGAATTCCCTGGATTTGCAGAGTCGCACTGGAAAAGCTGAAATGATGTACTACCAATGGACGTAGACTACCAAGATTCTGCCACTCATCCTCATTTGACTTGAAAGAAGGACCAGAAAGTTGACTAGAATTTTAGCTATTCAAAACGAAGCGAAATTATGTGACAACGAACAGTGGAGTTTGGAATTTTTCTTCAGAAATACATTTTGAAATCAAATAGCGGACGCATTGTGACACTTTTTAAAGTTGCCTCTCGTATATATTTCTTGGCTGGTTTGCATGGGATTACTCGGAACCCCGTTTAACGGGAGCGTCCATTGGAGACGGCATGACCAATTTGAGCGTGTTGACTGCAAAAGGATTTGCTCAATTTCATGAGGAGTAGGTTTAATATAATCTGGGTCACAAAATTGAAGACAACATACTCGTGTTTCTTTTGAACGTCAGGAAAAAAGAAACTGGACAATTCACACCGACTGGCAACTGTACTCCCTCTCACTGATTTGGCACATGTAAAATCCCTGCGAAGAAATTACCAAAACTGGATTACCAGTAAACTGAACACAGTCTAATGTTAATGTAACCTCATTTTGTCCATGCAAATTAAAGAAACGACAAGAAGATAAAGCTGATGTTAAGATTACTTTGTTGTAATTGAATTTCACAAAACTCTTCACCTCACAGTAGAGATATTATGAAGCATAGAGAAATTGCAAAACTGAAGTGACATTTTGTGGATATTTCTTCACGGCAAGTTTCAAAGCATGTCGGCGATTTCTCTTGGGTTTGCTGTTTTACTCGGAATAATAGAAATTTGCTCAGGTAAGTTAGTCGATCACTTCATTTTTAGATTTTCAAGAGATTTGATTATTTTTACATGTTTAGTTAGTAGACTAACAGTGTTTATAAAATCTGTAATCAAATTTGGATAAACACCAAGCAAGGCTGATGTGTACAGAAAACACTTGATTTTCTCGAATAGTTTAACGAAACATGTCAGGATTCTCTCATCACTCCTGTAGGCATAATTTTCTATAGCACGATAAAACCGATGTAGCCTAAGTATTTAAATTGGTTGCTCTTTACTTCAGTTTTCTTACTTTACTCAACTTGCTCTCTGCATGCTTTCTCCAATGAGTTATTTTTATGGGTCAATCTGTTGTTGTCTTTCCTTGAGCTCAGGCACTTATTCATGGAGCATAATGAGCCTACCTGTGACCCCTGTTCACTGCAGTTTGTGTATTTAAATTATGAAATGATTTGGGTAAATATGATGACTGCTGGCTTCCTGTGAGCGTTATGATAGATCATTAAAACCACACATAAATCAGTTTTTTGGGTCTGTCTATGCAACATGTTTGTAGAAGCACAGACAACCCTATTGAACATTTTTTAAATGTGTTAAAACATAAAGAAACATCAATCCAGAAAATAAATTAAAATTGGTTTAAATGTTTTATTTTTCGGTTTGAATTAAAAATGTTTTACCGTGTCAGCAGTAAGAGGTCACTGTGAATGCTGAGTGTGATGTGCTCTGTCTTATAAGACTTACTGTCTTTGCCTGCATCGGCTTGCTGAAGAGTTGCCTTTTGTTGGTTTCATTTGTGTCATGATTGGTCAGCTGCTTAATATTACACTACAGTCAGCCCATGCTTTCAGCTTGGGAATGGGACAACAGTGCATTTACTAGTGACCACATTTAGATCATTTCTAGTAGTGATTTGATAGATGCCTTTCTTATGTTTAAATAAAGATGTCTGACCATCTCATCTCCTCAACCAATCTCACTGTGAATGTGGTTTGGTTACAAGAGTTGGTAGATTTGTTTGTTGCTTCTTTTGTGGTCAGTGGTTGCCCTGTATCTTGACACTCTCTCAGTAAAAAAAGCTAACTTATGTCCACATTTTGACACCTTTCCCATTGACGCATGGTGAAAATGGCGTATTGAGATGAATGCTGAGTAGGCTTGTCTCAGACTTTGGCAGAAGTGTTTCATTTGGTGGTTATGTGAGCGTAAAAAGAGAATAAAAAAAAAAACTAAAAACCTCCGTGGAAACTGGCAGCAGGGCTTGGAGGATCCGCTGGGCCCCACACAAAACGAAACACGGGGGAAGCTGTGGAGTGTTTTTAAATCCAGATGTTTTCTACACAGCACCAGGTGTGCGTCAGCTGTATGTAAAGTTTACCTACAGCCCCAACTCCCCCCCCCCCATCCTAAACTCTTACTCTGAATTATTAGTATTTGTTTTATATTTCATGTCTTCTTTTATTGCTCTGGCAGGTGTTTGCACACACATAAAGGCGGCGAACTTTGAAACAGTGGTGCCCAGCATGTCATCTTTATTATCTCCTACTGTGTCTAGCCTTTCAAGTGTGCCACTGCAGGCCAGGGTCAGACCAGGCAGAGATTTCCAGATGACTGGTTTCAGTTGCAGCAGCTGACCCAGCACAGAGCCCTGGATGTTGTCTATGTATGCATGTGTTCGCTGAAACACGCTGGAATGCGTTCGAGAGATGTAGATTTCTATGATATATAGGCAGAGAAGTAAACTGAGATTTTGATGCAGAAGGGAATGTGTTTTGCATTCCCGTTCTCTCTTGTCTGCTTGTCATCATCTGCTTCAGAGGCATTGCTCCGTCAAGTCTACTGAAATAATCAAGTTACTGGTATAAGTATTGGCGCCGAAAATTGAGGGCAAGGAAAGCCATGCCGACCACCAGCTTTATCCACTTACTTATTGGTTTCTTGACTCAGATCCTTCCAGAGGACGTTATGGTTTGGTGGAAAAAGAGGCTCACTGGTTTTTGTTCTAAGACAGTGCCATGACTTCACTTCTCTTGACTGCAGGCAGCTACATTACAGCTTGAGTGCATCTGTGTAATTACCGTTTAAGTCTGAAGTAATTGTTTTCAAGTTAAGACCTGGAAGAATATTATAGGCTAGCTGTACTTAGCGCTCAGCCTGTGGGTTAATATGTGTTTAAAGCACTCATTCTCTCCAGCGTTATTGCACTTTGAAAGAGAGATCGAGAGAATAATTTTCATTATAAATGTCACTGTGCAGCACTATGTTATAACATGAATCACAGCTATCACTGAACTGACATAGGCATTTCTGTGGACCATTCAGCCATCATTAATTTGGGCTTTAGTTCTCAACTTGAGTTTTAAATTTACCAACTAGTAAAATCAGTAGCGAAATGCCGTTTTATACCGACCAAAGCTGTGCACATTGATCTGTGATTCAATAGATAGCATCTGGTCTAAAAATATCTGCACGCTTTACAGTGTGCCAAAACAGAGCACGCATCAAAAGTTTGACAAGCCCTTTGATGCATTGTCATGGAGTGGACTTCTCGTACTCCGTGTCTTCACAGTCTTGACGAGTGATGTTTTGTAGACAGATGATGGCCAAAGGCACTTCCATGTGTTGTTTTTTACTTGCTGCTTGTATTTGTGAAGGGCACGGATGACCCTACTGCAAGTTTCTTGGGTGGTTTTCTGTGTCGGAGAAGCAGAGGTGTGAGAACAGTGAGAGCCCTGGAAGGCGTCGTTGGCTGAGGAAACAGTGTAGCGCTTTAACAAGCGCCTGCAGGGAGAGAGGTCAAAGGTGACAGTTCAGCTGGCATGGTATTGCAGAGCCTCCTCAGGCTGTTTGGAAAAATACACACGCTCTCTCTCTCGCTCTCTGTCTGTCTCTCTCTCTCTCTCCTCTCTTTTTCTTGCAAAGTTCCTTTCTTTATTTCATTATCTCTCTGTTGCCCTTTGTCCTATTTACACATACTCTCATTCTCTCTCTCTTTTTCTCTCATACACATTCACTCTCTCTCTTTCTCTCTGTCATACGCATTCTCTCTCAGTCTTTCTCTGTCTTTCCTGAGACATCCGTCTCTCTAATTGCCCTGCACACTGGATATCTGTGTTATCTTTGGGCTGGCAAGGGAGAAGATGGGTGGGTGTCAAGTGGAAGCACATTTGGACTTGTCAGCTGACATTGTTGGTTGAACCCTGAAACTGATATCCAGTTGCTTTTGTTTCAACGGCAATTAATAGCGCATTATAGAACACATGTCGCCCAATGCGAACGTTAATGGCCGGGATATGTTTCCCTTTTTGAAAAGCGCTTGGTTGTGTCTGGCGAGGGGAGGGGGGGACAGCTGCTGAGGAGCCACTGTAAATCTGACTAGAGAAACACTGTAATGATCTCACTTAGACTAACGCTTACATCCAGTGTACCGAAAACAATTATTCTGTTGCTGCAAATACAAGTAACATATGAATCATAAAGGAGTCAGTATTTGCAGGTATGCGGGTATCTCTGTGTTTAGACACACCCTGTGAAGTGTAACGATATTTGATTGTAATGTAAGGCCAGGCTAGTGATGACTTGCTGCAGTGCGGTTTCCTTGCCAGTGGTGTGGCTGTAAACTGAAACATCCGTTGTGTCATGTCTCACTGTGCTCTCTGGTGATTCATTGGGTTGCCATACACCGAATTGCTCTTATCTGTGGCTGTGAGTCATCAATCAGACGCTCGACCCCTGTGGAAACCTCCGGGCATCTGTTTTAGCCGAGGAGAAGGGAACAGAAAGACATCAGGGCCACAGTCTCTTAGTTTCTATGATCCATGAAAGAGTCCGAAACAATCGCTTTCACTGTCAGTGTTTAACAGGTTTCCATTCAGCCTCCCATATACCTCACAGAGACTCTTTGTCTGTTATTATAACATAGTAATACCATTGTTGTAGCTCCTTTATTAATCTTTTTTTTACAGTGAGACAAATTTTTAGATGTAGCTAACCGGTGGCTAGTTTCAGCGACATGCCCAGTTATCAATTGACAGCACAGTTATACTCAGTGAGAATGTCTTTTTTTATTCTTTCACTTTCCATGATACTGCTGGGAAGAAAATTAAAAAAAATACACCTGATCATGCATGTCAGTGAAGTAACAATAGTCTGATTGTCGTACTGTACAGAACTGTCATCACCAGTCAATTACAAAGCCTTCTCCTCTACCGATTGAAACGAGGAACTTGAACCTGTTTCCTGTCGGGTTTGCTGGTTTCTGTCGGGGGGAAAGTGCCGGCACTGATGGACGCCTGCTGATAAGGGGGTCTGGTGACGG
The DNA here is from genome assembly GCA_015244755.2 of Tenualosa ilisha. Taxonomy (NCBI): domain Eukaryota; kingdom Metazoa; phylum Chordata; class Actinopteri; order Clupeiformes; family Clupeidae; genus Tenualosa; species Tenualosa ilisha. Next base: position 508,424 of record PYXC01001038.1, read on the forward strand.
GCATTTTTGGGAGCAGTGATCTGAGGGGGGTGCTGGCTGCCTGGCTGTAACGGTCTGGCTAGCTAGCTGTCCCTTTTTCCATTCCACCCCAACCCCACACCCACTACCGCCACCGACTTCAGTGCCTCACCTGCTGTGGATGCCAAGCATTTTTGGTGTGTTTACACTAGAAAAGACCCTGTGCTATTTTCTGATGTTTTGCAGCAGGTGTGTGTGTGTGTATGTAGCCTATGTTTGTTTCTGTGCATGTGTGTGTGTGTGTGTGTGTGTGTGTATGTATGTATGTATTTCTGTGTGTGTCTATAAAGCCCCATTTATCATTGGGAACTCTTGTCAGGCCCTGAAAAATGGACCCATGAATCTGGATCATAAATTGTCATTGCCTGACGGGATACATCAGGCACCAAGGCCAATTAATGGCTGGGGACCACAGATGGGCCTGCTTTTGTTTCTCTACTCTCATTCCTTGGATAGTTACATACACAAAAAATGTTTTCCATCTCTTACTCAGGACACGTGATCTCCTCAGCGTTCCTGTATGTGCTACTATGTGAGCTAGCCTCAAGAGAATAGCTAATTCAACATACTTGTTTGTGTCATCATCTGTAATATACAGCCTGTGGTGATATAAGAGGTTCCCCTGTTCTTAAGTCTTTTATCGCTAGTAACTGATGTGTTTCCAGTAACATGCTGTGCACTGGAGCCGGGATCATGTCAGGCCTGTCCGGAATCTTGAGATGCATGGAGTTAGTCGCTACATCTGTTGAGCGATGTGCAAAGTGACACGTCTGCTGAAACCTGATTAATTAGTTTTAGTTGAAACGGCTCTCTGGGTTTCCTCAAACATCCACTTCCAGGAACACAGTTGCAGATGAAAATGAGAGTTGGAGAAGCTGTCGCTCTGCCTTCTTAAGTTTGTCAAAGAGGTTAGCCGCATGGGATTTGTAACTCCAATCCTATAGCACCTGTGTGAGGCAAGCCCCCCCCGGAGATTTGAGTCTGTGTGTGTATGTGTGTATGAGTGCAGAGCTTGAACAAAACCTACCTAATTCGCCTCTAAGCCCAATTAAGTAGAATTAACGCCAAGGATTAGTGCTACCCGGGGGTCTGACGAAAAAAAAAAATTCTAGCCTTGTCAGTGAAGGAATGTTGGATGCAAGTTTCATAATATCAATAATATATTGTCTGGATGTAGTCACAATCACTTGCAGTGGAGACCTAGACAGACAGACAAACATTTTTCAAGCAGCCAGCAATAAGACAGATCAGATGCCATGCCAGGGCAATTGGTTTTCACTTCACAACCTTGTCCTCCTAATAGGCTTTAAAAGAAGCTTTTAATAGGAGTCATTAGTAGATTTATTTAATGCCAAGCATTTGTAATGCAAAGCACAGCACTCCCACTGATAGGCAAACGCAACATGAGTCGCAGAGGAGGGAGATGGCTCAGATAATTGTATGGAATTGGAGAAGCAGTCTTACCACAGTCGCCCCAACCCCCCACACACCCCCCTCACCGCCACTCTCCCTCTAGCCCACCATGCCAACCCAGTGGCTTGGCCGGCATGTTAAACCCCAGAGGAATGTGGTCATACCTCGGGCTGTCACTGGGCGGACAGCAGGAGAGAGGGCTGGGGTGGATGGTTGGGGTCACTTGCACAGGCGCAAAGCTCATTTAATGCATCTGGGTGCGTGGGCGGGGGGGTCTACAGAACTGAGCAGTGAGGTGACAGGGAGCTGGAGCTGCAGTCGGACTATAGGAGGGTCAACCTTAAACCCTACGGACGTGGGGGCGCCCCAAGGAATCGGGGCCTTCTAGAGGGTCTCCGTTGCGGGGGATTAGGATGGCAAAGATTGGCTGTGACTGTGGGTCTCGAATGACCCTGTGTCCTCTCGTTGGGTTGGAGATTATTCTTTTTTTCCTTCCTCTTCCTATTCTCCCCCTCTTAACTTCTCAATCTCAATTTGAAAATGTGTGCCAAACCTGTCCAGCTGCCTACATGCTTCAGTGGACCTGATGGTGTTTTCCTGAGCCACAAGACCTCCTGAAGGAATGGCAGATTTTCTCCTCCCACTATAATCAATTGGCCTGTTTTCTTTCCGTTCTGTGGAATGAAGGCTTCCTCTTCTCTCCCTCTCTCTCTCTCTCTCTCTCTCTCTGTCTCTCTTGCATTCTCCCCTTACCCTCCCCCTACCTCTGTTTTGGCTGTTTTCTCTTCTCTTCTTTTTTTTTTTTTTTTTCAAAGACTTGCCTTTTTGTTGCTGGTCAGCGTGGAGCCTTTCACAGGGAAAGCCGACCAACACACACAGAAAAGCCGTGGGGCAGGGGAGGGGTCTCTGATACGGGGGAGTGCTGAGCATTGTGTCACCTCAACGGGGTGATTGTGTGACTCGGAGGAGGGGAGGGGATGTTCATGAAGGATGCAGGGAGGGTTGGGGGGGTGGGGGGTGGAGGTGGAGGCGGGGGTGGATGGGGAAGCTCTGCGTGGTTGGGATGAAGTACAATAGCTGCCTCATCCCCCCTTGGGGGAGTGAAAGGGGCCGGAGTGCTGTCACACATCGGGTGAAAGCCCAAGGACTGACGTGGCTGAAGGCTTTGCATCCAGCACCACAACATCTCTCTCTCTCTCTCTCTCTCTCTCTCTCTCTCAATATGGAGGCTGTAACCCAGCAGCAGGACGGACAGATCTGATTTATTTGACTGTTTGTTTCCGTCTCTACTGAAAGTAATCTGCTTTCAAAACACCCACTTTCGTCCCCATCCCCACGTCAGCGCTATGAGAATGCTTTAGATGGTGAACCAATGGAGCTCTGTGATTCTCAGTTAATTTTAAGCATACGCGCTGTCCAAAAAAAAAAAAAAATGTTCTCTTCCCTAAAGGGAGTGAATGGGAGGAGTGAAATAACATCTGATGTCAAGGAGGTGTAACAGCTTTAGGTTGTATTGTGTTCCCAAGCCTCCCTTGACATATCTGTATTTGGAGAGCTCTGAAGAGTCCCATAAACCCAAACAGCAGCTTTTGTTGTAGCCGAAGAGAGAGCTACCAGAGCTGGCCTTGGGTGTTCTACCCCCTCTGCATTTTAAAAAGACCCCAAGACTTTCCCTTCTTTTCTCCCTTCTCAGCACAGAGGGGGACTGAAAGATGGCATTGAAGACAGCCATCCTCTCACTAGATCTCTCCCCACCCTCTCTCTCTCTCTCCCTCTCTCTCTTTTTCTCTCTCTCCTCCTTCTCTTTTCTCTACCCCTCTTTCACTGGCTCTCCCTGAGATCAGCTTTCCTTGCCCTGGTGACCAGCCTGCTCCCCCCTCCTTCCCTCATTTCACTGGAAGGCTTGGATACACTTTTGAAATGCTAAAAAACACTCCTCTTTGGTGATTTTTTTTTTCTTTTTTCTTTTTTTTGTAAAGGAGTGACTGCACAATGGCGATACTGAAGAGAGAGGATTAAATTATCAAGAAAAAGAGAGGCCGCTAATTAGTTGATTTAGAGACAGAAGCTCCTCCCCAGCCCCCAGCCCCAAGCCCCACATAGCCCTGCAAACCAACTCAAGGCCCCTTCGTACCGTCCACCCTTGATCCTTCTCAGTCCTGGTGCATTGTGGGTACGCAATTCTGCCAATTATGGGGCATCCCGACATCCCCCACCCTCACCCCTTCCGTCGTGTGTGTGTGGTCCTTTTTTTTTTGCTCTCCATAACAGGGCTACCACACAGACAGCCCTAAGATGCTGGACATGTGATTAGCACGCCACAACAGCTAACATATTGCCACCTGTGCTCGGCAAAAACACTTAGCTGAGAGGGATTTTGAAAAATGGATTGTTTCTCCAAGCCAGTCAGTTGTTAAAACACTGTCACGACTCCAGTGCAGGCGCCCCATTCAATCAAGCCTCTCACCCAGAACCAGAGGACTAGGAGCTGCTGGTGGCTTAAGAAGCAAAAGCTCAACTGACGCCCCCCCCCCCCCCCCCCCTCCCCAACCCCCAGGGGAAAACAGCATGACAAGGAATAATGTCCGCCATCTTTCGTCGCGACACTTAAGTTCCTCTCATACAACTTCAGCATTCAAGGACCATTGACTTAAGCCCAATATATATCTAGCCAACTGAACCATTAGAGAAGAACGGACTGAAGTGGGATTGTATGGGCTGCATTCTGTCACCCTGTCTGGGTCAGACCCACTGGGAATTGTGGCTTCCATGTGCACTATTTCTCCCAGGTTAAATTAAATGATAAACACATTTTATTACGTTATCCAGAGGGGGGAAAGTATGGCTTCCAGGGAATAAAAGCAGACAGTACTTTATTTTTATTAGTACTTTTATGGATGATCTTTTGATAGAGGATTTATTTATTTTGTTTAAACTGCAGAGAGTTATTTTCTGTTAGCATGATGACTCACAACACCCGTTTGAAGAGTATTATACTCTTTTTTAGATATTTTTCCTGTCATTTTTTTAAACGAGTTAAGAAAAATTGCTGATCAGAATTTCTCAGCAGTTTTGTGAAAGAGGTGTAAAAGATCAAGAAGTGTTGTCCTTGTGACTGTTCTTTCATTTTTATGGGAACACAGAACAGACGGTAAATCATGTGTGATGTATGACTTTCTGTGAGTTGTGTGTTCCACCTTAGTTTCCGCAGCAACTTCTCTGTTGCCTTAGGGCTGATCTTGTCACACTGTGTGTGCATGTGTGTGTGTCTCTATGTGTGTGTGTGTGTGTGTGTGTGTGTACATGCACAATTAATCACAGTGTGACCTTGAAATTTATCACAAGGGCCTGCCTTGCAGAGGTGCTTTTACCTTGCAGCACAGGCCATAGTGAGGAAATTTCCAGTAATTGAATGAGTTTTTTTATATGAATAAAATTTGATGTATGGCTCGATATGGGAATGTGGTGCTAAATGTCACTAGTCTGCCCTGTAGTTTATTAGACTTTCAGCCCGAAGCGTGACATTTTGAGCAACTTCCATTCCTCTGGTGTGATAAGAAAAATATAGGAAAGCAAGGTACTAAAGGTTTGTTTGTGTGAGGCACATAAATGCATGTGCTGTACAAACACTTTGATCTGCTCCATCTGTCTTTCTTTACCTGAGTTAAGCCTTTGAAAGCAAGGAACCAAAAAGCCATTAGTACCTGCCGGAGACAGCGTGACACATTCCCTGACAGATCCATAACTATGTCCTCCCAATATCTCCATCTCCCATACTCAATAGATGCAGCCTTTTATTGCACTCTGGTAAGGCTGTTTGCATTACAGCATATCTAACCCTACAGCCTGCTTCCACTTTAGCTGTGTTTTGAAGTAGAGGCCCACCCCGAGGACGCCTCTCTCTCTCTCTCTCTCTCTCTCTCTCTCTCTCTCTTTTAGCTGAATAGTGATCACAGTAATTGGCTTTTTGGCTGTCTTCTTCTACATGTTCTCTCATTTAGGGACATGTTCTGAAGCCATTTTCTCCTCCTCTGATGCAAGCTGTCTGCTTCTCTGAGAGGGGTGGTGGTGGTGGGAAAGGGGGGGGGGACTCTGCTCTCTGTGGTCTACTATGTCTCCTCAGATGTTGGCTTTGACGGCCTCCGCGCTGCTGTAACACAAGAGCGCTTGGCAGGAGTCCTGGCATTTCTGCGCGGCCACATCACCACCACCGCACCGCCTGTGACGGGTCGTGTAGCGTCCCGCCCGCCCGCCCGCCTGGCCGGCCTGCGCTCAACGTTTCTGATTCACTCCGCCAGCCACCGTGACAGCCTGTGTTTATCGTATCTCGTTTTCAGCTCCGGCTTCTCCCCCTGCACCACCCCTCTACCCCCCCGCCCCTTCGGCTTGGAACTCAACTGATAATGATTTATTGTTTGCTCGGTGCCCTGTCGGGTTGCTGTTACACAAATGCGGCCCAATGACAGGCTAACAGCTTGCGGTATGTACCGTCTCCTCCGTCCTTCCCCCCCCCCCATCCCTTTTCTTATTGCAGGTGATTGAGAGGTTACATATTGTGATAATGTCTCCTAACTTGCCAGAAATGCTTTAGCAAATTGGCCTCCCCCCCCCCCCCCCCCGTCCTCCAATGATAACACGGGCACCCAGCAGGAAGTGTTCACATTTCAGCCTCCCTGCAAGCCAGGGCTGTGGTGATGTGCTACACGTTTTAACTCCTTGTGGAATAAGTTGCCGTCTGTTGTCTGAAGGCAGGCTGCATGTTCCCGTCGATGGATGAGGATCATTTAAAAAAGGCTGGAGGCCCCTAGAGGGCTACATGGTATTAATGGAAAGGTTACCAATGTTTTATTAATGCAGCAGATGAAGATCAGGAGGAGGAGTGCACAAGATCACTGTAACTGCTTCAGAGAGGCGCTTTGATAAAGGGATCATTGTTTGATGTGCTCAGTGCAGAGAAATAAATGTGTTGCCTTCCCAAAAATGACACAGTTAACTGTACCTTAAGGAAGTTTGTGGCAGGAGAAGAAAGGTCCTATTTCGACAGCTATTCCAATGTCTTGCAATGCTGCAGATTCTAGGGACAGAGTCAGACACGCAAATGGAGGCACTGGTCTGTAGCCTATCTGATCTGTTTAACGTCTGAGGGTAAAGGGAACAGTCTCGACACAGTCAGGCCAATTCCCCAGGCACCAACTCGGGCAGGAAATGTCTGTCTGCTGCCAGGTTCGGCAGGTGTCCACATCTGTCCTGGAAGCCTTCAGGCGTCATTGGCTCGCTTGTTGATTTTGGCTTCATATTTACTGCGTGTATTTTTTTATTTATTTATTTTTTTGGCTGAGGAGGGCAAGGCTTGCGTTAAGTGCATGTAAGTGGCCCCTCATTTCCCCATTGCTGATTTTCTTTCCTCTTTAGCTACGATGAATGCTGGCTCTCCCAACTCAAGGATGCCGGCGTCTTGGTCTTGTTTTCCATGGAAGGCAAAGGAATAGTCTTACTAAAGTTACAAGGGTTACAAAGGTGCTCTGCTGTTTGGGAGGTTTGACTTGTTTTTTGGGGGTTTTTTTTTCGCTTGCTGAGATTGAGACCGTTATCATGACGTCCCTATCCCTTATAGCAAGCCTAATGTGATTTTGAGACCTTGGCCGAAATTCCCCCTCTCAGTCTGGGGGGATGGAGGGCAAAAGAAAAAGCCTCTGTATGAAATGAGTCCCGGAGCAAAGTCTCCTGAGAGAATGAAACATTAACGCATGGCTCCGTCGGACATCATTCCCACGCATTCCCGCCTGCCCTCACCTTAACCTCAAAAAACACTCCCGCGACACCTGGCACAGCACAGTGCAATCAGCCATAATGCCACTTTCTCCCCAATCACCCCACACCCACTCCCGGCCCCATAAACCACTGAGGCTAAGGTCACACAATAAGTGGAAGTGATAACATTCTGCCTGTGCAGGGCGCATGTCCCTCGGCCGTCCAGTTGCTATCTCCTAAATAGCGTTTACATTTTTGTTCCCCGTGTCTATTCCGTCCTGTCTGTGCCACTGGCAGCCCCACCGCAGTTTCTCTTTTTCTTGGCGCACGGCCCCGGGTGCCATATATTCTCCCGTTGCTCGGTGCCAAGCCAGTGCTCCGGTCGCACTTGCCTTCCCACCCATTGAAAAAAAAAAAACAAGGAGAGAGAAAGAGAGAGAGAGACAGAGAGAAAGAGAAAGGGGAGAGGGAGGAGAGGGGAAATGGGAAGGGAAATGCTGCAGTGAGTAGAGAAGAGAAGGGGGGATGAGAGAGTGAAGGAGAGGAGAGAAGAGGAGAGGAGAGGAGCGGAGGGTAACTGACCTTGGGAAGAGTGCTGCCACTCCTGTTGCTGTTGCTTTTGCCTTTGCCGTGCCTTGCTCACGGTCAATGCAGCAGCAGTAGCTGCAGTCGTTGTGGCAACAGCACCACGCCGAGCCTTTAGGCCTCATCTCTTTTCCCAGTGGGTGTATTGATGTGTGTGTGTGTGTGTGTGTGTGTGTGTGTAGCCCCAGGAAACCTCTATGCCGTGAACTTTAATTTGGCCTTTATTTTTAGACAACTGCTTTGGCCTCGCTGCTCTTTTCGCATTCTTCTCCCACATATCTGTGTCAGTCAGAGGAGCAGAAAAGGGTTCGCCTTTTCTTCATGCCCGGAGCACTGAAGACAGAACCAGTCTGAACATCCCACCCTGTCATCCAAGGCCCTTTTCTATATCTCTATGTGCATTACTAACTGCATAATGAGGACAAATCCTCGCCTGATAAGCCTTTAATGAATTCTTTGCTTTGAGTTGGCTTACGTAGTAGCCAGCTGGGAGGTTTTGTATGACACCGTACCTGAGTGGGATTGGAGCCGTCCGTAGAGAGGCTGTCTCCTGTCCCCCTGTTGGGAAATAAACGATTGCGATATTCAATTACCGAGCGCAACAACTCTCCTGCTGATTTGCGTGTGTCTTTGATGCATTACACGAGTTCATGTTGGTCAACACTCATTAAAAATTGGCTTGGGGAGGCAAACAAATCAACAAGGCATAATTGCCTCTGCGCTCCTTGCACACAAAGCCCAGCATGAAAACTCCTAGACACACGCTCTCTCTCTCTCTCTCTATCTCTCCTCTGACACACACACACACACACACACAAGCACACACACAAACACACAGACATAACTCTTAAGTCTTCCCTAATTGCAACAGTAATCTGGCACACGCTTTGGAAGTGGATTGTACAGCTCTGTTGTAACCATTGTCATTCCTTATAATAAAATAAGCAGCGGGCTGTGAATGACAGCTTCCCTGTCGCAACACACACCAGACAGCCCGGAATGTTCCGCCCGCCGCTGATCCAGAGGACCCGTGACAGCCCCACTCCTCTAACAAGCCCATTAGTCGTGCTGGTTAGGAGTTGCCCCATTGTTCCTAAGGATGAGTATTAGTCCAGCTGGGCAGGGGGGTAAGGTATGAGGTATTCAGCCCTTTTTGTCCATGGCGAAAGGGGGATTTTTGACAGGTTTTATTTGTGCGTAATGATGTTTCGCAAACCCAAAGAAAGCCAATTCCAGCCAGCCTGTTCCCTCGAGGGATCACAAAACTGGGAGGCGGGTGGGGGGATTTATAAATAAATAACTAGATAAATAACTGTGTTCTGAAAGCTGACAAGTGACGTGTTTTCTTTCTTTCTTTTTTTTCTCTCATTTGATATGCAGCGTGGGAAAAGGTAGCGCCTGCATGGCTGCAATGATGCGTACAAAGACGGAAATCTGAGCGCTGTGGTATGATGATGATATCATCCGTCTGTCAGTCAAGTCACTTTAAAGAGCTGGAATGAGCAGCGACAAAACATGACGAAAAATAATCCAACACCCCCTTCTGCTCCTGCCCTATCCGACTCTCCCTGTCCTGCTCGTACTCTCCCCACCCTTGACATGCGATGAAAGCTATACTTCGACCTCTCCTCCTCTCTGGCCGTTCCCCAATGGCGGAACCTCAGAGCCTTCCATCTGGGAAAAAAAGGGGCTATAGGGGTTCCTGCGGGCCCGGAAGGAAGGTAGAGAGCACACACAGCGTCTCATTGTTCGTTCCTCAGGGCCCAGACCGGGGGCCCCGGCACAGGATGGGCCCCAGCCTCCCAGAGGACCACTCCTCTGGGCCTGAGCAGGGGCCCTGCTGTCAGTGGTGGTTGGTTGGTGTGTGCGTGTGTGTGTGTATGTGTGTGTGTGTGTGTTGGGACATCCGTGGGATCTGTTTCACAGCTGATGGAAGGGAGGCTCCGGCCACCTTTATCTTTGGCCTCGGGGGCCGCTGTCTCTTGTGCTCAGATGGCTCTCCTCAAGAACGCGGCCCGACTGGAGCCCCTGTGAGCTCAGAGTGTAAGCCGATAGTGATTTGTGCCCTCAACGGCGTGGCCTCTCTCATTCCGTCACTCGTATCTTTCTTTCATTCTGTCTTTCATTATTTTACCTCTTCGTTAAAATGAAAACTGCAGCATTTTCAGGTCAACAACGCTGAAGGCTGAAGTCTGAAGTCTGACTGCACTTATGCAAATGCCAGGGGTTAGTTTCCTTCTAGAAGACTCTGAATCATCTCTCAACTGAATCAGCAGCTGAACTTTGATTCCAGTTGTCTTGTTGCCTCTCCCTCATACGTCGTCCGATTCCTCACTTCTATTAACGGCGCTGATGTAACTGAACCTTGAAAACACACATGGCCAAGTTTTCCTCCCTCCTCAAAGCCTGATCTTGGAAAAATAGATAATAACACTTTTTGACTTGTGATTTGAAGGCTTCTAATTACGGCTGTAAAGACATCCCACTGGTGGTAGGCCTAACCCCAGAAGAAGGAGGAAAAGTCCTCCCGCATGAACCTCCATACCTCCATACCTCCATGTAGCCATCTTGACCACCTAATCCTCGTCTCTCATCAGCAGTCACTCTCATCAGTGACTGTAATTTAGAGGAATGGTTTAGGTGGTCTGATTTTACTCAAGACTTTCATTTAAGCAGTGAAAACAGCATCAAAAAATGATATCAGTTAGACTTGGCTTCACAATGAATTATGAGTACTTTACATAACAGCAGTTTATTCTCTCAACACCTAATGAACATTGAAGGTTCCCTGGCAGCAGTTCTTTTGGAGCACCAAGCCTGGATTAGTGGTAGCCAAATAGAAGCATTGCCATTTCCAGGGTTTGAGACTGCATTCAGTAACAGCTTGTCAGGCTATCTCTTTCCAACTAGTTGCACACAGACACACCTTAGTCTTATCTAGGCCATAAATCCTGCTAAACTGCCCCTGATTGCAGATTAATGGCTTCTTAGATAGGGTGCGACCTGCCAGGCACTGTGCGGCGCTTATCTTAACTCAATATTCCAGACTGAGGAGTTTGTCACTCTTTAAAAGAGCCTGCACAGCCCTATGTCATGTTGAGATCACTGTTCAAGTGCAGACATCCTGGTCTGATCTCCAATCAGCCTTTTTTGCATTTTAACTTTAATTAGTCTGCTTTGGAGAATGCTGAGAGATCAGATCGCGAGAGCAGATAAGACGCAGAAAAATGTGGGCTTTCCTGTATGTGTGCCAATGTTAGGAGGTAATTACATTGACAAGGAAGGAAATTCATTCTTTGACACAGATATGGTCACACTCATACACACACATGCGCAGTCATTTACACAAAGGCACACAGGTGCCACTTGTATGCTCTTTAAACAGGCAGCGATAAGAACTGTGATTACCTAAGCTGTGTGTCACTGTTACAGTCATTTGAAGGGATTGGAAATAGGACATGCTTGGGTCAGACTCACATTATAGCTATCAGTTAAATGTTGTGTAAGTGTGTATGTGTGTGTGTGTGTGTGTATGGAGAATGAAGGGTGCATTTCCATTTGAGGTTGGCAGGAGTGGTGAAGCTGAACTTATTATAGCTGCTGGGTGACACTTTTGTCTTTCAAACCCCTTTTCTCTCTCTCTCTCTCTCTCTCTCTCTCTCTCTCCCTCTCCCTCGTACTCAAAGCAGATTAATTTGGAAGAGTGCAAATGGTAAAAACAATGCAATATGTCTGAATATGCCTTTAGGCCTGCCTGGATATTTAATTGTGAAGGGAGGCCATGTTGTCTTCAGTGTTCAGGTTGGCTGA
>PYXC01001038.1:525000-550000 GCA_015244755.2 Tenualosa ilisha
AGTATCATAAGGGTCATGGCGGTGTGGTCATGAAGAACACTGACAAAGTTAGGTGTCCTTTTATTACATCCTATTGTTTTTTCTCTTTCCCTAGGATCTCGACTTCGCCAGGAAGACTTCCCTCCCCGGATAGTAGAGCACCCTTCTGACCTGATTGTGTCCAAGGGGGAGCCGGCCACCCTCAACTGCAAAGCGGAGGGCCGGCCCACCCCCACCGTCGAGTGGTACAAGGATGGCGAGCGCGTGGAGACTGATCGCGACAACCCACGCTCCCAGCGCATGCTGCTGCCCAGCGGCTCCCTCTTCTTTCTCCGCATCGTCCACGGCCGCCGCAGCAAGCCCGACGAGGGCTCCTACGTGTGCGTGGCCCGAAACTACCTCGGCGAAGCAGTCAGCCACAACGCATCGCTGGAAGTAGCCAGTAAGTGCTTGCTTGCTTTCTCTGTCTCCTAGTCTTCTCCGTTCTTTATTTCTCTCTTTCTCTCTCTCTCTCTCTCGCGCGCGTGCTTTTATTCTGTCCGTCTGTCTCTCTCCTTGGCGCTCTCTCTGGTTTTCCACCGGTGCCTCTTGGCTGGGCCTGAAAGGCTGCACCGATGCTTTTGGCCTCAGCTTACTGGCGCCTGAATAGGAGCTCTTCCAGTTTCCTCCCGGGTGTCTGCGCTGAATGGACCCATTGGGTTGGATAATCTCGCCCGCGGATGGGCAGGATGTGTCTGCACCAGCAGGTCCCAACACACCCCCAACCCCAACCCCCCCCACCAGGCTCAGGCCCCAGGCTCCCGGGCTCCGTCGACCCTGGCCAGGACACGAGGGGTCTGATCAGGCCCGGGGTGAGCAACTTTGTAAAGGCCTCCTCAGTTGGTGGTCAGGAGATACAAAAGAGCCCAAAAAGAGCTCTATCCTGTTGCTACCCAGTCGCTGGCATCTCTTAGTATGATAAGTAGGAGAGTTTTGTTTTTTTTTCCTTGTTCTGTTCTCTCTCTCTTTTTCTCTTTCTCTTGCTCCCTCACTCACTCACTCTGTCTGAAGAAAAGCTTTTTACATTTGCTGTTATCTACATCCGGGCACCTTCTAATGGAGAAATGCCTCCCTGGTGTAAACGCTGCTGCCAAGCCGTACTTTATTGGGGCCCCAAATGACAGGCTTGCTTTGATGTTGAGACTAAAGTCCTTTATTGCGAGGGTCAGTGAATTTGCACAGAGGCAAAGAAAGGCTTTTAGGTATGGAAGGAACAGAGGAAGAGATGGAACATTTCATTGATTTAACTCCTTACCCTTTCAAAATTTTCCATGTTTTTTTTTTTCTTTTTCACTTTTTTTGGTCCATTTTGCAAAGTGATCATAAGCAAATAGGGATGATTCAATGGACGGAGGTAGAATCCAGATATAAGCCTCTCTACTCATATTTAGGTTGAGCATCAGAAGGGGTCTCAGATATGTTTCTCAGTGATATGTTGCGCAGGTCTGCTAGCTTTCACCAAGGCCTTTGTAATGTAAGTGCATTAAGTATGTGTGTATATGTTAGCAATATGGTGGAGGTCACTTAAGGCTCAGTTAGGCTATCTAGTGTTGGATGGGGTTATAGGAGGCAAAAGGCCCAGAAACCATAACAAAGCTATTACTTACTGCACCCTTGTTTACAATATGTATTTCTTGATTTGTATAGGGTGATCTTAACCAAACATGCCACTGTGTACAGTGGGGAAGTTTGTAGATTCATTTTTTTAAATCTTGATGTCCTTAATAGACTTTGAGGATCACAGGATGCAGAGGCTTATTGGGATATTTGACTAGGCATTAGGTGGAGTACTTAAGCATCATCAAAATGAGGCCTGGCTTTGTTTGAAGAGGAAAACAAAAGCTCAATCGAGAGGCTAATATTTAAGCAACTATAAATATAAAATCGGGTCAGGCTCCAATCCTGCTGGAGTTCCTTCACAGCAGGGGGGCAGGGGTAGAAGCAGATCCCGGCTTGTGTGGATGACACGGGCCTCGCGCTGACAGCGTGTCCTCAATGACCTAGCCAGAGAGGTGCCTTTTATTCGGATGTCCTCTCCGGCTCCTTCAACGCCGGTCCATCTGCAACACACACTTTTGCGCTGCATGCTAAGAGCATGCCCTGTGATTTAACTGATTAATTATGCTATGTTAAATTAGAGATGACCAGAATTAAAAAAAGGAAGGGAAGAAAAACAACACACATCTTCATGTGTCAAGCATATGTGAGGAGCCTCTAAAAGTAGGAAACTAAAAATATTTTTTGCTTAATATGGTGATATTTGACATTTGTTACCAGTGAGGTTTCTTTTTTTCCCCCTTTTTCAGCTTTTTAAAGCAGTTGAAAAACAAGACAGGGTTTTGGCAGAGGCTTGGCTTAACCAGGAGGGGAAGGAGAGCATCGTTCTGGCCTCTGGCGATGCTTATTCTGTACAAGGTTCAAACAGAACCATAATGACACGGTCCCAAGATACAACGTTGCCTCAGCTCCAGCCACCCCCCTCCACACACACACACACACACACACACACACACCCTTGCCGCCTCCACACCGGCTTCTCTACATATAATTATGTTGTCAGAGCAACCAGTGTTGCGTGGCTGTAGTGCAACGGCCCAGCTATCTACATGTGCCGAGAGGACTCTTTTTTTTTTTTTTAACGAGACCTGTGAACAGGACACTAAAGTGAAAGAATATATAAATTGTTGGAAAAATAACAAGGGATAATGAGCCTGCACACTGATCCGTGTGTCACATTACAGCGATCCCTGTTGCTGAATTTCATTAGACGATTTAAGAGCCCTTGTTTTGCTTATTAAAACCACGGAGAGGAAAGTTAGCTTGTAAAGCTTATTTGCTCTGCCTAACCCCCAAAGCCCAGTGAGAATGGTGTTGGAAAACACTGAAAACCGAAAACTTTTCTCTTTTTCTTTCTTTTTTCTCGAGAAACTCCTCATAAAAGTCGGCCTTGTGTTTTACGAGGGCCTGACACTCGAGCGACTATCAGCGTCTAATCCCAGATTCAACAAGCGCTGTTTGGCCACGCTGGCTTCGAGCAAGTTCAGCTAGTTGTGTTTGGCTTATCATTAACTACAAGTACAGTACAGTGCTTGTCTGCTGCCGGCACTCCATCGCTCAATCTGACCCTCTTTCCACCATGCTAAGTGGGTTAATGCCTTCAGTCCATTAGCCTGTTTGCCTTGTGCACACTAAAGCGACCTCCAGGTGGGATTTTTTTTTTTGTGTGTGTGTGTGTCCCTTTTGTGATGCGTGTTGTCTGTATCTGGAATGGAGAGGCAGTGTAATAGGATGCCTTTGTTGATGATGTACAATATCCCTGCACTGGCTGGACAAAGGATAAAGGGTTGAAGCGCAAACACAGAGAAAGAGAGAGAGGCAGAGGGGAAAACGAGAGGACGAAAAATGCAAAATCTTGAGCCTGGCGGCGCATAAGCCCTTATGCCTGACTACATTATGTAATGCACCCGCTCTAACCCTCTGGGAGAAACTCTTCACCCTTAGCTCTGGATCTCTATCATTACCCCCCTCCCCCCCCAACCCCAAACACACTCACACACACACACACACACACACACCCCACAGTGAAACCTGGCACTCACACCCTTTTCACACAGCTGTTAAAACACAGATCAAAGCCTCATAGCTGTTATGCTTTTTTTGATTGTGTCTAACAAAAGGGATTCTGATGATCCGCTTTTAAAAGGCAAGCTGTAATCCATGTCTTATTCTTATTTTTAGATTATGGCAGAGTTTCACCCGTTAAACCCCTCAAAAAGGACAAAGTTGAGATGTCTTTCTTTGTTTCCTTCTTTCCAGCTTACTCTCTAGTCTCCTTCTCTCAATGCCCCCTTAACATCATACACACACACACACACACACACACACATATTGACACCCTCCCGTGCATATATGTGCAGATGCAGGGACTATGGCATGGATATCACAGGCATAGTCAGGCTGGAAATAGACCCTCTGTGCAGCAGTCGCATAAGTCCAAGGCAGATCAAAGGCACTAATTACAGTGGATTCCTCCTGTTCCTGGACAGAGAGATTGTGGAGTGTATGTATGTGTGTGTGTGTGTGTGTGTGTGTGTGTGTGTGTGTGTGTGTGTGTGTGTGTGTTGTGTGTGTGTGTGTGTGTAAACAGCCAACACACTGCTGCACTTCAGGCCACGATAACCTTGAGGTCCTGCTTCTGAATAGGGTGCCTCAGTGCACACTACAGCCCATGCCAAACCCTCCACTCACACACACACACACACACACACACACACACACACACACACACACACACACATACATGCAGACACATCCCCAGGCAGTAGTCTTCAAGCACTCAAGCCCTCTTCACGACATCCTAATTCAGCAGCCTACCTCAGCCTGCTCCCAGCAGACACACTGTCAGGCCATCTGCCCTGCGTCAGAGCCTGTTTTTGAAAGGTCCTCATGGAGTCAGGTCATAAAGAGGGATATGAGCCGGACTGCCTCACTGTGTGTGCCCCCGCTGAGATTAGTCTTGGGCTCCCCCTTGGACGAAAATTTACTGGGTAGCCCAGACACACGCATTCCTTTCCTCTCTGGAAGCCCAAGAGGTCAGGATGTTGGAAGGGCTGACTGGGGCAGCCTGACTTCCTGACTTCTGTGTATTTATGGCGGAGGAAGGGTGTCTTTTTCTGTGTGTGTGTGCGCGCGCGTGTGTGTGTTTGTGTGCGTAGTGCTAGTAGTAGTTGTGGGGGTATGGTGGGGTATGGGCTTTGGGGGAAGGGGCACCACGATAGGGTCGAGAACGTGGCAAACAAAAGACCATATGAAGGAGGTCATCTGTGAGCTGGGGGAACAGTTGGCATGCGCCAGGCAAGTCATGATTGAGCGTTCCCCATCCATCCCATGCATACACCCCCATAACCCTCCCACTTGGACCCCTTTTACTCCCTCCAACACCCCCCTCTCACCACCATACCCTGCCCCTGTCTCTTTGAACGCCTTTGACTGTCTCCCTCCTCACAGGAAATCCCTTGTACTACATCTGTGGGCTCAAAGACTGCGGTTTTCATGCTGCCCCTTCTTCCTCTCTACCCGACACACACACACACACACACACATAGACACACACACACACACACACACACACACACTCACACACACACACACACACACACACACACGCTCACTATTATGCCTCGCTCCGACTCATGTTATATGTATAAATTCCATATGGATTCAGCTGCATTCATTCTCTCCCCCTCAGTCTCCCTAAGGATGCTGAAACGAATGTCCGTATCATTCTTTCTTATCTACCCAGCCAGTCATTTATTAGTGTTTATATGCCTGACTGTTTGCCTTTCATTAACTTTTTTTCCACAAAAAGCACACCACAATCCAGTGATTCCTGTGTGGTCTGCTAGCTGAGGGAGAAATACAGACTCCAGCTCCCTCGAGAGCCCCTCTCTCCACGCTCTCTCTCATTTCTGAATCATTTTCTTCCCACTTCAGTCACCCTGGCTAACGTTATTTTAATAGTTTAATTGTGATTTGATTGGATGAAAGAAAAAAAAGTGAGGGATTGGGGGCTTGCGGGGAGACAGCAGTAGACAACAGCCCAGCATGTCTTGGCTCATTGCCTAGCTTCAAAGGCAGAGTGTCACAGACTCTCACTTTGTCTTTTATCAAATTCTTGGGCAAATTTGTGGTGAAAAGTGCTTGAGTTCAAGACTCAAATGTGCAGCTTCCTTGTACATTGGTAATATTATTTTTTTCCTTAAGTAATTACTTTTTTTTCCAGATACACATTTTAAGCAGAGGAATGTGCTCTCATATTGAAGATGATAAGAATCACGGATTTCTCATACTCAAGAAATATACAAAGTGTCTGGCCTACATGAGCATGTTTTGTTGATGGGCATGGGTTCTGTTAGTAGCTATTTAAGTTGGTCCCCGTTAACCCTGTAATGACGTGGGAAGGGAATTTTTAGCATGTAATTACATCGCTCAAGGCCGTTCATGTCAGTATCTGTCACCGTTTGCATGTTAAAGAAAGTACAGAAAAAAAGACAGCAATGTTTTTGCTGTGTGATCTTTCATGAGGATTGACAGCTGAATGTTAGTTCTAGCTGCCAAATATCTCATGTTGTGACTTTTCTTTGCACGGCTACTGCATGAAGCGCATTACACTGGCACAGTGTGATATCTTGGATATAAAAAAAAAAAAAAATGAAAATCAATTTTCAGACATGCCTTGCCACTTGAGCCAGCTGGATGTATTCCCGCAGCTACTGTAAATTAGGAAATTGGGGATGTTCAAGTAATTAACATCTTGTGTGCGGGTGCAGCCGATTGACCCAGAATTCAACCCAGAGCGAGCGAGCCCGTTCTGTCAGTGGTCATGCAGCGCCGGCCCCCTTTGTGTCATTATTGGTTTGTGTGTGATGTCCCTGACGTTTGGGGTTTTTAGAGCGTGGTGCCGCTGGCCCATCCACCCCAACTGCTCCATGGGAAGAAGGGGGGATGGGGGGTGGGGGCAGAGTAAGAAATTAGAATGGGTTTGGAAACAGCAGTTTTTTCACAAAGGAATGGGGGGTTGGAGGGATTTTTTGGGGGAGTTGGGCCTTGTGGTTTGGTGGAAGGGGAGGTGAGTGGGAGTAGCCAGCTCTAGCAGGAAATCCTTCCAATATGAATACAGAGGCTTTTGTTCCTTCTTTTTTGGCAGGGGGAGTGGAAGGAGTGTGGGGTCGGGTGGATTGGGGTGGATTGGAGTGGATTGGGGTGGGGGGGCACAAAAGCCTCTGACAGCTTGAGATCACAGTGCAGGGGCGAGATGGATGCAAAAGCACATCTCTCCAGTGGAGAGGTCAGTGCACAAGAGCAAGGAGTCACGGAATAGAGAGATCCAGACATGGAGGACGTGTTCAGAACAGGCGCCCCAGAACCGTCACGCTAGCAGCGCCAAACAGATTGCCCAGGACCCTGACGCCTACGGTGGCGGAGCCACCATCTAACGGCGGGCCTTGCTGATCAGTGTCTGCTGGTGAAGTTGAGGGGGAAGGGAGCAGGCAGTTCCTTTCTGTTGGCCCTCTCCGCTGAATGATGCAAAGTGAAGGGTGTCTGGCTGCCTTTTGCAGAAGCATTGGTCCTTCACACAGCGGCAGAAGCTTTGGGAGCCACTGGTGTGAATGATCACACCACACCCGACCGCCCTTTGACAGCCGTCTTGATGACGGCAAGTCCTACATGGCCCGGAGCACTAAAACCAGAGCCACTTTATTTTATTTCTTTTATTTCTAGTTTGCTCTCTGCTCCCTCTCATCTATCTCATCTCACCCTTGCCCAAGTGCCCGAGGACTGAAGTTAAAATGACGCAGAGAGAACAGAAGAATATAAAGAGTCAGAGGAAATCACGCTGCCACCACACAAGGATGGAATTGCATCCCTTATCAGATGGGCATGAGTGGGGTCGAGGAAGAGTTCTGGCCATGAAGCCATAAAGGGGACGGAGCAGTAGTTAAAGTCAGGGCACTGACAAGCAGATGAATGACACGGTCTGGAGATAACACTGAAGGGAATCAGGGCTAGCATGCTTTGATGTCAACTCGCAGGGAGGTTATAAATGAAAAGGCTATGGAGCCCTGTGCTCTAGATGGAGGATGATGAAGCATCTGGCTCCCAGTCCCTCATATGCCTCTCGGGCAGGTGGGCAGGCAGTCGGGCCCCGAATTGGATCACAGACTTGTGGAGGAAATGCTCTGCTTCCTTGGCCGTGAGTGGAACACTTCAGCTCCCAGACTGAGTCTGCAAAATGTGTCCCGAGGTGATGTTTTGTTCACTTCCCACAGTGTGGCTCTCTTCCTCGGCAGCCCACACATTTCAGGCACAATGATTCCCCCCACCAGCCACCTCCTGTCTCAAAAAAAAAGAAAGAAAGAAAAGGAAAAAAATCAGTGATTGCACCATGTTCTGTTCTGCCTTAGCCATTTTGTGGTTTCGCTTTGCATCAAAAGTCCCAGCTTGTCCCACTGGCCGCTGACTCACTGCTGTCTAATCCCTTGCCTTTGGCTGCAGTGAGGGAGGAATACACCGATCCGTTTCAAATACTCTTAAGCAGCCTTCTCACACGCACTAATGCGCTGATCTTAACCACCTGCGTAGAGCTAGCCGCGTGCAGGTGGGCCCAGCACGCAGTGGTGTTCCTTCCAGCTATCTGTTCAGAGGGGAATAATGGAGAGTGGGGTCCTTGAAGACTTGACCGCTGCGGGAGTCCTCGAAAGAGCAGGAAGTGGGGTTTATTTTGATGCGACTGGAGTGATCCTACTTTTGCGGCTAGCCGGAGGCTGATAGCGTGCGAGGTGGTGTCTCACTTAATCGTCCCCGTTTTGTTCCTCTCAGCAGGGGTTCTTGATAGCAGGCTGGAGAGCACTGAGCCATCCCCTCCCTCAGTGTGCAGGCTGTGTGGGGGAAAGTGCTGCTGAAGTGCTTCGGCTCCACTTGAGATAAACGCTTGGTGATTGTAAACTTTTTTCTTTTGCTGTTTCGACAGATAGGCCCAAGTTGATGCTGTTTTATACAGACTAATCTCTCTCACTCTCTCAAGTCGAGGGCAGCAGTGTTAGGCTTGTGCAGAGGAGTCTTACCTGCCCTCTTAGCTTGAGGGTCTTCTGTAACCTGCATGGGATGAGTGGAGAGCTTATTTTCTCTCTTTATTTACTTGATTACTTCATATTTTGTGTGGATTCCCTTTACTGGACTTCATTCTGTTAAACTCTGGTTAACCCCAGCTTTCGATTGAGACTCCTTAAGTAGGGTTACTGAGGTGAAGGGGGATTACGGTGTTTGCTTGGGGAGAAACTTATGAGATTTCGAGCAGCATTTGTCAGATGCGATAAAAAAAGAGCCTCCCTTGGAGTTACGCCCCCCCCCCCCCCCTGCCCAAACGGCGAAGATGAAAGCATCTTGTCATGAAGAGCAAATAGGGATCACTTGGTGTAAGGTTTTGATAGGATTTTTAGTAGAGGCTGGGTATGGTGAAGCTGTAGTGAAGGTATAGTGTGAGAGAAAGGGTACAGATATGATTTGAAGCAGGCATTATAGAAAGGAAGGACACAGGTAGGAAAAAGAGAGAGCGAGAGAGAGAGAGAGAGAAGAAAGAGAGCCGTTCCAATTCTGGCTCGGTGAAAAGGACAGCAAAAGCAGGAAGCAGTTGCCCCAGGGCCCCTCCCATCACAGATTGCTGACACAGGACAGTGCTGTCTGTCTCCCTTCCTCCTCTCTTTCTCTTTCTCTCTCTCTCTCTCTCTCTCTCTCCCTGTTTCTCTCTCACTCTTTCTTTTTCCCCTCTGCGTCAGGAATGGATGCAGTATCCAGAGGACATGTGGCGAAGAATAGGACATGCGTGAGGAAATTGAATAGAGTTAGTTTTTGACACTGAGCCAAGTTGAGCTGCATGATCGACCTCTGCTTGAAAAAAGACACCCAAGACCGGTAAAGTGATAGAGAGAAAGAGAGAGCGAGGTAGACGAGGAGAAGGAAACTTTATCTCAAATGTAGCAGTCGGAAACTTTATCTCAAATGTAGCATGTAGCTTATGCCTGAAGCGTGACAGTTTGGAATATGTGGCGAGCTCCGTTTGTTTATTCCCTAGGCTCAGACATACACTAGATAAGGATCTGGGTTTGGAAAGGGAAGAGGCCTCGGTGAAACTCTTTAGCAGGCATGCTAGTTATTGCGCTAATCCCTGCAGAAGGGGGCATGACCGCGGCCCCGGCAGCAGAGTCCACATGGCGCTCCTCTGCCCTTGCTTGCTGCAGTTACAAATCTGATTAGGGGAGAGTTTAATGGAGAGAAAATGAGTCTGCGCTGTGCGGAATGGCTAGCTGGAGAACCACAACCTAAAATGAAGTGCTAAAGACAGAATGTGATGCCATTTAACACCTCACGACCGCGGAGTCAAAAGCAGTTGTCGTGCAGTTTTTATTTTTATTTTAAACCCGTGTGAATTAAAACCTGCGTTCCAAACTTTACATGCGTTTATTGAGTTATACATGCTAACAGGGGTTCAGTCTATGTTCAAATTAAGGTAGCAAAGTCGTGTTGGACAGTTACAAGCTACCAAAGCCACTTGGCACAGATGCTAAAACCAAAACCACCTGGCTTGTCCTCCACTTCACTTCCTAACTTCCTGATTTCTGCCTCTTTTCCACCATTTGTCCAGTTTGCACACGCTCGGGACCTGCCAAAAGTGGACTCGACCTGAAAATAAACTGCTCTAATAGCCTGAAATTGGAACTGAATGGTGGCTAGACGCTACAGTGACGGAGCGAACGCGTGATCGGCCTCCTTTTTTGTCTAGCAGCTACCGCCCTCTCCGCTATGCAGGGTGTGGCCATGAAACGAAAGCCCCCCTTTGAGTGCGCAGGCTGGAAAGAAAAAGGCAGCGAGAGAGCGAGGGAGAGAAAGGGTGAAGCTCAGAAAGCGGAGGTAGGGGGGCAATGGGGTGACAGAGTGACGGGATGATAGAAAAGAAGTCAGCCTAAAAAGGGAGCGAGAGAAGGACTGAATACCTTTTTTCGTGAAGGGAAAAAAAAAAAAGATAGAATGTTTCGCAAAGCTGCCTTCAGGGGTGCCTGACATCTAAATTAAGAAGGCCTAGGATTAGGTGACCATTGCTTGTGTGTGTGTATGTGTGTGTGTGTGTGTGTTTTATTCACTGTGTCAAGCATTGTGGGCGTTGACCTCCTCTCATTCCCCTGAGTGACAGCAACCCCCATGTATACACACACAAATACACGCACACACACACACACACTCACTCACATACTTTCCCCCCCAGTCTCTTATGGCGTATCAGTTTCTCATCCATCTCTCTGGAGTGAGAGAGGAGAGGAGAGGAGAGCAGAGGAGAAAGGTGCAGAGGCCAGGCAGGGTTTCAGCCCCCTTTCCTCCAGCCCTGCCTCCATTTAACAAATTGGCTCACCTCGGACGGACGGACACACAGAGGAGGCAACAATAGCAAGGCTGTCCGCCCCCTGTCTCCTTCACACACACACACACACACACACACACACACACTCACACACACAAAACCACATGAACACACACAGTCAAATACACTTGGGGGATCAGTGTAGTGTAGAAGTCCGCACTGCGGGTTTCGCATCGTCCCAGTCATCCTCTCCTCCTTGGAGACCAGTGCCGCATCCAACCCAATGCCTCTGTCCTCTACAACAACCACAACAATAAAACTCTCGCAGATAACAAGCTTGCATACTAAAACACCTTTAATTTGTTTTGTATCCTTAATGAATTTCATCAAACACTTATCTATGCAAATGACAATACACTAAGCATGCATACATATGTGCTTACAAGCATTGTTGGTGTTGTGTATGAGCTCCGGTAATGTTCGCCCTTGTGGCTCAGTGGACTCGCCTCCCGTCATTGAAATGCTCCCTGGGCCGGCGCGGACCCTCTCTCCCTCCCTCATTAGACTCTGCCAATAGGATTAGCGGAATGCCGACTCGGCACGCTGCGGCTATAAGTTAATTTGGCCCTGCTGTTTGGAGCTATAATAGCTTATTGATTGGGTGAGCGGGATGCGAGATGGGGGCCCCGCACGGGCCAGTGCCGCTGCCGCAAGACGGGGAGAATAAGTTAATCATCGCTCGATCGCCCGACGAGAACTCAATCATGTCGGACGGCGAGGGCTCATCCCGGCCATGTAAATGTGTCGGGAGGATTTTCTGACAGCACGTCTGGCAACCCCTGACCGATATGAAGATGACATTTGCAAGGATACTCTGTATTCACGTCTAGAAGAGCCAGTAACACTGTCTCATGGGGGTGTAAATTGTTGCTGTACAGTGAATTTGATTGACATGTTTGTCAGTAATGTTTGCCCCTTGAATGCCACTCCAAGAATAGAATAGAAGTCAGTTTGTTGGAAGTGATGGTAAGAATATCAGCTGATTGGCACCTTTAGGGTCATGCCTTTTGTATCATCACAAGGCTTTCCTTGCGCTTGTCGCAGTCAATAAAACATATTTTTTTAGCATTAATATGTTGGTGGTGTGGTGTGTGTGTGTGGAGGTTGGACCATGAAATACACCCTGAAGCTAAGTTAATGTGTTTTGCAACACTCATACTCGAAACTCATGACTTCTCATTTCTCAAAAAAAAAAAAGTAGGGGGAAAAAAAAAAATCACCCCTGGTAGGTTCAGCACCACATTGCTGCTGTCTGCTCTGCTGACTAGTTTTTCCAAATCTCCCTATGGGCCGGCAGCTCCCTGTGCTCTAATGAACCTTCGAGCAGGAAGGTTAATTTTAGCTCGCCTCAATCCCCCCCTGGCCCCCTTTTCCCTTCCCCTTCCCATCCCCTCTCCTGCCTCATCTGTTTAACTGGTCAGGACGTTTCTCATCCCCCTGTCCAGTGGTGGGATCTTGAGACAGCTGGCTGGCCCATCAGTCATCCTCTCCCTTATGTCCTCTCTTACATACACACACACACATACACAGAGAGAGAGAGAGTCACGTTCACATATGTAAAATGGCTCCACGCCTCTGTTACCTGGAAACTGCACATCGTGCTGTTTTATTTGACCGGTTGCCCTGGGCTAACTTCTGCATGCTACATTTGGTGCAGCTGTCCGAGGAGGGAGAGGAAACGGTCCCTTGTTTACTCTCCGTAGCTGATACTGTTGCTGACACTTTTTTCCATTTCCTCATGAAAGTATGCACGGCGGTTCACAGTGGTTCGTATAATGTGTGTCGACTGCTGTGGGATGACTTGACTGGCCATGGGAACACATGGAAACATGGGGAATGTGTGTGTCTGTGTGACTGTGTCTATAGTGTGCGTGTGTGTATGTGTGTGTGTGTGTTTGAGGAGATGGGGGTTGCGTGTGGAGAGGGAGACATGGGTGAGAAATATTCAAGATGTCTAAGGGGAGTGAGCGACGTGGTGGTGTTGGGTGGTGGAGGGGGTTGGGGGGGGGGGGGGGGCAAGGGTGGCAGTTGGGAGAGAGGGGCCTCTCTGAAGTCAAAGGGGTTCATGCGTCAGTCTGGCAAATGTCAGCCTGTCTGCACCCAAATGCTTGGCTGAACCGGAGCTAAACAGTCGTGACAGAGGTGGTGGTGGGGGGTGGCTGAAGGTGGGGCATTGTGGGGGGGGGTTAAACAGTGTAGGCGGATGGAGGGTTCTGGCAGTGTAAATAGCACGCCTATCAGCTCTTGTGTGTCGGATCTCACACTGGGTCCAGAGAGAGAGAGAGAGAGAAAGATTCCGCATCTGGGAGACGCGTGGGGCTGCAAGCAGGCCCGTCCTCGTCGCTCAACCGTGGCCCCTCTAAACAAACCTGCCCCACCTTTTACCCCTTGCAGCCCTAACCGGTGCTTCACAATGTACACAAAATCTAAATCATGACCTCCTGCTCGGAGACCTCAAAGCTGCAACAGTCCTGAACGTTACAGCGAAGAATCCCAGGCATGCACATCAGAGCCATTGATAGGGAGGGAGAGGGGGGAAGACAAGGGACGAGGGAGACGATTAGGAGAAGGAGGAGGGAGGTGGAATGAGTTTTGGCAGGACATGTTAGGGGAGAGAATGGCACACGATATCGGGATGGGGAGAGTGAGGCTGGCGAGGAAGCCAGGCAGGCTTGTAGAGTCCCGATAAGGGGACAGGTGGCTTTCTGTCTTTAAAAGAGCTCCTGACAGCTGGCAAGTCACAGAGCAGTTTGCTACGTGCCTCCTTTGATATGGCCTGTGTGTGTGAATGAGTGAGGGTGTGTGTGTGTGTGTGTGTGTGTGTGTGTATGTATGTGCGTGTGCACGCAAAAGTGTGTTTTTGTGTGTGTGTGGGCAGTGTGTGTGTGCGCGCGTGTGATGATGTGTACATGTGTGTGTTTCTGTGTGTGTGCGTGCATATGTGTCTCTGTGTGTGTGTGTGTGTGTGTGTGTGTGTGTGTGCGCGCGCGCGCACGGGGTAAGTCTTTGTGTGCGTGCCAGCTGTGACATCTCCCTGAGGTCGTTCTCCTTTTCCCTCTCACTCCCTCTGACTAGTGTTCTTCAGTGGGACTTGGCAGGGGCCCAGCTCATGCCAGCACTATTCCGCCGGAGTTTTTCCCCTCTCTCCCTCTCTCTTTCCCCCGCTGGCTCTGTCACAGCACCCTTACATGGCCAAAAAAAGGTGTTTTTCTTAGCTTGACAGCAGACTGCTGATTTGTATGGTTTTAACTATTATTGATAGCCTGTGTGTGTGTGTGTGTGTGTGTGTGTGTGCGTGTGTATGTGCGTGTGCATGTATGTGAGAGAGCGAAAGAGAGAGGGGACTTTTTTTTTTTTTTTTTTTACTCTGCGGCAGTCTCAAGCTAAAGGTTATCTAAACAGTTCCAATTACTGCATGCCGCACTCTAGGGGCTTTTAACACAGAGGCCTACTTTTTTTCTCCGACGGCGAACATGCGCGATGATTTACTCGCGAATGAAGGGCTGCCATCTTGTTTCATTTGAAGGGCTCATGGTTGACTGAAAGCAGGGCTGAGGAAAGTGCTGTCACTTTCTTTGTCCCGGCGCTGTTTTCCATTAAGCTTCATATTATTAGCTCCCTGCATGTGGAACACATCCCTAAACAGCGCTTGATTGAGTTCCTGCCTTAGTAAGAAGCAGGGTCTCTGTCAGCCCAGCGGTGCTGGGCTTTGTCTGGGGAAGTGAGATGATACACACACTACAAAGCGGGCACTCGGCTAGTTATTTGCCCTTGGCAAACAGGGCATGGGCTTCACAGCAAACTGGCTGGTTGGCCGACAGTATGTGGTGGCTAGTTGCTTCCTATTGACACTGACAGGGCTTTTTTTTTTTTTTTTATATGGTGGGTATTTATTTTTTTAATGGCCATTGTCCTTTCATGTCCTTGTTTGAGGCTTGATATATAGGGGTGAGGAAGGACACACATGCACACAGAGAGAGAGAGAGAGAGGGAGAGGGAGAGAGGAGAGCAGATGGGCCATCGTTTTCACATGGCTGTCACAGACATTGCCTGAGAGAGGAGGGGTCCTGTGATCCCTTATGGAGAACCGTTTGTGATTTACTGTGACAGCGGAGCTATCTTGCACTTTCTAGTCCATCAACTTTTTCTTTGAACTTCTTTGAACATGTTTCATTTCAAACTTTCCCTCCCTTTTGCCCCCTCCGCTGGGTGGGGAGGCTCCCCCATCTCTGCGATTGATGTTCATGTCCCCCTGAGGGATCTCATAGCTTGGTGAGCACAGCAATGGCAAGTGAAAAAAAAAAAAAAAAGATGGTTTGATTTTTCTGGATGGCGTTGGTCATTTACATGCAAATGTATAATCCAATTCATGAGTGGAGAGCTTGTAATTGCCTCCCACAATGGCACTTATGGCTTGCCGTGTTTTGTCTATTCCCCCCAATGGCGTCCTTGTCAGTGGGCTTCCTGGCTTCATAAAGCAATTACGCAGGCAGATATGGATCATATAGCATGGTGGAGAAAATGGATCTGATTACTAATCTTCTGGTCAAGCAGGCCTGTAATGATACTGTATCTCCCCTTAAAGCCACCATTACACTTAGTTCCACTCCATTGAGCTTCGTCTTATCACTGCCACCCAGGGAATCTATCATGAGTTTAGTGTGAGGCTGCCCCACCTCCGTCAGTCATTCTCTCAGCCAATCATTCGCTGATGAAAGCTCCGTGAATTTTAAAAACTCGGTGGTATAAATCAATATTTCTTGATCGCTCAAGAAAGAAGTGTTTGCGCCCATGCCTCCTCGCTCTAATTAATTGCTTATCGGTGTGAAAATAGAGGCTGTTGAACAATTACCAGCTTTGGAAATTGGATTTTCTAGCTGCTAGCTCCATTTGCAATGCAGAGTAATGGCTGGTCTTAGGCACCATTGGCTTTCAAGCCCCGTTCTCACCTTTCCACCCCAGGCATCAATATGACATTGTGCCTAGCATAAGCAATGGAGTTATCGACGTTGAAACAGGTCTGTGCCAAAGTTTGAAACCACCAGTTTTTCTTCAATGGCTTAGGTCAGCAAAGGGCTTCCTGCCATACTGATCCTAGATCATCTACAGATGATAGAGTATATGAAATGGAGAAACCAAAGTTTGGCCTTTCATCAGACTTTTAAAAATATATTTATACTGTTAAGGCTTTATGTGTGGGGGGATGTCATCCATACTTCTCGGGGTTGGATGAATGGCACAGACTAAGTTTGGGAGTATATATTGCCTGTTGAAAGAACTCCTTTCATCTGTCTTAATCCTGTCTCTGTTGACCTCCGCCCATAGATCAGGTCATTGATCCATTAATGCTGTATCCTCCATTCACAAAGATAACTGCTGCATTGTTTTGCTGGGTGAGTCACTGAAAGTGTAACTCAAGTTGTTTCGCTCAGTGTAATGACCGCAGTGGTTTGCGACGAGGCCAAGCGTGACTTTGTTCCTGACACTTAAATTCATCCCTGAGCTCGCTTTAATCCTGACGGACACTTTCATACCACCATGTTTTTTTTTTGTTTTTTTTAGTTTTTTTTCCGCCCCCACCTCGTACGCTGGGTCTCGTATTTCACTGCGACGGCTCCCATGCCCCCCCTTTCCTGGAGAGCTCCAATTTTCTCAATGTTCTCTGCCGTGTCTGGCTTTTTTGTGCATGCATTAAGTTAGAGAAGAGGAAAAAAAATGGGGGGATGACAGCGGAAGAGAGGAAACGACGCTGGCTCGGTGGAGCCCGACCAGAATAAACACGGCTGTGTGTAAGCACAATGCCTCCGCACAATGGGGCCAGTGTTAGCGATCCTGATGCGGCCATTATTCTGTTTTTATTCCTCTGGAGTCATTTTTGGTGGCTGGGATAGCCTGCCTTATGAAATATTGGCCCCTTTCATCCTGCTCCGTTTCGATATCCCGATGTTCCTCTGGGGAGTGGGCACTTAAAGCCAACTTTGTACTCTGGGGAGATTTTTCTTCCTCGCGACCAGGAGTTATTTCAGCTGTCTGCTTGTTTCAGAAACTGTTTTTTCGTGGACAGTTGTTCATTTAGTCATTACTTTTTAAACAAGGCACATCAGTTGGACTGGAATAGAGGGAAAAAACTATTTAATGTTGTCGTTGCATTCTACAGTGTGTGGGAACAAATTATTCAAGCCTTTAAGCCATGCATATTTGTATAGGGTTGTGTGTACAGGGGGAGACAGTAACTCAACAAAACATTGAAAAACATACTACTGTGTGTATTTATGTAACAAACTGATTTTGCTGAGGCTCTGCGTATCTCATTTTGGCATTTATGTGTTTTGTTTATTTTGCGTTCAAATCAAATTGATTTTGTGCTTTTGGATGAAATTCTTATTTTCTGATTGGCAGCTCTCAACGAATTTTGGGGGATATCAGCGGATACAGAAATTGTAGAGCAGTCAGCTGGAAGTGAGGAAAGACCCCAGATTGTTTATCTGGGAATGGTCTCAGGAAAAAAAAAAAAAAAAAAGAATCATGCCAGTCCCAGTCTGAATAGCCACCAGGGCCTTGCTCCACTGGGCAGTGATTCTGAATTTGGAATATTGGGATTTTAATTTATTTTCGGCACAAGCGTGCTCCTCGAGCGCCTGGCCGTTTCTCTGTTAGCCTGTCGGGCTCCAATGCATCTGCTATCTCTCTGCCCATTCCCCTAGTCGGGCCTAGTGTGAACCAAGGCTGCCACCTGATTTATCCCTGGCGAGCGAGATAAAGCCTGGCCATAGCTCTGGCCAATAAGCCCTCCAGCAGCCGTGCAAGAGTTACTGTTTGTTTGTGTGGCGGTGGCACAGGGCCATGGCAGACTGCTGTTGTTGGCCCGGCATGATTAACTGTGGCACGTCATCCTTCCTGGATAATACTTTGGTCAACAAATGCTTTTCTATTTCAGCCACGCTGGCTTTATGTGACGCACCTTCAGGTACCGCGCCTTTGGAAATGATGACTGACTTTTTGACCTCTTTTAGGGTCATCTGAAAGGTACTTGGAAGCCATGTTTGAGAGTGGAGATGGCTGGGTGAGGTGGCCCTTCAGAATCAACAGTCTTTGAGTGATTGAGGCTTGAGGACATGGGCGTGTATGTGTGTGTGTGTGTGTGTGTGTGTGTGTGTGTGTGTGTGTGTGGTGGGGAGGGGGTATTTTGTGTTCGTTTGGCTCTTATCTAAACAGACACTCGTCCTGAGGATTCCACCTCTCTCTCTCAGCAAACTCTCTGCTGAGGAGTTTGTGGAGCAAAGTGAGACAGATGAGTCCCAGGGGGAAATGGGAGTGTGTGTGTGTGTGTGTGTGTGTGTGTTAGTGTTAGTCTGAATGGAGGAAGGGGAAATGTGATGGACTGGAGTGCAGGTGTGTGTGTGTGTGTGTGTGTGTGTGTGTGTGTGTGTGTGTGTGCGTGTGTGTGTGAGGGTATATGAGGGTGGGGGGTGTGAGGAGGTTCCATCACTAAGGCTATTTTCCAGACTTGGGAGATGAGCCCTTGGAGGACCTCCATTCATCAACCAAGCATCAGCAGTCACCCCTGCTTCACTGACAGCGTGGCTTAGTGATCGGCCCCAGCCAAGTGTCCAGCCGTCTGTGGCCTGGAGAGCCACAAGTTCCTGAAATGAGTTCCTAAAGTGCTCCAAAGAGAAGCTATATTAAACATGGCATTGGGATGAAGATTCCACCATCCCACAGCTCCCCACACACAGCCACATCCCGGCGGAATATGGCTGTTTGAGCCCACCAGAATTTTGACTTTCCACCAGTCTTGCCAGAGCCTCACATACTCAAATTCAGTCTCCTGTTTCTCATTACCAACCACCATTTCATAGTCCATAACAGTTTTAGCACCACATTTAGAGAACGTTTAAGGCAGGGGTGATTTGATAATGAAGTGTTGCAAGCAACAGCCCATTAGCCATTCACACGATTGAGAAACAAGCCTCTGTGTCATCTGTCTGGGTTGTAGGTATTGCGGCATGAGCCCCAGTTGGATGTCATTGAGGTAACCGGATGAGCTCAGCGGTCAAGTGAGCGGCTAATTGAACGCTCGCTGTGTTATTGCATATCTTTTTCATATTCTGAATTAGCACATTGTTAGCCACATTGCTCAGTTACCTTAGGAATGTTCCTGACCGGTGAAGTTTATTTTTGCTGACTTTTTTTTGGGGGGGGGGGGGTAATTTTTTTGTAACAGCACTGAAGATTGATTGCAGACTGGGTGTCCATTTATGCTGAGGTGAAATAAGCCTGGATCCTTTGTGTTTATTTAATCTCAGGAGCTGTCAACCTGTTGACTTACGCCTGTCAGTTTACGACTTAACTGGGGGACGTTTCTCCAAAGAGGTTCTCCTTTGTGTGTGTCCGACTGGCTTTCAGCAAGCAACCGCTTAAGAGCGAGTGGTATCCATCAACAAGATGGTTGTTGGTTGTGTGTGTGTGTGTGTGTGTGTGTGTGTGTGTGTGTGTGTGTGTGTGTGTGTGTGTTTGTATGTATGTGTGTGTCCTAAATTTCTCCACCCACTTCTGGCCTCAACTCCTTCTCCACCCTCTTGTGACCTCTCTCCTCGCACCTTTTAACCCTTGCTGTCTTTGTTTATAAAGTTTATACTTTCTGACAAGCGTGGTGGGGTGGCACAGGGGTTGTTTTGGGGGCTTGAGTCAGCCTGGAGAAAGATGTCAGGGGCTTTAAAATAATCACTGACTGCACAGCGCCAGGCTCCCTAATTGAGGCTTTGAACTTTGACCCTCCTAGCTGTCTGTTTTCCATCCCCAGACGTGACCGAAATGGATAGGTGAACAATAGACAACATTTTTGTTTATTTCCTTATTTGTGATTTATGTAACTTTTTTATTTATTTATTTAATTATATGTGATAACTGTTGTTCATTTATGTGTATTTTGCGAGTAGTGTTAGAAGAAGACTAGAGTTGTGAGTGTAGGTGTGCTCCAAATAAAGGCATGCGAGAGCTTAGGGACCTGTGTTTAAGGTCATGTTAATGGTTTTGGAGAAAGCCCAGTGTGTCAGATATCTGTTTCAGTGCATGTCCTCTTCACCTGGAGAGGACGGGCTTTCTCATACAAACACACATGCACACACACACGCACACACACACACACACACACAGATCAGTTTTTTATACTGGTGTGTGAGTGATTATTCATTCTTTAAGAATCAAATTGGGGACAGAGTTACGAGCACCATCACCTCCCCCTAACTCCACAACAAGGACAAAACAAAGCAAGACAAGTGAAACAAGCAAAAAAGAAAGTAAAAGAAAAGGTGTCTGGAACACTCCCGTTTTCTCCCAGTCCTCCGTAGAGACTGGCGCCTGGGACTCCTTTCAATCCCAAACTAGGCTGTGTGATTAATACACTCGAGCGGTCGAACAGGCTGTGGGAAGAGAGGAAGCCCTTTTCCCCGTGCCGACGAGCTGTTTGATGAAGACTCTGCTAATTAAAATCAGCTTTCTCGTCTCTGCTCTCTCTCTCTCTCTCTCTCTCTCTCTCTTTCTCTCCCGCCTCTCTTTTTTTCCTGATCTGGCTGTTTGTTATATCATTGCTCGCTCTGTGCTGAGGACAAATAGCGCTAATTAGGAGAGATTCGAAGCTCATTCGGACTGCCAGAAGAAGGTTTTTGTTTTTTCTTTCTCTCCCTTTCCTCCTCCTCCTCCTCCTCCGTCGTTCGAATGGGAAAATAAGGAGCTTACTTCGTTACTTCGTCGTCTGCCCGCACTCCCAGAGGATCACTTTCCTGTGTTTAGTTACATTTGCACCGCTTGCCGCAGTTTGCCAAGCTTCGCTAATTGAAAGGACTGGCGCAGCGTTTTGGTGCTCTAACTGTGAAAAACTGGGCTATCTGGCAGATGCTGAAATGCCACGAGGAAAAAAAAAAAAAAGATTAAACACATGCAGACACACACACACACACACGCACACGCACACACACATCCTCAGTTCTACACTTCATCTTGAAGTGACCCCAGTGGAGCTTGTCTTTTCCCCTCAGGCTCATACACAGACAGGTTAGCATGCTGGCTGCCCCCCTCCCTCCAACTAGCCAAGTCTAGGCTCAGCCAGCTGCCTTTCCCTAGGAGCTATGAGTCTAAGTCCAGGCGAGGGAATAGAGGGAGGTGGTGGATGTGGGAGATGCTGGATCCCCCTCTCATTCCACTCCCTGTGAGTGTAACAGCAGCAGCAAAAGGATTCAGCAGTGGTGGGGTTTCAGCATTAATTCCCTTCTTTTTGTCCGCCCTGGAGCCAGTGAGCAGTGGGGCCCCCAGAGGAAGCCTGTATCGGACTTCTGCATTGCATCATGACTGTCTCTGCTAATGCAGGCTCTGACAGAACCGAAGTCTCTCCTGAGCCAGCCACACCACACAGGAGATGGATGGAATAATGGGGCTGCCTGAGAGAAGAAAGAGAGAGGAATGAGAGAGGATGAATGAACCCTCCAACAACAATGGCTACAGCCGACAAGTCTCGGCATGTATCATTAAAGTAATTTAGTGTGTAGGAGCGAAAGAGAATGAGGCAGAGAGACAGAGAGAGTTAGAAAGAGGAAATATGTGGGCAAGATGTTGCTTTTGTCATCACAACTCCCTCTCTATGATGGTTAGTAATGACACAAGAGCTCTTACAGGAGCAAAGGCACGAGCCAAACAGCCCGAGAAGTGCATTGGTTGCTCAACAATCTTTCCTACTTTTGTGTTCAAATGATCATTTGCAATTGCGGTGATTTAAAAGAGCCACTGTGATTGCAGTGTACGGAATCGGTCTTCGTGTGCTGGGCTCTCTTTTCTCAGGCCAGTGTTTGTAATGGGGGCTCACTGTGATTGAAAAAAAGCAACCGACTAGCATTTCAATGACTGGTCTGAAATCAGAAGATAAAGATATTTAAATATTTCAGGCGTTCGTATAGGAAACAGATGGCTGTATGTGCACAGTGGATTACTAGGGACTTGCGTCACGTAATTAACATCACTCCAAGCCCTGGCAGCCGTGTTTGTTATACTCGTCTTCTCACTTTGTCCTTTCTCTCTTTCTTTTTCTTTTTTTCTGACTCACTGGCTGTCTACCCTTCACCTGCTCACCCTTTCTGATTTCCATCTGGACTTCACCCCTTAACATTTCAAAGGGCCCGCTTTGTCTAGCCCATCATCTTCACTTGTAACAATGTTTTCTTTCTCTCTCTCTCCCTCTCTCTCTCTCTCTCTCTCTCTCTCTCTCTCTCTCTTTCTCAGACACCCAGAGACCCAGAGAATTGCTGGTAAATGTGGGGCACAGGCCAGATGGATTAGTTTGAAAAGAGATGGCATTTAAGAGAAAGAAGACAAAACAAATCAAGTTCAATTCCCTCTTTCTTCCTTCTGCAACAGCAAAGCACTTCAAGTGCGTAGGGGGTAGCCTGCTACAAGATGTCAATGTGTCAGGGAAAGAGTCACTGTGATTCCCGGGTATATTGATGGAAACTGTGAAAAGTTCAATTAATTCTTACATTTTTTCCCCCTATGTACCGATTTTAAATCACACAGAGTATACAGATATTGGATTCACTCGTGGAAGAAAAAGCAGGCAGTAATCAGCACCTTTTCCCCTCTCCTCTCCTGAATGACTAGAGCTATGTGAGAAATTTGCATTTGAAATCCATTTTCACATCTTGTCCCGCTGTGAGGGAGAGGCTGTCTGGAGTCCTTCAGATGAACCCAGCCTCTGTAAAGTGTATGTGTGTGTGTGTGTGTGTGTGTGTGAGAGAGAGAGAGTGTGTGTGCGTGCAAGTAAGAGAAAGAGATGTAAAAATACACGTAGCGTGTTCTTGAAACTGACAAACTGATCTGTTGTCTTTAAGCCCTGCCGTGGTCACCAACCCTGTGTTTGGTGTGACTTTACAGGTTCTCCGTGTGCAATAGCAAAAAAAACAAACAGCAAAGCCAACAGCCATTGCTATGGTGTGCCACTGGGCAGAGGCATTGCCACAGTTTGTGAGTGGGTGTAGATGATTTTCAAGCAACAATGTGCTGCTCCAGCACTCTCTGAAATTAGGTTATCATCCATCCCTTGTTCACTTGTGGCAATGTTACAGCGTGTGTGTGTGTGTGTATGTGTGTGTATGTGTGGTGTGGTGTGGTGTGTGTAGAGGCCTTCAAAAGCATTACTTTGCAGAAGTAGGACAAGAAGTCCCGCTGTTGATGTGTGTGTTATTCTGAGACGCCATCCATTAATTATCTCCCTCCGCACGCCCTCCGCACGGCTTC
This sequence comes from Tenualosa ilisha, assembly GCA_015244755.2. Lineage (NCBI taxonomy): Eukaryota > Metazoa > Chordata > Actinopteri > Clupeiformes > Clupeidae > Tenualosa > Tenualosa ilisha. Next base: position 548,273 of record PYXC01001038.1, read on the forward strand.
TTCTTGCTCTGCCGTGGTTTCGGCCGCTTTGTTATTGCTCTGAGCACCTTGTACCATGCTGTTTTAATTTCAGCACTTTTGTTAAATTATTTGCCCATGTGGTGGCCTTGGGTATGCAAACACAGAACAAGGATGCTCTGATGTGTCTTTGTGTGTGTGTATGTGTGTGTGTGTGTGTGTGTGTGTACAAGTTTCAGCTCATTTGAAGTCTTGAGAGTAGTGTAAATTGGGACCGAGTCAGCGTATGTTAATCCGCAGAGATTTTGTGAAAAAATAAACACAAAATAAAAATTAATTGAAATATAGGCCTCTCCATTGCCAAAGTGCAGTTTTAAAGTGTGATACGCCTCCCATCGGGGGTTGATGTTAATCTTGCGGGTTTATTCTTGGCTTGATCACTATATCCTAATGAGCCATTTGCTCGAGTCCCAGCTATTTCCTTTCTGCAGTGTAAACAGTGAATCTACTTAAAGGCAGCCGGGACTGAATGGGTGGTCGTCCTCCTTCCTCTTCCTCCTCCTCCTCCTCCTCCTCCTCCTTTGGTGTCCCTGCTCATCTCATCTCTCTCTTTTTATATCCACTCTTGAGACACACACACACACACACACACACTGCTGCTGCTGACCGTCTGAAGAAGGGGATTAATGTTGTGTTTAAGTCATGCACAAGTGTTAGGATAGATCACGCAAGGGCCCTTTCGTGTGATCTGTAGGAGTGTATGGATGCAAACAAATACACATGCATTCACACACCTACACACACACACACACACACACACACACAAAGGCCCCTTATTCCCCTTCCCCTTCACCTTCCTGCTCCACCACCCCGATGGAGGTCTTTCAAATGTATGCTTAGCACATACTGGCCCATCCCTGTGACTAACACAGGGAATGTCAGCAGTTTAGTGAGTGGCCTGCTTAACACTGGAGCGAGTTCACTCCAGCTGCACATTAGCCAGGCCTGTGTTCTGCCATTGTGGAGACTCAGAGCCATGTGTTGCTGTCCACTGTCTTTTTGTCAAGCACCCATCACCCGACCAGCAGCTCTACCCCCTTTGCCCTTCATTCCAAATCCCCCCGCCCCTCCACCCTTAAACTCTGTTTGTCCTTATCCAAAGGGGCTGCACACCCCCGTGTCCCGGCGTACACCTGCCGAATGCAGGCTGCTCGGGATTCCAGCGACCGACTGGCTCATGCCAGCCCCTGAGCCTGTGTCGCTATACAGCTATAACCCTAATGGTTTAACGGGTCAGCTATGCCTACGCTCTCATTCACAGATGAGAGACAGAGATAGAGAGAGAGAGAGAGAGAGAGAGAAAGAGAGTGGCGACAGTGGTGGAGTGCAGAGGAGCAGAGGCACGAGGCACTCAGGACGATTGCATGTTTGGTAAGGTGGAGGTCAGCCCTCCCGCTGACAGCTGGCCACCGTGACGGATGACCCCTGATGTTTACCTCACTCCCACTTCTCTCTTTCTCTCTCTCTCTCTCTCTCTCTCTCTCTCTCTCTCTCTCTCTCTCCCATGTCCCTTAGTGCCCTTCTCTTCCCCCTCTCCCCCCAGCGTGAGGCCCTTGGCTTGGGATGTTTGCCCTGCCATCGTGGCTCCACAGTCTACATTCCCCCCACTTGTTATTCCTTTCCAGACCCATTTAACATCCACGCCCGCTGCCAGTCACCCATCACACGGCCCGCGCTCATGGACACCAGCCACGGCACGGAGGAATTAGA
>PYXC01001038.1:555000-592500 GCA_015244755.2 Tenualosa ilisha
GAAAGAGAAACAGAAAGAGAGAGAGGGAGGTAGGGAGAAGATAAAGAAGGAGGGAAACAGGCAGAATGTATCAAGCTGCATAGACAGACAGTAAACATATCGGACTGGGCTGAGAGAGAGAGAGACAGAGAGAGAGAGAGAGAGAGAGAGGAGACAACAAAGGCTCCACCACTCATCTCAGCCCTGCACTAAACAATGGAGCCCAGGTGCTGTAAATGGGGGATGGTGTTTGTCTGTGAGCAGCAGAGATGAGTTTTATTTATTATTTGGGCTAATGGAGAGCAGATATGAATATGTTGATTAACATTGTGGATTTGTATTCCATTAAGCTGATACAATGCCATGGTAAGAGAGGGCAAATGTGCAGTAATAATAATCTATACCCTTTTGATCCTATAAAGGAAATGTGGTCTCTGCATTTGTCCAAATCGTGAATTAGTGAAATACACACAGCACACACAGTGAGGTTATGCACACACTAACCTGGCACAGTAGGCTGCCTGCTACAGCGGTGCCCGGGGAGCAGCCAAAGGGGTCGGTGCCTTGCTCAAGAGCACTTCGGCTGTGGTCTGCTGGTCGGGGATTGTACCAGCAACTCTTCGGTTTCAAGCCTGAAGCCCTATGGCACATGCTTGATAGAGGAAACACACAAACATTTTGAAACCAGCCTATTTGAAACCATCCTTCTATAAGCAAAACAAAGCAGCAGTTCTATGCCATGGGCCTTTTGTTTGAATATCAGACTGGGTTTGAATGCACTGGGCACTGAGTGTAGGGCATGGGCGTGGTGTGGTGTGGTGTGGTGTGGTAGAGAAAAACCCTATCTGGAGATAAAGATATGGAAGCCTGAGACTGGGCTGTGAGTGCATGGCATTGTTCATCCAGACAGTGATCTATACCTGTGGGTCACATGGGCCACAAAAGGAAGCCAGTGGCCACTGTGGTGGTGTGTTTTGAAGCCCCCTTTTCACCACTGAGCCGAATGGCTCTGATCGCTGTGAAGAACTGGTGCGCTGGTGTTCACACCTGAGGAAAAGTTTGTCACAAGATGATTGGCTGTCTCATGCCGCGCCCTAACGTCTTTTTTTCTCAGTCCAGTAGCGAGGAGGCGGCGACGCTGAGTCAGCACTTCCTGTTTGACATCCAAATCCCGACCGATTCAGCACCGTTTGGCCACGGTAGGCATTAAACCTCAGCCAATCAGAGAAGCCCCTGCGTCAGCACATGCAGTTGAAACTGTTATCTCTTCTGCCAGATTATCCCAGCTTGAATGGAAACATGATTGTAGGGAGAGAGGTTGGTGATTTGGTTGAGGAATGGATTCTATGAATAGCCAAGAAGCAGGAAAGAGCAATGAATGGAGCCTATCGCTCATGCCTTTTGTCTGCATAGCTTTGGTTATCATAACAACTGGGACAGTGGATAGGCAGTGTTGAGTGCAGTGATTTCCATTGGCTGCACTGATATTTATGATGGAGCTTCCATCGCTTCTCACTTCCATGGGAGGGAGGGAGGGGGGTGGAGAGAGAGAGAGAGAGATAAAAGAGAGAGCAAGCAAGAGAGAGAGAGAGAGAGAGAGCACTGGGGTCAGGATCTGCTCCCAGACTGATTTTCTCTGGTTACAGTAAGAGTAAGAGTACAAGTGGGGCTTCAGTGGCGGGACCCAGAACAGTGGTCCCTGTAAGGGGCTCCATGTGCGTGTTAAACAGGCAGCTTCTCTCCACAAGTTATTAATCTGGCCTCTGGTCAGGGGCAGATTTGTTTCCTCTCTCTCTCCCCTCGATTCCTTTAATCAAGGGGGCCCCTTTTGTTTGTGGTAAAGGGTGCAAGAGAGAGGAGGGATGGAGAAAAAAAGGAGGCTCTTGAAGGATGGGTCCCGCATGGGTCACACACACACACACACACATACACACACACACACTCACACACACACACACATACACACAGAGTGTGCATGTTGTCTGACTCTGGTTATTATGCGCTGATTCAAGTGTTGCCAATGCTAACTCGGTATAAATTGCCCTTCTTGTAGTAAAGCACACAGCGATGATGTCTCACATAGAGCCATTTGTTTCTGCATGCATGCATACGCACCCAATGCATCCTTAATCATGGAGCTCCTCTTTCATTGGAAACAAGCATACATATGGATGTGCACTGACAATCACTCCATCTCTGTTCTCCATTTTGCCCGTCTCTGTCTCTTCCTCAGTAACATTCCATAGACACACACGCACGCACACACACATACACATACACACACACACACACACACACACACACACACACACACACAAATAGACAAACAGACAGACAGCAGACACGCACACACACACACACACACAGTAGTAACATCAAACAACAGGAGATGACCAGTCCATAGACAGACATACACACACACAGAAACACACACACACTCACACATAGACAGACAGACAGATACACACACACACACACACTCACACTCACACTCACACTCACACACAGTAGTGACATCAAACAACAGGAGATGACCAGACCCCCTCCAGTGCACGCCACTGGGTCTCGGCATGAGCTTGCCTGTAACTCACCTCCCTTTGCTCTCTAATGTTTTCCACATTAAACAAGGGTAGTGGAGGGCCCTGTTGCTGCCTAGGGGTCCCAGTCGCTTCCCTGGTGCTGGAAGGGAGGTGGGGGCCCTAATCCCCTCATTAGCTTCCCCCAGTGCGGGGCCCAGATGTCAGGTTGGCAGTGTGACAGCACCCCCCAACCCCCCTCCCTGGAGCTCTCCCTCTCTCCCTCCCTGGTGCCCTCGATCGGGGAAAGCACCCGCCACGACCAGCTCGCCCGCCATCACTGATCACGCCACATCCCTGCCTCCATCTGTGTGCTTCCTGGTGAAGCACAACCGCAATATGCACACCCCCGATACAAATGTGTGCATCCCGGAACAACAGTAGTCTGTGGTTGTGAGTTTAATGGCCAACTGTTCCTCTGTGCACCAGTGCATAATGGTGTGTGGTACAGAGCGTGACTAACAGACGGCCTTTATCAAAACGCATACTCAGCTATCAGTGCTGTATGCTGTGTGTAATCTCCAGACAGGAGATGCAGACAAATAACATGGTTTGTGTGTGTGTGTGTGTGTGTGTGTGTGTGTGTGTGTGTGTGTGTGTGTGTGTGTGTGAGAGGGAGAGAGAGAGAGAGAGAATGTTTGGAGAGGAGAGTGAAAAGCCAACTGTAATAATTTCTACCATAGTTGGGCAGCCATGGCCTACTAGTTAGGGCTTGTAACCGAAGGGTTGCTGGTTCGATCCCTGACCAGTGGACCATGGCTGAAGTGCCCTTGAGCAAGGCACCTAACCCCTCGCTGCTCCCCGGGCATCACTCAAGCAGGCAGTCAATCACTCTGGGTTAGTGTGTACTTCACTTCACTGTGTGCTGTGTGTGTTTCACTAATTCACAATTGGGTTAAATGCAGAGACCAAATTTCCTTCACAGGATCAAAAGAGTATAGATTATTATTATTATTATTATTATTATTTGGTGTTAGCACTCACACACTGTAAGACACACAAACACCAGCTCACACACACACACACACACACACACACACACACACACACACACACAACACAGTTACAGCATACCTCTTCACATAAGGAATTTTGGTCAAGAGCCTGGTGCTGTTCTCACCTGTAAGTGTGTATTTGTATGTGTGTGTGTGTGTACGTGTGTGTGTGTGTGTGTGTGTGTTCCTTAGGACATTTTCCAGCTTTCATTTCCTCTCTCTCTCTCATTCTGCTCCTCACTCGAAGTTCCAGGCCTCTTTTATTAGACTTTTTGGCAGACAATCAGGAGCCTGTCTGCCAGCTCATAAAATATAATAAAGCTCTAAAAACGTTCTCTCAAAGTATCGATCTGTCTGTGGCTAAAATGAGAAAAGCTTGAACTGATAACAGTCCACACACACACACGCACACACACACACACACACACACACACACACACACATTCACATTGAGTGCCGACAGCACAGTCTTGCCAACGGGAGTAATTAGAGACGTTATCTTGTTCCTCTGCAACCAGCACCTCAAAATACACTCCCTCAACCCCCCCCCCCCCACCCTCCACACACACCCCACCCCACACACCCCACCCCACAACTAAAACTTTCCTACTTCCTTAGTTTTCCTATGTACACTATTTTTTGTCATGTCGTTCTGGACTTGTATGCATTTTTATATACCCAGAATAGTCTTATGATTTGGAGTATTTAACTGCATCCCCTCACGAGGTTGTGGCTGTTTTGCTCAGTGATTTATTGTGGTTAGCAGAGCTCCAGGAAGCCACTGTATACTCTACGTATGGCACGTGGCACACACCAGTCAGGGCCAACTTGGGGATGGGGGGCGGGGGGGGGCGGTTTGGAAGGAGACAGACAACTGGATCAAGCTGACGGACTGATGGGATTGGGAAAGGGGGGTGCGTCTCTGATCATCACTGGAGGGAAGGGAGTTAGGGAATATGTGTGTGTGTGTGTGGTGAGAGTTCCTTTAGAGAACTCTCTGTGCACAGCTGTGTGTTGGGATATGATGTGCTCATTGGCAGATGTGTGGCCTGATTGCGGTGTGGATGCTCTTGCTTGCGCCTTTGAGTGTTTGCTGTATGTGAGTATACTTTGTTTATTGTGACTGTTTACCATGTGGATGTACGCTTCCTGAAGGGGCTAAAGAAATATGCAGGAACAGATGTGTGTATGTAAGCACTGCTCAAAATGTAAATATCCCTATGTGTGCCTTTGTGTGTGTGTGTGTGTGTGTGTGTGTGTGTTTGTGTGTTTCTCTATTGACACGCTTCTCTAAACCACTCCCAAAACAATCTCAGAAACGTTCACCTCGATTTGCCACCCCCTCCACCACAATGCCTCGATGCAAAGCGATTTCTCCATCTGTGGCATCTCATCTTCTCCTCTCATCTCCCCTCCCCACCTCCCCTCCCCTCATCTTACCCCTCTTCACCTCACTGTCACTCTATTCTACCTCTCTTTTTTTTTCTCTCTCCCCCTTTCGCGTCAGCTGCAATTTCAGTTTTGGCGGGGAGACGGCATATTGCTCTGGAGCCGTAACACACTTGGGTTGAGAGAGAGAGAGTCTTTGTGAGGTTGAGGATGAGTTTGGTCTCAGTCAATGCATCTGAGTTCAGGTTATTAGCTGTCGGGGAGCAGGGAGGTGTAATGGAGGTCGACACCTTCTGAGTGAGATGGGGAGGACAAGGGCGAGGGGCCCTCCTCAAGGGATCCGCCAAGAATTAAGTGGATTTGATCAGGAATCGAACGTGGCAGAGTGGAGAGGCCTCTCATCAGATAGGAGTCCTAACTCACTTTTCTTCTCTAAATTAAAGTCAGAGAAGAGAGAGTGACAGAAGGAAAGAGAGCGAGAGAGAGAGAGGAATCAATCATTCCCTCTGAAGATGAATGGAGAATAAGAGGTGATAGCGAAGGGGGGAGTTAGGGGTTGATGGAAAGAAAGTAGACTCTCAGAATTCTCCACACAGACAAACACACACACACACACACAAACACAAACACACACACACACACACACACACACACATACACATACAAATATTCGGGACCGTGTGACGGAAGCTGCAGTCATTGGCCCGGGAGTGCGCTGCAACTCCTTTCAGGAGCCTTTTGAATGAGTTATGGGCCCTGTGCACTGTGTGTGTGTGTGTGTGTGTGTGTGTGTGTGTGTGTGTGTTGGCACTGAGAGAGAGGGGGATGTGGAGGTCAGCACCAAACATCACCACATGACTGTGACCAGAGCAAAAGGCCGAAGGATGCCAAAGCAGGGGCCTGCATGTGAAGAAAGACAAGCACACAGGGAAGCAGTAAAGATGGCAGAAAACCAGAGAAAAACAACACAGTAAAAACCCGTTTGAAGAAGAAATACCATCTTGACTGTAGTTTTTTTCCACATTTACCGTATGTGTGGAATTGCGAAAATGTCACATTTAATCCCAGTGCCCGTCAGGTGAGTGGGAATTGCTGACATGGCCTCTGTGACTGTGGATCACTGCGGACGTCGAGTTCATCTGTGAGGTTTTTGCCACTTTTCTTTGCTCTTGACCAGCAGAGGCCACACAATGAGTGCCATTGTGTTGGTGTCACATTCATGGTTTTACCTTTGCCTTTGAACGAGGGAGGTTTGAAGGGTCACAGCCTAGTTCGAGGGTGGGATGGGGTGCTTGGAGGGCGGGGGGGGGGTTAGTCTGAAGCAGAGATTCAGTTACCTCTTGTTCCCACAACAATTACAGGGCCATTGTTCGAAGAGGAGGAGTTTTGTTTGCAAGCTTACGTCTCCAAATAAAGGACTAGAAGAAAGACAGTAAATTGGATGAAACCCTAGAACCCACCGACACGCCAAGTTCTCCTTATCTTTCCTCTGTTCCTCTCCTGCGCTGCCCCTGAATGGAGAGCTAGCTCTCGGTACCCTTAATGTTCTGGCACACTCGACAGCCCCTTTCATCTTAAGGTCTTAAGCACATACCACGCCACGATCAGTTTCAACTTGGTAATCAAATCTAAATTTATTTCAATTTGTGGTAAGCGTGTGTGTGTGTGTGTGTGTGTGTGTGTGTGTGTGCGCTTGTGTGTGTGTGCACGCGCTCCCACACACACAACACATACATGGTTTAGAGAGGGAGGTGGAGAGAAAATAGGAAGAAAGAGACAGAGTGAGAGGGTGGTTTGGCACAAAGCAAGCCTTCTAGAATATTCTATCTCAGCCAGCCAGTTTTTGGCAAGCAATTTCCTTTTTCTGCTTGTGTTTCACAGACAGGTTTTCCTTAAACATCTCCAACCACCGCTTTCATCAGTTCGATTGACTTTCCCAGTCATTTTTATTGTTTTTTTTTTTTTGTTTTGTTTTTTCATCTCTACAAACCACAGTGCAGTTCAGGCCGTGTGCCACACATCAAAACACGAGAACGAGTAGAAGAGATTAGGGAGAAAAGAGAGAGACAGATAGATAGAGAGAGAGAGAGAGAGAGAGAAAGAGAGGAAGGAAGGAAGGGCTCAGAGGTTATTTGTGGTTTTTGATAGTGGGGCCGTGGAGCCTATTGAGCCTCTCTCTCCCTCCCCCGCCATGTCACCTCCACCTATGGCCTGGCTCACTTGGGTGCTGGACTCCAGCCATGACTCCTTTTCTGGGGTTTCTTATCGTGGTGCTCCGCTGTTGACTTTGAGGGAGGAGCAGGGCAGGCAAGCCCAGAGCGCAAAGAGAGGTGGTTCATTGTTTAACACCGCCGTCCGTCCTTTCAGACAGATTGATAAGGTCTCTCTCCATTGCTGTCTTTCATTCTTTCTCTCTCTCTCTCTTCCTCTCGCGTGCACTGTCTATATGTCTCTCTCGAGGGCCATCTTTGGACACAGTTTAAGTGTCGTGGCAGCCGCATTCTCTCCTAATGACTGGGGGAAATACCCTTTTAACACTTGTGTATGTGTGCAGGGAGGCATTAGCTGTGTGTGTGTGTGCATTTGGTTTTGTGCAGAAGGTGTGTGTGTGTGTGTGTGTGTGTGTGTGTGTGAAGGGGGTGGGGGGGGTATGACTGATCTGTCTGTCTCTCTATGTGCTCTCCTGTGGCCAGACACCCCTCCCTCCAGTGGCGGTCAAGCCCTCGCTCTGGCTTTGTGACCGATTGGGCCTCTGTTGGATATCACAGTGCTGTGCCTCTCTCTCTCTCCGGGATTATTTTAATGGCTTCTCATTCCTTTGTATCTGGGCTCTCCAATCAGATGATGCCATCAGCCCTCTCGCCCTCTCTCTTTCTCTCTGCTTCTCTCTCTCTCTCTCTCTCTCTATCTATCTTTCTTTCTTTCTCTCTCCCTCTCTCTCTCTCGCAGTCCCTCTCCCTCGCTCTGTCCACAAGCCCCTAGGGCTGGAGACTGTCTTTTCCCAGGGCTTTAAAGTAATGAGTTGGCTTTTAATTTGGATGCCCATTTGTGCAGCGGCTGCTGTTCAAGATGATTGTGGACTCCAGACGCGTGCACACACACACTCAAGCACACAAACACACTCACACACACACACACACACACACACACACACACACACACACAGAAACACAACCATACACACACCATGTCCATACGTCAGCGAGGAAGCAGCAGGGAACAATGATAAAAGCACAACTATAATGGAATTCTCCTCACCCTCAGGGGAGTCTTGGACATGTTATTAGAGATGTCCTTTGAATGCTGTTCATTTCTGCTGCTAGATTTGTGTGTGTGTGTGTGTGTGTGTGTGTGTGTTGTCAGGGTGATTTTTTTTTTTTTAATTGAATCTATCTAATACGTTGCATTCCATGTTGAACCAAGCTAATGTGGTGTATTCAGTTTTTAAAGGTAGCTAGTGTAATGCATGTAACGTCAAAATAGCTAAAATGAAAGCTGGATAACATTCAGTTTTGAAACTGGATAGCATGGTGCATTTAATGTCCAATCTGGCTAACATACTTCTAGCATGATGTGTTGTTGGGTTAGCATAGCATCTGTGTTAGTGTGCTGATGTTTAGGCTTTGATCCTGGCCATCCACACAGACTCTACACACCTGCACTCCCAGCTCTGTGTCCCAGAGGTCCTCAGCCCAAGGCTCAGCTGCATCTCATCGGCCTGTCTGTCGGCTGGAGGAGAGCCAGAGCACGAAGGAGTCAAAAAGACAGGAAAGAAAGAAATCCATAGGAGGGAGAGAGGAAGAGAGGGAGGAAAGGAGAGAAAGAGGGGAGAGAGGGAGGTAACTGCAAGGAGATGAGAAACTGGCCCGTGTCAATGGGAGAGAAAGAGAGATGCGCTACTCCACTGCCTTATTGATTTCTCTCTCTCATGTATTTTTTTTCATTCTTTCACTCTCGAGCAGACCTTGGATGAGGCGTCTCCCCACAGACTGGGTGCCGCTGGCAGCAAGCATGGCTTGTTTTCTCCCCCTCTCTCTCTCTCTCTCTCTCTCTCTCATTCTCTCTCTCATTCTTTGTCTCTCTCTCTCATTCTCTCTCTCATTCTTTCTCTCTGTTTCTCTTCTCTCTCTCTCATTCTCTCTCTCTCCATTGCTAGCTCCTCCATGCATTAGGAAAGGCATAGATTTCTCCCGAGACGCTGGAACAAGGTAGATACTGTTACAGCCAGATCAGGAGAAGAAGGGTGTGTGTGTGTGTGTGTGTGTGTGTGTGTGGAGAGGGGGGTGAAGGAGGGGGATGACGGAGAGGTGGTGGTACTCCGGGGGTGGAGGGGTAGAGGATGGGGGAGGGGTGGAAACTTAGCGACACAAGATACGAGTGAAATCAAATCTGTTTGACTTACCTTGGGGCTACATTGTTTTCTTTTTTTCTAGCCCAGACAGAAAATGTAAAGACAGGGGCCGAAAGAATGCAGGCATTGCCTGTGCTCCAGGTTTTCTTCCCCCCCTCTCTCTCTCTCTCTTTCTCTCTCTCTCTCCCTTTGTTATTTCATTCCACTCAAAGTGTTCCATGGAACCAGTTGAAGTATTCCTCTGTTTTTGTTTAGTAGCAACTTAATGATTTGGCCACTTAACAGGGAAAAAAAATCCCATTTGGCTCAGGTAGACAAAACACATCACAGAGACTCTGTTTACATTGGAGTCAATGTTTCAGTGTGACATGTAAGACCTCTCTCCACCGAGACAAGCGGCCGTTATCAGCACATAGTCATGACCCCCACCCCCCATCCTGCTCTGATTGAGAGAGCAAACAGCTATCGGGTGTGTTGGGTGAGGGGCAGGGGGGTCAGTGAGGCTATCTCCTCCGGTGATAAGCGGCTGTTTGGCAGACGTAGTGAGAGAGAAAGAGAGAAAGGGAGGCCGCCCATTTCAAACGGCTCAGCTGGCATTCCTGCCCGCTTCTTCAAAGGGTCTAGGAAGCCCCAGCGGGGACAGCTAGCCAGCCCACTATGCCGGCATGGACGGGACTCCGATTGAGAGAGAGAGAGAGAGAGAGAGAGAGAGAGAGAGAGACAGAGAGAGAAAGAGAGTGACAGCCAAGTGAAAACAATGGACCCCATGAACAAACGGGGTCCCCCTCTCAGCCCCCGCTGTGGTTTATTGGCCAGCGGGAGCCGTCCATGTTTGAGGAGCGATGTTTGTTCCAGCAGTGTAACAGATGTAGGCTCCTTTAATGTTGTTTTCTCACTCTCTCCTTCTGCGTGTGTGTGTGTGTGTCGGTGAGACGCATTAGGTCCACTGCGGTGTGCATTTTCTGATTCATTGGGGGTGGGGAGTAAGGGGAAAGGAGGAGATAGGGAGTGTGTGTGTGTGTGTGAGAGAGAGAGAGAGAGAGAGAGAGAGGGAAAAAAAGGAAGAGATTGAGCATGTCTTTTTAAGAGGATGAAGAAAAGAAGCACATTCCAGATGAGGGATCATCCTGTCATGTGGTGCTCTGTCCGTCCTCATGCCAACAGTGTCAAATTAAGAGAGAGGTTCACACACACACACACACACACCTGACCTGAGTGCAGTGCCCCAGGACTGGACCCCATGGTAATGACAGTGTGCTGTGCAATTAAAGGCTCTGTGCTCCGCTAGCCAGGTCTGACGGAGATATTGAAAACCAGGGAAGGGCAGAGAGAAAGGAAAGGATAGAGACAGAAAGACACTGAGAGCAAGACCGAGGTGAGAGAGAGAGGGAGAGAGAGAAAGAGAGGGAGGACAGAGAGAGAGAGATCCGCTTGTCACAGACATACCATCCCTCACCCCAGTTGGCAGCCTGGCTGGTTGGCAGGCGGGCCGACAGGCAGTCAGGCCTTTTAATTGCCTGGTGGTTCTCTGTGGAGCCTGGAGCAGCTCCCTCTCTGGGTGCAGCTCTGCTCCTGGGGGAGCTCAGCCCTCTGCAGGGTCTAATGGAGCCACCCGCTCCTCCCACTCCTCCTGCTCTCCTTCGCCTCTCCTTCGCCTCCTCGCCTGCTGTCATTGACTCTGTAATCGCCGCCGCTGTAGCGGTCTGGAGAACGCCACTCGGCCCACGCCCCTGACCAGAGCTCCGTGGCACTCACTCTCAGGGCGAGGTTCACTTTTTTTTTTTTTTTTTGGTCTGTTTTATCTCTCTCTCATGCTGTTTGCTGTCTGTCTCTGTTTTTTAGCGGTGCCTATGTCTGCGCTCTCTGCTTTATGACAGTTGCCATCTCTTTGTCTCAGACGCTCTTTGTCTCCCTTCTGATCTCCAGTCTGAGTGAGAGAGCAGACAGCAAGGGAAGATGGGGAGTGAGAGAGAGGTAGAGGGAGGTAGAGAGAGAGATAGAGAGAGACAGAGTGAGAGGGACAGCTTGATAGAAGAGTACAGGCATCCTCCTCCTCTCCTTCCTGCCCCCCGGTTCCAGATTTGGGCCCCGTCTGGTGTCACCCCCTCTACCCCCACCCCACCCTCCCCCCTTAAGACTCACACCCATACCCCCACCCCCTGTGCCACTTTAATGATGATAAATGCCCCTCATCCATGCGGAGGAAATGACTTCTGAACACCCACGGGTGTTTGTCGTGGGGGGAGGAAGAGCCTTCTGTGTGTGTGTGTGTGTGTGTCTCTCTCTCTCTTTGTGTGTGTGTGTGTGTGGAGGCAGGCTGGGATCCACTCCATCCGTGTGTGTGCAGGAATTTTACGTTGATGGAGACGGACACCCAGGAATGCGCTCATACCTCTCAACAGACACACAGACACCCGAGCGAGGGCAAGATGAATGAAAGGGGTGTCAGTGTCAGTCGATGTTTGAATATTGTGTGTGTGTGTGTGTGTGTGTGTTTGTGTGTGACTTCTGACATTAATATGATCAAGCGACCAGAGTGCAATCATGAATACCCTAATATAGTGTGGGCGGGACCACTACATATGGACTCACGGCGGCCATCTGTGTATGGGAATGTTACACATCTGCATATGGAATGATGGGATATCAGCATATATGGAATGATGGGATATCTGCATGTATGGGATTCTGGGATATCTGCATATGGAATGCTGGGATATCTGCATGTAGAAGGAGAGGCCTTGAAAGAGGGAACCAGGCAGAGGCTAATTAAAAGCTTCTCTGTGAGACAACTCCATTCATCTTCATGATGGTCGGCTGCTGTCAGCAACCCGTGTCTGTGGGGGGAAAATTGCACAAACTACTGCCTGGAGCGAAGGGCACAGTGCAGAAATACTCATTGTGTGTGTGTGTGTGTGTGTGTGTGTGTGTGTGTGTGTGTGTGTGGTGTGGTGGGGGGGGGGGGGGATAGAAAAGAGAGAGAGAGAGAGAGAGAGAGGGAGAGAAAGAGAAAGAGATAGAGCCCAAATACAAAAAGCAATGCAAATGTCATTCAGCATTCAGGTTATGTTGTGAAGCAAGAGAGCGTGTGATATTAAAGTGCTTCTTTTTCAGTTCCCTTTGAACATAATAGCTGGAAAATCTCATGGCTGACTCAAATTCCCCTGCCACAAACACACACACACACCACGCACACACACACACACCACACACAAACCAAATCAGTCCCCCCACCCCCGAACACCTTCATGGCGTCCCAGCCACCATCTTCCAACTGCAGTCAAAAGCGATTAGCGTTCGACGAGGCTCCCTTTAGACAGAGGAATTAAGATATGCAGGCTTGCTGTTTTTTGGGATTCCTGTCCTTGGCGGGGTGTCACGGATCAGAGCTGGCTTTTATTGGCTCTGATGGGGGCTGACACGCAGCGCTGGGCCTGGAATCCCTAACGAAGGCCGTCGCTCTTGTACCCGCACCCACCTCCACCTCCGCCTCCACCTCCACCTCTCCGACTCTGCTGCTGCTGCTGCTGCCACCTCCTCCTCTGTCTCATTGGCTCACTCCAGTTTTTCTCTCTCTCTCTCTCTCTCTCTCTGGAGTGTGTGTGTGTGTGTGTGTGTGTGTGTGTGATCCCAGCCCAACCCAGACTCATCCCAAAGCCCCACTAATGAGCCTCTTCTGGGACAGTGGTGCAGGGGCAGGAGGGTAGAGGTGATAGAGAAAGGGAGAGGGTGAGAGAGAGAGAGAGAGAGAGGGATGGGAGGATAGAAAGATGGGTGGAGTGCATTTGATTGCTCCAGTATCAATAATGGCTGGTGAGCCCCAGTCAGTCTATTTCTGAGGGATTTCCATGTCCTTTATTACTAGGCTTATAACATGGTAATTACATGTGGCGGCCACACAGATCGGGTTTCTCTTCTCTTCAAGCCTCTCTGGATTGCACACATCTGCGATCGCTTTATATGTGATGACGAATGGAAGTTATAAGTTGAAATAATTCAGCCTTTCTTTACACGGCATCCTCTGGCCTTAGAAGAGGGTTGTCCTGTAGGAAGACAATTAGTCTTCTTATATAAAAGTATGATTATCCTATCTTTCATTCCTCTTTCTTTCTTCCACCTTGTCTTTTTAAGATGGACAAATTGTGCGGTTATTGTAGCATAAAACTGTATACACATTAACGTGACAGAGGAGATAGGAAAGAGAAAGAAAGAGAGAGACAGAATTTACTCGGAATTGAACAGGAAAGCTACCGTCAGCAATCAAAAATCAATGCTTTGATTTTGGGTACACTTTATTTCTAAACTGAAATGCTGTCCACTTGCATCCATGGGCTTTTAATAGCAGTCATTCTGAACTCAACCTGTTTTTCTGTTTATTGAATGCATTACCTGAGAAAAGAGGGCATTTTTAGGGGATTGTTTGAAAGAGAGAGAGAGAGAGAGAGAGAGAGAGAGGAAGGGAGGCAGAGATGGAGGGAGATTTGCCGTCATGGCTGGATGATAATGACCTGCCGGGTTTTATCCACACAGATGCGCGCTCATGCAGGCACGCACACACACACACACACACACACACATGCACACACACACACGCACACACACTCACACAATCAATCAGGAGACAGGCATGCATCAGTCCATCAGTGGCTGTGACCAGCCCAATTACTGTGGGCTGAGAGACAGGGACACCCTGTAGCCTGTGGGGAATGTGGTGTGTGTTTGTGGGGCCCATTAAAGGTCTATACACACACACACACACACACACACAGCGCACTCCATCTTATGTGTCAGGGGGTGACAGGCTGAAGTAAGATGAGTGGTGTTTTAAAGACGCATCGACTCGCTGACTGATAGAATGTTTCGCAACGTCGGGGTCACGGCAGGTCCACAGACCCCATCAGGTCTCCCCACTTCTTATTTCAGCCAGAAAGTCGGTTACACAGACAGTGCTCCCGACATTTCACCACTACCGAATATGCAATCATACGCAGTGCCAATATAAACACAGCTAGAGAATACACAGAGAGAGCTAGAGAATATCAATGTCTTCAATAACTGAATGCTGTAATTTTCTGCAAGAGACTTTGCCAGTGAAAAGTACATATCAAGTGCATAGCAACTTAATATGATGACTGAGTGTTGAGGGAGGGTTATATTTAGTTTTTTGGCTTGTCCCAGATATGTTGGATCTCAGAAGTCACTATGGGGAAAGTTGCTGTCTATTATTCATCAATAAATGTGTGTTAAAATAATAATAAGTTTAGCAAAGTAACTAGTGTTTTTTTTTTCCCATGCCCAGACAGGAGTATTAGCTCAGCAGGGTATTTGAGTTTAAAAACTTTCATTCAGATGGTCCTAAGTATTTTTTTTAAAACACATTGCGTATGCCCTTGTGCCCTTTAAATCAAGTGTCTTGGGGTCAGAGTTCACAGCTGTGAGACCGGTATCAGCGGTGAGCCATGACACCTGCTGGACAAACTGGGCCCTGGAGGTGTTGCTGAGGAAGGGGTGATGAGGTTTAGGAGGGTAGGTGGGGAGGGGGGGGGGGGGGGTGTTGTGTCCAAAATGGACTCTTTGGGTTATTGGACACGCTTGGATCGTGGAGGTCACAGAAGAACAAAGACACAGGGCCCGGCAGCTCTCACCTCTCCCTGAACCGTGACCGTGTGTGTGTGTTTGTGTGCGTCTGTGTGTATGTTTGTGTGTGTGTTTTGCGTTTGCGCATGTGTGCCCACGTGTGTGTTTTTGTGTGTGTGTGTGTAGACTCATGTGTATATTTGCATTGCCTTTCTGAGTTGACTCTTAGCTGCAGGGCTATAGGCTAATGAGCAGGATTTCCGTCCGGCCGCGTGGAGCTCAAACCTGCCCTGATCTGATCCCTTATCTCTCTTATCCTCTTATTAAGTCCTTTCAGACTCGCCAAAGGCCTCATTCCACTCTGGCTCAAACTTTGAGAAGCTAAGGCCCCTGTGAAATCTTGTTAGAAATAATTCCTTTCCCCTTCATCTTGCTGGATGTGTCTCACGAAGGAACCATCCTAAACTGAGGATTAGTAGATATTTTAGTGCCAATTAAACCATTCCTTTAACTATTCTATAACAAAGTCAAAACTCAAAACTCAAAACATTCAACTGCAAAAGATATTTACAAGAAGCTCCATCTATCACATTGCTGTGTGATAAATATATATATAAGGTTAGTCTCTCTCGCTCTCTCTCGCTACATATATATATATATATATGGGGGCTGGGGGGTGTTTGATGGTGGACTGTGGGCTGATTTACTGAGCTCTGCTCCACTTGCAGTGAAGGTTTCCTTCTCGGACGCCTTTGATTCTTGGCTCTCCGATTGAGACGTTCCTCCTGGGTCACTCAGTCTCTCTCTCACTCTCTCCCCCCGCTCTCTCTCTCTCTTTAGCTATATTGCTCTTTCTGTCCCTCTCTCCCCGGCTCTCTCTCACTCTCTCTCTCTCTCACTCTTTCAGAGAGGTGGCTCTGGTAACCTGCTAATAGACTCCAGCAGGAAGGGCTCTCAGTAGGACACAGCTCTGCGCTGACAGCCCTGAGCAATGAGCCACAGGCTGTTGTGTGTGTGTGTGTGTATGTGTGTGTGTGTGTGTGTGTGTGTGTGTGTGTGTGTGTGTGGATGTATGTGTGTGTGTGCATATGTGTGTGTGTGTGTGTGTGTGTGTGTGTGTGTAACCTGCTGGGTGATGGATAGATAAGACCAGGGTTAAATTAGGGTCATGCTGTTTGCTTTCCAATCTATGGCCGAGTACAGATAGATGGATAGATGGAGAGATGGAGAGAGCGAGAGAAAGAGAGAGGCCTCACTGATTCAGTTCTGCAGTTAATAAGAGTACTCTGCAGGGGCTTACACCTTTAGTCCAATGATTTTGCTGTACTGTGACCTCTCTCTCTCTCTCTCTCTTTCTCCCCCTCTCTCTCCTCCCCTCTCCACTTCTCTCTTCTATCCTCATGTTTATTCCCTCTCTCTTTTGTCCTCCAGTCTTTTTTCTGTCTGACGCTCCCTCTTGTGTTATTGTATCTGCCGCAATTAGCACTCTCTTTAAAACTGGACATGCGGGCATCTTTAATTAGAGATCTCTGTCTCTCTGGCTGGTGGCATTGCCAAGAGGTTGTCTGTCTTACACATACACATACACATGCACATGCACACTCACTCACACTCACACACACACACACACACACACACACACAGAAGCAAGTGTCATTCATCAGGTTGTGGGCCCTAGCCTGTCCACCCGGGGAGGTAAAGGGGGAGATCTGTTATTGCTGAATTATGTCTGTGCTGTGGTGGAACTTCTCCCTGCTGAGACCAGCGAGAGGGGATGGGGGGCAGGGACTGTGTGTGCTTGTGTGTGTGTGTGTGTGTCTGTGTGTGTGTGTGTGTGTGGTGGGGGGGCAGGATTGCAGGAGGAGGAGGAGGAGTGAAATATGCTGAGAATCGGAAGAGTGATGAGAGGGAGAGAGATCTCGTGCTGTGCGTCGGGAGAAGAGGAATGGCCTTTTGCCTTTTGCCTTTTACCTCGTTGCGTCGCCTGCCCCGCACTTGGGGGATGTTACCATAGCTACTGTATATCACCCCCAGCAACGGTCACCAAGGTCGCCTCGCTGACCTGTGATGGATCCTACCGCAGGTCGGCTGGCGTGTATATAATCTTTAATGGGCATATGATTCATTCGCGTGTGACCTGTTGTTTAGCGTTTTACCGCGTGCTGTGCATCACCCTGACACGGCAGAGGGACCTGGACTGTGAAGGACAAGCTTTACTGTGAGCACCTGCCCTCCTGTTTGTCTTTCACAGATAGATTATAGAGCTCCTTGATTTTTATTCATGTTTCTTATTCATAAACACTGTGATCCAATTGTTATGATGGTAGCACTTGAGATTGTAGTGCCTTTGTTTCTGTTTAGACTGAAGAATCCACCATAGCTGGTAGTTGGGAGTGCGTCAGGAGCGATGTGCACAGACTGGCCTGACTGACTCCAAAAAAAAAGATTTGGTCTATTGGCTCCCTCTGGATGAGATCTCAGATAGTCGAAGTCTATTTGTCAGGCTGATCCTCACGCTGCTCTTGTGGAATGGACGGGATTTTCCCTGTCGAGGGAGCGTCATCCTGACGGCGTAATTGAAACGGAACGAGATTCCGTGACCCCTCACCCGGAACGGGGAGATTTCAGCGTGGCGCCTTGGCCCCTTCCACCCCCTCGCTCAGGCCTGTCCTGGATTAAACTGTATAGATGTGTCTGTGCTCATCTATCTTTTCAGCTTGGCTTGCCTGGAATGGCTGTGGTCACAAACCATTATAGTGTCGGAAATAGCTTCAGTATAATGTGTAATGTTGTTGTTGTGCATGCGGTCATGTGTGTGTGTGTGTGTGTGTGTGTGTGTTTGTGTGTGTGTGTGTCTGTGTGTGTGAGCGTGCTTATATGTGTTTGTGAGTACTGTTACCTGGCGCGCAGAGGGCAGGTTGATGTGTGAGTAGCGCAGTGTAAGCAGTGTCAATGAAGATGAATATGAGGTTGGTCTACACTGGGTGCTGGCCCAGCACTCTGGGTGCCAGCCGTAAATAAATGTAAATGGGAGTCATCCGTCTCCCCTGGCATATGCACCGGGTGTCATTGGGAAGCTTATGCCCCCCCCCCCACCCCCCAACACACACACACAAACACACACACACAACCACACACGCTTACTCGCACACCTCCCTGCATGGATATTTGAAGGCAGAGTGTGGTAATAAGCCCTGGGTTCTGACTGCGGATGTGTCCCCTTAATGCTCCTTCCTTCAGCAATGAAAGCGGAGGAGATGTTCCTGAGCGCTGCTGTTTACCCTGCTAATGCCTTCATTTCCTGTCCGCTCGTATATACGTTCCCCGTTTGAATAGGGTCCAAATTGCCGCTTGTTTAGTGAGCGCTTTTTTTTTTTCAAACTGTCAAGCTGAAACCTATCTGCAAATGAAATACCTTGAGATGAAAGCATTCCTGATATACAGGCTGTATCTACCCCCCCTCAACACACACACACACACACACACAGCCCCAGGGCCCATCCCTCAAAGCGTATCCCCTGGTGCAGGAGAGGTTTTGGAGATATCTGAAGCCTCTGAGCTTTTGTGGAAACGAGGAAGAGCAGAGATCTAAGTAGAACATCATCCATAATAAATGTTCTCTATAAAAAGACACGTCAGGGATGTTTTCTGCACCCTTAAATGACTTTGACACCCTCATTTTGACTGATGCAGTGTTCATTACTTGGTGTTGTATAGGGGCTTTGTTAACTGATAATCAACCTGTAGATATGCCTTTTGTCAAGCAAAATCAATGGCATTGCCTCATCTGCAAATAGAATTGGCAGTTCAAAAGAAAGAGAAATGGATTACTAACCCCCCCCTTACACACACACAAACACACACACACACACACACACACACACACACACACACACACACACTTCTCTGTCATCTCTCTGTCTCTTTTCTGTCCTTCTCTTCTATCCTCTGTGAACTCATCTCCGCGCACTCTCTCATTTCTTGTGGTCCGGCGCTCTGTCATTACCTGTATATATTACTGGAGGGAGAGCCGGGCGGAGGAGATTTAGTCACGTTGCACAGTTTGGGGTCTACGGTAATTGCTCTTTCCTTTTGATGCACAACCAACCCACAACCCCACCCCACCCCCACCCCCACCCACCCCAAACACACACACACACACACACATACGCACACACACACCACCACCTCCTCCCATTCGCATCCTCTGATGCAAAACAGCCAAGTGCTTTTAAAGTCCCTCTCCCCCTCTTTGGCTTTTGTTAGTCTGCTCTCCTGTACCCTTCTGCTGATGGATAGAATCGAGGCCCATCTCCACTAATCATCCTAATGGATTGGACTCTGTGCCAATTGTAGAGTTTGCTATTGCCGCCATTCATTATGGATGCTGGCATTATGTGGAATTTATAGGCCTACACATTTCCTGTTTGTTTGTGATGTGAATCAGTGTGATTCATTCGTATGGGTTTCTTACAGACTACCTGTGATTCAGTGATGCTAATGTGATTCCGAATGTTTGAAAATGGTTTATTGACTAGAATCTTCACATCTCAGACTCAGACACAAACAGCTCTTTCAGTAGGAAGTTCTTTATTGTATTTTTTAAAATCTTGTTTTATGGCATTCACTACATAGAAACAATGGATAAATGGAGGTTTTTTTATGTTGTTGTATGTGGTCCATATGCGTAAGTGTAGCTGGTCTTTTGTAGAGGCAGCTGAAGGACACGTTGGAGGTCACCTGTCTTTGTCACTTAGACACCGACGGCAAGAGATTGCTGCGCTGTGAAAAGTAACTAAGTGGTGCTAAACATCTGGAGACATTTCATCGATACGCCACACAGGTTTTGCATTAGACCCACACGCGAGACGACTTGATCAGGGATCGGGTGTCATGTGTGGCCGCTGGTCGCCATGTCGATATGGTGTCACCGCTGCCTTTGGAATGATTGGTGAGAGAAAGTGAAAAATTTATTGCCACCGTCAGCCCTGATGCCTTCATTGCAATGCTAACTGATAGCAGTCCTGCTTAGTTTTCCACAGACCCACATCCAATTTATAGGCACTGCATGAAGTGTACAACACCCAGGCAATGAATATTGGATGGAGGCTGGGACATGGGAGCTTGACCCTGTCATGTTTGTGTGTGTGTGTTCTGTGTGTGCGTGTGTGTGTGCTTGATTTACACACCTTTGTGTCTCCGTATGTGTACGTGTGTTTTGTGCATTTCCTCCATGTGAATAGTTCTAGCGAGGTCATCAGGTATGCATTGATACCAAAGCTGCGGGGCTGACAACATGCGTCTGTCAGTTGATTGGCTGACCCTAGATCCACCTCCACCCAACCAACGCCATCAACCCCCCACCATCACCACCACACACACACACACACACACACACACACACACACACACACACACACACATACACACACATCTCCATCTTTAGCTTGCTTTGACAGATGCACTTGACATGCCGCTGTCAGGCCATTGATTGAGCAAATAGAAGAGCCTATTGATTTTGTTGCGATGAAGATTGCAATCAGGCTCTGGCATGTATCAGCACAGGATGAGGGCTTATTCAAGCTGAGACAGGAGTAAATGAAATAGAAAGAGAGAGAGAGAGAGAGAGAGAGAGAGAGAGGAACACCACGGGTGCCATCTCTCCCTCACACTGGGGAGCATTTTTCCTTACTCTACATAGCACACCACCCAGCCACTCAAATACCATATTGTCTGCTGTGCTCGGCTGTTGCCTCATTCATGTGTGTAAGAATCAACTTGTCTTTATTTCTCTCACAGCCCCGGCACACCACTTTTATTCTCTGTCTAGACACAAATGAGCTTGTGTGTGTCACTAATCACTTATATCTCTTTATTTTATTTGTGCTCTGTCTGTACATCAGCCTCCCCTTCTCTTCTCTCTCTCCCTTTTCTCTCTCTCTCTCTCTCTCTCTCTCTCCCTCCCTCTGTTTTCCATTAGGTTTCTGTAGGTACAGTATGGGGTAGAGAACATGGATCATTATGGTGATGAATGAGCGCCCTTGCGTTTGCTTTCAAGTGTTGACAGAACCCTCGGCCGCCCCTGTCTTGCAGCCAATTGAATTGATTTGTAATTGTAGTTCATAATGTCCTCTCGGAACCCTAATTTTTATTAATGCCCTCATTCGATTTCCCCATCAGCAAATTATATCAAATGTGCTGCCCCCGACGCCATTTATATGGAAAACCATCTGTCTCTGTTCTGTAACTCAATTCCTGGCCGACAGTGACCTCAAAGGCAGAACAGCCGTCGTCTCCAGGCCCCATTTCTAGCAGAGCCGCTGTTTTTGGATGGAGGAGATCGTGCCACGCCACGCCACGCCACGCCACGCCACGTTTCTATAAGTGCAGCTTTAAAGATTTCATACTAGACGTGTGGTTTTCCAGAGAGCCACTGTAGACTTAGCTTATGGAAGAAAGGATGGTGGCTGTGGAAGGACAGAGAGATAGAGAGAGAGAGAGAGAGACAGAAAGAAAGAGAGAAGAGGGAGAGAGAGAGAGCTGGTGCTGGGTTCTGCGGAGAAGTAGAGCATCACAGATTGCCTGTGTGTCCGGTGACTAAAGAATGGATACACACAGCTGGAGCAGCTGCATAGCACAGGAATCTTCCCTTCCAGCGCTAAACACACACACACACACACACACACACACACACACACACACACACACACACATGCACAAACACACACAGAGACATGCACATACCCACAGACGCACATGTGCGTGTGCTCACACACACACACACACACACTCATGCATACACACCCGTACACACTCTCTTACTTCCCCCCTTTTTTCCATCCCAGATTCTCTCTGTTAGTTAACAGGCGTTCTCTTTTTTCCAGTGGTGTACTCTGGCTCTCCTCAGAGTAAAAGATATGTCAACTCTCTAAGTATGTGGTTTAGCTCGCTTTTGTTCATGGAAGCCTGTGTTTTTCTGTGTGTGTGCGCGTGTGTGTGTGTTTCTGTGTGCACGTGTGAGTGTGTCCCGGACCGTGTGGTTAAGTGGTGACTTCAGACCTTGGGGACACTGGGCTAATCACACCGTGTTCCCCTCCCACAGACTATTAATTCTCTCAGATTGACGTGATGAAAATTGGCTGGCCTCTCTGCTAGCCAGCAAGCATACATTCTTTCTCCCCTTTCACTATTCTCTCTGACTGCCCTGACCGCAACGTAGGCACCCAGGCCCATCCCAGGTCAAGAGTAGGCGACCCTTTGACCTTGCTGTGGTTATCTGCAAATTATGATGCATTTGAAAAAGCTGAAAGAGGCGTACCCAATGGGTGGGGGGGGGGTTACACACACACGCACACTCATCAAATATATGAGTCACGGCCTGATCAAAGGGCAAGCCCAGCCAACACGCCTACCTTTAGGAGGACAGGAAGTGATATCGAGCCAGGGGGTTGGAGGTCACGACTGTGCGCGTGAGAGTCAAGCCAGGCGGAGTGGCGGCTAATTACTTGCCTGTGAGTGGCTTTTGTGTGTCCTCAGAGCCAGGGATGGCTGTGCCTCTCTGAGTGCTTGCTTCACTTCACCAGCTTTAGCTCCTGGTCACTCCCTTCCATTGTCTGGCCTCCTTGAGAGCCCTAGTGCTCCCAAGCTCCAGAGACAAATAGGTGGGGATACCAGGGGTTTTGTCACCAGTAGGATCTTGAGGTCTTGAGGAGTCTGGCCTGAAGCCGACCAGAGAAGGCTGCGTGGCCCTGTGGGGACCTTTCCCGACGAACGTTTATGTCTCCTCTGAGGTTTACAGGGACATGCTGTCCCTTGCACAGAAGTGTGTGTGTGTGTGTGTGTGTGTGTGTGTCCGTCCATCCCTTCAAACATTATTATGTGTGTAAGGGATCAAGTGTGTTTTGACTCGAAAATTGACGGTGGTTTGGAGTCCTTACCCCTCAATTTGCAATGACGTGAAAGCAATACCGAAAGAACTCGGCCCCGACATTCCTGAAGAAAACCTGCAATCTGTGTTCAGGGAGATGTGAACAAAATTATGTGAACAACAGCAACAACTATGAATCAAAGAACGAAGTGGGAGAAGGAAGTGTAGGTGACATTTCCTACCACAACTATGGGCTTCCAGCACTTAGAAAAGAAACAATCTTCCCAGCAGTGAGCTGTCAAATTGTGGGGGATGTTCCTCAGAAGCGTTCCAGTCATGTTTTCTGAGATGTGTCTGAACACTGACTTGATAAATGTCTGTGTGGTTTCCATGTAGGATCAAAAAAGGTTATGGTGAGAGACAAACAGATACCAGGACTTTGAGTCATATATTTGTACTTGCAGGGGCTATGGTTGTAGCACTTTGCATATCTACACAAAAAAGCCTCTTGTTTAAAACATGTCACGGCATAAGGCTTCCGAAACTTATGACCGACAGGGTTTTTTGGTATTTTTTTTTTCCCCCCCGGGGTTATTTTATTGAAATTTAATTACATTTATATAAGGCTTCTTTGTTCCACACGAAACCATTCGACCAAAATCGAGTGAAATTGCTTTCGAACTGATTGATGCACAAAATTAGCGTATTGATTCCAGCACAAAACTAGCAATTAGCTCAGGCATGAAATCCACACTTGCATCAAAGCCCACATCACTCAGGAGAAAATGAAGCTTTTTTTCTTTTCTTCTTGGCACACCTTTTGCATTTTCATGGGAGATTCTCCTCAACACCCAGTGGGTGTGGTGGGATGTTTGTATGACAACTCAAGCCTTTTGCAATGCTCACAGTGCAATAACACACTTAAGTGATTAGAGCTGGATTTTCATCCGTTTCAAAAGGAAGCTTACCTTGTCACTGAGTCTCCCAGATCACCGATGATAATTCACCACTGTTGACGTAGTGATAATTACTGTAAACCTTGTAAATTACACCTAAAACCACATAAATGTTGGCAGGCTTATCAAGGGCCTGAGAGAGGCGGCCGCCCATTGCTCTTTGTGAGATAATCCCGAACTCAAGAATTGAAGATAATCCCATGCAATCCAGGCATGTCTGAATTGCTACAATTCCTAATCCCTATCTATTCTAAAGGAAAGCAAAAATGTAATTTTCATTCATGGTGCATTTACTCAGTGAAGTGTTCATAAAACAGTTAAAAATGATTACAAGACATGAATAGATTAGAATGAATAGTTATTGCAGCCTTCTGCATAGAATCATGCGTGTAGTTTAGTTTGGATGGGAGTTACTGTTTCTCTCCCTACATCACCTCATTCTTAATTGGGAAAGAATCATGCTGTGGATTCATCTCTCTCTCTCTCTCTCTCTCTCTCTCTCTCTCTCTCTTTCTGTCTCTCTCTGTTCCTGTGAGTTATAAATGGGGGTGCAGGCCAAACTCCCTGCAAGCGATCGCTCTGGCCCTGGAGGGTAGATTCCACTCCCCTCTCAACTCAGCGTGATTTCCACTCAGCGGGAGGCTCCCTCTCACCCCCCGAATCAAAGAGAATATGTGAGTAGTGAGCTGCCGCCCAACTTAGTGCCGTCAGTCGTGATCCGTGTGTTTGAACACTTTTTTTGTATATTTATTTTTGGCGAGACGGTTGTCCGATCACATTCCTCTTAAACGTTCTCTTGCATCGAGCGAGCAAGCGATAGAGTGTAGTGATGCTCACGAGCGATTGCTGTGTGACACCACCTTTAATCCGGACGTGGCGATGCAATCAGTTTCAGGGGTGGGGGCCTGAGGAGGTGTGTGTGTGTGTGTGTGGATGGGGGGGAGGGAGAGCTGGCTAGTGGAATTATTCATGCGAGTGGTTTAGTATCAAAATATTCCCGAGATCTCGCTCTCCCACCATCGCCCCCCCCCCTTAATAATGCATAGAGCACATTCGTCTTTGCCGCGGAGGAGAGCGGAAAGGCACAATCCGTCACCTGCAGGAGCTTGGAAAAGAGGTTGGGGGTGGGGGTGAGAGTGAGGAAGGAAAACCTCTACATAAAAGAGGGCGCTGGCTGTCTGAGTTCAAGGAGAGGAGGTGAGAGGGGGTGGGTGGCTTAAGTGGGGAGGCACCCAAGGAATCTTACGCATCTCCTGGGTCTCCTGGGTGGTAAAGAGATATTGTGTGTGTATGTGTGTGTTTGTGTGTGTGTTGACCTTTGTGGAAGGCCCATTGGCTTGAGACTGACTGATGGTGTCAGGGCTGGGTGTGTAAAACACCTCTATTAAGAATCCTCCCTGCATGCTTGGGCGCCCCTAATTGTCAAGAATGCAAAACAAGACGGTGGCGTGGGGGCAAGGTGAGGTGAGATGAGGCGAGACGGCTGCAGAAAAGACCCCAACACTCTCTGCATACATACCATTGGGGCGCCTGTCTACACACACACACACACACACACACACACACACACACACACATGCATGCATGCAGCGGCTGGCCTGTCATGTCATGCAGCCACACACCATGAAGCGCTATTCCACCTGCCAGACCTCTGTTTCTCCTTTCTCTCTCTCTCTCGTCTTCTTGTGTGGTGGTCGGACCACCTCCACCTTCAGTTCAATAGGCCTCAATCACTACCTATTCAAATAGCAGTTTACGTTTCCCACTTCAGGTCATGTGATTTAACTGGACTGTATGTTTTTGTTGTCACGTGCGAATGCAGTAACTCGGTAGGCGCCGATACTGAAGTACGGCAATTAGCTCCACTTACTTGAGATAACTGCTCTAAGGCTGAGCCCAGCATCTCTGGAGTCTGTCTCTGGAAGAACTTGAGGACAGGCCAAGAAAAACGCCAAAAGAGAAAAAAAAAATAACCAGACTATTTTTTTTTCTGTCTTTCTCTCTCTCTCTCTGGAGTTCAAAACTGTCCGATGATATAGACCATCTGTGTGCAATTTGCTTCAGCAGTGCTGTCATCCCACTCCCTTGAAGGGACACCCCAGGGGAAAAATGGGGAGAACATTATCAGGGTAGGCTGGTGTGATATAGCTACCAACAAGAGAAGGAGAGATTGACTTGGAGAAAGAGAAAGGGGAGGGAGGGAGGTTGGGGAGTAGAGAGAGAGAGAGAGAGAGAGAGAGAGAACAGGACACGGAGGCCCTTGAGATTTCTGTGCTATGAAACGCAGAGGTCAATAGTGCAACACAAATAGGCTTTTATTTTCCGAGAGCCGTGGAGAAAAGCGACAGCCACCTTCGCTCTTGTTTCCAGGAGGGACACTAATGAAAGTGGGCAGTGCTGAGGGATTAGAGCAGAGGGAAGCAGCATAGCTACCCAGGGCACACTGCTCCACACTCCTGTTACACTGATGTAAGGAAGCTGGGTGTTTTCCGAAAGGGTCTCAGCTACCACGAACATGTGAGTCATATGCAAGTAAATGAGTCATTTACCATGAGAATATGACTAATCTGGAAATCTTTGTTCGGAACGTGTTCTAAATGTGTCTATCGTGTTTAACGTGTTTATCGTTTATATATGATTTAATTATTTTATAATGATTAAAAATGAATAAGAAATTAATCTGAGTTTTAGGATGCAAATGGGTCCTGTTGCAGTCCTGTTCTCCCTAGTTTTGTGTCGTCCACTGGCGTGTGACTGCTGAGAGAAAACATTCCTCAGTGTTGTGAAATACAGGGTCATAGGGGTTTGAAAGAGGTAACATCTCTCGCCTATCTCGTCCTGCTTTGATCGTGGCTAACATGCTGGGATTCTTTCGCTCTGAGGCAGCCTCTCTTTATGGGCACGCAGGAATGTGCCGCCATTTTTAGACATCCCGACAAGATGACATCAACCTGTGTGTCTGTGAATCTGCTCTGGCTCCAACCACCAATGAAAGCCTCCGATGCTATCCCATCATTCCTTGCATTCAACAAGCAACTCTTATTTTACATCCCAGCCTCCGCCGAGGTAAATCTACTGTCTAATGTCTAATGTACTAATCTAATGTACTGGGGGTGCAGAGGGAGGTCATTATAGGACGTGATTTCCAGTCATTCTGTACACAGAGGCTAAGTAGAGCATGTGCACTTACATGTCTCAAAATGCAGAATGAGAGCAGGAGCGTGGAGATGTCCTCCATGAGTGAGGTCTGTGTGTGTGTGTGTGTGTGTGTGTGTGTGTGTGTGTGCGCGTATGTGTGTGTTTGCGATGCACGGGAAGCATTGTGTCTGAGCCAGGGCGCGGTTGAGAAAGGGGGCCAATTTTTTTTTTTCACTGGGCTCCTCTGAATGGAAACGTCCTTGTGCCTCAGTGACCTTGAGTGCCTAATGGATGAGGTCAATCAAAAGCGAGGTATATAATAAAGGGAGATAGAAAGGGAGGTAGAATAATGAAGAAAAGGGGGGAAGAAGAGAATGAAGGAGTGAGGGATGTTAATCATGCTTTCTGTGGAATGAGGAGGGGGGAGGGACTGTTATCAAGGAGGAGGAGTTTCTGCTCAAATGTGAAAAAAAAGCTATGAAAGCAAGCTGGAGGGATGTTTTTATAAAAACACAGAGACAGACAACCGCACACCACACGTACACACATAAGATTTGAGTTCTCTCACACTGCAGAATACTAAAGTACTAAAGAATCTTGCAACTTGAACCCTTATGTCTTTGTCTCCTGATGGAAGTTTGAAGTGGAGCATGAGACAGTGAAGGGAAAAGGGAGATGTGAGGAAGCCAGTGGGGAGAAAGGAGGAGGAGAGAGTCTGTTAAAGGGCCGATCTCAGCCCAGGTGTGCAGACAATCAATTATATGTCTTTCACTTTTTTTTTTTTTTTTTTTTTTTTTTTTGCCAAAGAATAGAGCTGTAATTGTCCCTTTATCTAGTGATGGCACAAAGGTTTATGGCATTCATTTATTTTTAAAGGCATGTCACAGACATGCACTCACACACAAACACACACACACACACACACTCACACACACACACATACATTTTGCAGTAACCCCTTCGCTTCAAGGACTCCTTTAACCTTTTCAATTCATCACGAGGGACGCAGGCGCGATTGAGCTGCCTGTGCTCGCCGTTTCGATGGTCAGATTTATCACTGAAGCCCTTACGCTCCCGCACCGCCTGCTGGCTTGTTAACATTTGTCAGATGTGCTGCCTGCCAGGGCGAGACGCTAGCCAGCAAGTTGCATTTATTAAGACCCGACCCGCAGCCAACTCCATCCGCTTAATGAGCCCTGCTCCACCCAGATGGGTTAAACACCCAAACGCCCAGCCCCTGATGCCTGTAGCATCCCCCCCTCTTCCAAACTCCTCTCTCTCTATGTCTCTGCCTGAAAGCTTGGCTTTAACCCCCCTGGGATGGTCTCCGCCATTAGCCACTGGAGTTTGGTGGGCTGCTCCTCCTGTCAATCAGAGTCTGCTTGACGTAGTTATTAATGAATTAAATTATATAAAGTGTATAGGTAACTGACATCA
Organism: Tenualosa ilisha; assembly: GCA_015244755.2. Classification (NCBI taxonomy): domain Eukaryota; kingdom Metazoa; phylum Chordata; class Actinopteri; order Clupeiformes; family Clupeidae; genus Tenualosa; species Tenualosa ilisha. The sequence goes on from PYXC01001038.1 coordinate 583,266, forward strand.
GCACAGACAGGTTATGACCTCATCTCTTAAACAGCACGACTGAGATTTTAGTTAATGCTGTCATTAGTGAGGTTTTACATTTACAAATGTCAGCCTTAGACTGTTGTAGACTCCTGACCTCAATAATTTCAATAGAGGTATTCTTCAATCTTCCTAAAAAAAAAAAAAAAAAAAAAAAGCCTTTTTTTTCTTTTTTTTTGAAAAATTTCAGTCGGTTGGAATTGATTTTCTTTTCTTGATAGCACGCAGAAATGGGCTAGACATCAGTGGGTCAACAGTGTTGGGTCAACAACAATCCGTTTCGAGGGGAAAATGTTATTCCAGAGGAGCGCACCCCACTGTGACACGTCTCTCAGGCCTTTCCAATGCTCGTAAAATGTCCCTTTGTTATCACCACCCCCCAACACAACAACAAACAAAAGGCTCCCAGCACATTCCGCAAAAAACAAAAAAACAAAAACAGCTACAGTTCCACCTGTTCAAAGTGTTTGTTTGCCAGCGGATTCCAAAAATCTATCCCATGTCACGACCTAATCCAATTAATGGCCCTCTAGATGAATTGTGCACATAGCTTTGGCCACATATGTAATTTTTCTTGGACCTAATGGCGCCAATTACTCAGTGAAGCGCCGCTAACTTCTGCCGTGTATGGCCGGGGCTCATTGAAATGGTAATGCTGTTGTTTTTAATAGCGGCCCACTCCATAATGAAGCGGGGAGGAAATTTATGCCAGACAAATTACTTGTCACGTGGGGGATTATGGTAATGCCCGGGGAGTGACTGATGTTATACAGCAGTCGTCTTTCCTCATCTCGTCAGCCTTGCTCCCTTACGACACACACACACACACACACACACACACACACACACACACATCCACATGCACATGCACACGCTCATGCACACACTGCGTAAGACATGTACACACATACAGTAGTGGATGTGGTTTGAAATTATGTGCATAATTTTAGTGTTTCATATGAATGTGTTTGTAATTGTCTGAGTTGGTTGTCACCAGTGGCTGTGTGCACAAAGAGTGGAGAATGAGAAATGAATGGGCCATTCAGCCATAGCCTGTATAGGATGTTATGAGCAGCATACCAAGTACCTGTTCGTCTTTTTTTTTTTTTTTTTTTTCTCAAGAGCTATATGTTGGTTTTGGAAACGAGTGTCCGAACCCCTAGAAAGGGTTCTCAGGCATTTGAAACATACCCCAATTCCCATCTAAATATACCTCAAAACACACAGCACCAAAATGCTGTGACCTCTCTGGGACATTGTCCACTGTGTGGCCCTCTTGCAGACGCCGGCCAGACGGTCTCACGTCAGATAAAAACGAGATGGTGGACTGTGCTTGTCTCAAGTTTCAGCCACGTCTCCCTTTTCAGAACGTCCAGAACAGAAGGAGATGGGATGCTCGGGCTTAAACCCTGTGCAGACAGCCCCTGAGGCAAGAGGAGGAGAACAAATAAAGAGAGCAAGAATTTGATGAGAGGAGAGAGAGAAAGAGAGAGAGAGAGGGAGAAAGAGGGAGCAGGGAGCACATTCCAGAGAGGAGAAGGGTGGGATCAGGTGACACGGGAGAAACACAGAGGCCGCTAGTTACACCCGCAGCCATCGGTGTCGGGTTGCGCTCCCCGACATCCGAGCCTGGGAACAATGACTGGAGCATCTGTCTCATTCCCGGGAATCAAAAAGCTGAGGAGGATACAGTGTCCGCACCAGGCTCTGCCTCGGCTGCTTCAGCGGGGGCCTGAGCCGCTCGGAATGCCCGCGGTCGGTAACCCAGTCCCCTTAAAGTGCGGCTCATCCGACACCGGTGATTGAGAGTCGACACAAAAACAAACGCTATCGCTACATCAATTAAAGTGCTGAACAGGCTGCTGAGGTTGTCTCCTGGAGTGCAAAGTGATCCCTTTTAAAGTGTGTACATGCGTGTTTGTTTGTGTGTCACACACCCCACACACACACACACACACACACATGCACACACACACACACACAGACACACACACACACATGCACACACACACACACACACACAGGCACACACAAACACAAGCTACTAAACACACACAGATTATTACCTACCCACGCTATCAATGCCAGCAGAACACCTAAGCTGTGCACATTCAGGTCAAGTTTCACTGGATTGTCTGTTGATTTCTTTTATATTTTCCACTTTACTTTGCTCAGTTTCACTGTCATTTACTTTCATGGATCAAGTTTGGCGTTTTTTTTTCCTCTTCTCTTGCTAACTGTCTTGCTGCGAGCATCTTGTCTTAATTGCGTTCGCTGATCAAAGCGTCAGTATGACACGTTTTTCATTCTGGTTTTAATGAAACCTTCCACTTCATTACAGTGTCCATCTCCTATATGGGAAGATTCAGCACATAAACAAACACGTAGATGCTCGATAAATACACACAGAAAAAAAAAGGTTCTGGACACCGCCCCCACCCGACACACACAACACACACACACACACACACACAGACACACACACGCACACACATGCAACACAGGCACACACACTAAATAAATAATTGCTTGGACAGAAAGAAAATTGCATCATTGTACCACAGCAGCAGGAAGCAAATTGTCATTCTCAGTATATGAGTTGTTTTGCAAACAGTGCTCCCCCTGCATTTCACAAAGTGTCTGTGTGTCCTTGGCAATCATTTATAAATGGGGGTGAATGAGGTCGTGATGGAGCCACGGACTTCAGCTCCTAGTGAGTGGGATCTTCAAAATTCTGGATCCATCGTCACTCAGCCCACAACCATTTTAAGAACCGAACCGAGAGATTAGGCTTCTGGCTCCCTAGATTGATTAATGGCAGACATCTCAGCGGTTCTGTCAGTAGAGAGAGAGAGAGAGAGAGAGAGAGAGAGAGAGAGAGAGAGCGTTCCCACCATCTCTCTGGCGCTTTGAGACAGGAAGTTGGCAAATAGGGGCCAATTAGCTTAATTTCAAGCCAATTAGAGTCATTCTTTTTCTCTGTGTATGTCTGTGCCGATTGCATCAGTGAAGAAGGGGAAGTCAACCAGTGAGTGACCAGATTTTTGAGGAAGCGAGATATATAATGGTTGATACAAATAGCAGGGAACACATGTGGTTCAGTTCCATACTGACATGTTTTTGTAACATACTGTTGACAGTAGAAAAAGCTGAGACCTATAATAGCGACTAAACCATGACTGGTAAATATAAATCTAGAAATAGTAGCTCATTTAAAATGGCCTGGAGTGTAGACTGTAAAATATAGAAAAGACTAAAGAACCATTCATGAATAGGGGATTTGGCAGTCATTGGCTGTTTCTGGATCAGTGCATGGTGAAATAATTGCCATTTCTGCGCATGATAGTAGATGGCAGATAGTTACATGTAAGGACTTACATGGCGGGACAAGCAGGCAGTAATTCTTTGTCTGATCTTGGATCATCCCCCAACTTTGACTGTTTTATAAAGCATTTCCTGTTAGTCTTGTCAGGTCCGTGTTGTCAGACACCACTTCAGTCTTGCTCTTGGAGCCTGCGGATGACAAAGAGTCACCAGGGCCATGAGCAAGATGGAGGATGATTTGTTTAGCAGGATAAAATGGTTGGAAGGCAAGGAAGAAGATAAAAAGGAGAGCTAAAAAAAAAAAAGAGAAGAAAAAAAAAAACATGCTGAAAAGAAAATTGAAGAGAAATAGAACCTTCACATTCAGCACAGGGCTTTTTTCGTAAAATAATAGCTGTGTAAAGGACAAAATGAGGTGGGGAGTGCTTTCTTTCCATGCACAAATAGGCCTAGCAGTGGAAGAGAATGAGGTCCAGACAAGTACATCCAGAGGGTAACAAATGCACCATTGTGTCGACATCCCAACGCTCATTCTCGCTGGCAGACCAGCCCTTGCTTCTGTGTGATGCTGACACAGACGTTTGGCCCCCTGGTCTATTTATTAGGGCGCAAGACTGGAATAGAGTTATGCCATCTGGTTCTGCTATGGAGCGTGCTCAGATGACTTGGCGCTAAATCGCTACTACCTCTCCGTGACCGCGCTGTCTCTGGATTTGTTTTGTATAATTGTCGTTCTTTTTTTTCTTCCATTCCATCAGAAAGGGTGGATTTTGTTCTGGTCTGGCATATCTTCAGAAGCGGCGGATCGATAGTCGTTTGGCATGCCGCTGCTGATTCTCAGGTTTACATGGAGATCAGCGTCTGTTTCAGCAGTCCGAGGCAGCCTGTGATATGTGAAATTTGGTTACAATGGACTACACATAAGTTGGAGGGGGGGTCACTAGGAGACAGAGGTGATAAGTGTGTGTATGTGTGTGTGCGTGCATGTATATGTGTGTGTGTATGTGTGTGTGTGTGTGTGCATGCGTGCGTCCGTGTATGTGTGTGTGTGTGTGTGTGTATGTGTGGGGAATGTGATGGTAGGTGCACAGCCTCCATTAGCACAGACACGAGAGGGCTGAGCCCTAGCTAGTGGGAGCCTAGCGCACATCATACAGCCTCCATTAGCACAGACACAAGAGGGCTGAGCCCTAGCTAGTGGGAGCCTAGCGCACATCATACTTCATGTGGAGAACTCTTCAAGCTTCCCATCCCGAGGACTGGAGTTGGACAGCAGCTTTTAGCAGATTGATTGTGTGTCTTTCTCTGCCCTCGGTGTTTCTTTGAGGTTGTTTGGGTCCCATATCAACACACAGATATAAAAAGGGGAAGAAAGAAGGGGGAAGCCACTTGAAGTTTCCGTCCTGATTGCTCATTGTCTTTGTCTTTTTAGCTTGTGTGTGTGTGTGTGTGTTTGAAAGAACAAACGCAGGTTTTGGCAGGCGTTGTTGATTTACTAAAGCAAATCAGGTTAAGTGCCTTGCCACTGGCACTGATGCTGCTCTAGACCTCTCTGTGGGCTGTAGAAGCAAGGAACAGCTTATAGGCGGAACGAAAAGAACATTGGATAAAGATCTGATGTAGTGTGCATAATTCTGTGCGTGTGTGTGTGTGTGTGTGTGTGTGTGTGTGTTTTCTCCTCTGCTCTCTCCTGCGATTTCACTTTCTTACATATTACTGTAGTTATTACAAAAAATTATTAAAAAATATTAGGTCAGGAAACAAACTTTTCATAGATTTTCATCCTGATTTTCTCTTCAGCTCCATTCTTTTCACATGGGTCAGTCCTCCCCCCCACACACACACACGCACACACATACACACACACACACACACACCTCTCTCTCTCTCCCCCTCTTTCTGTATGGATTTATCATGAACAATCCGTGGCTGCTTTGCCGCGAGGCGACAAAAGGTCAGGAGTTCAGGCAGGTCGCAAATGCAGCTTGCTGATCTTGGCAGCACCGTGTGGCGCTCCAGGTGCACAGCCCTCAGCACTGCCAGAATTCCCAGCCTCACACCTTCACCTTCATTTCATTAGACGGACACACCGTGGGCGTGTTGATGTGCGGATGAGGTTTTACACTGTAGACATATATGTGCAAAATCAGTGTTGCACCGTGTGTATTTGGGTTAAGAACAATGGAGGTTTCTTAAAATGCAGTCTGTGCAAGGCTGTGGGAATAGACAGAATGGGGAGGTATTGAGAAGCAGGTATGTTGATGACAGCATAGCAGACCACAAAAGAGAGCGAGAGAGAGTGAGAGAGAGAGAAGGAGGGAGAGAGACAGAGAGCGAGCAAGAGAGAGAGAGAGAGAGAAAAAGAGAGAATGAGAGCGAACAAGAGAGAAAGAGAGAGAAAGGGAGAGAAGGAGAGCGAGCAAGAAGGAGAGAGAAAGAAAGGGAGAGAAGGAGAGCAAGTAAGAGGGAGGGAGAGAGAGAGTGAGTGAAAGAGAGAGAGAGGGAGGGAATGAGGGTAGCTGTGGAGTCTCATCTGTTAACAGGACAGATGGGATCAGGCAAAGCCTCCTTGCGGCGCATTGCTTCACCTCACTCCCACGTTGCAGCAGAGTGAGATGGCTCTGGAGCGGCCGGCTGGGCCCAGGCTAAGGATGATGCACTGTGTGCTATTTGTGCCAAGAAGGTGCTGAGGGACATGCAGACAAAAGGTTGGAAGGTATGAGTTCACGGAAGAGTTCCCAGAATAAGACCTTTGGAGATGGCTTGATGAAAGAGCCATGCCTGGGGAGTAATCAGTGGCGTGCGGCTAGAATGTCAGGGTCGTCCCTCCTGGATCATGCCTCAATCCCCGCATCACACCATCTTCTCTATCCTCACTGCACACACACACACTCACACACACTCACACACACATACACTCCATGCAGGGAAGAGGCACTAGAAGGTGATCTTGAGGGCAAACTGTCTCCTTAGCCCTTGGCCATTGGTGCCCATGCTAGTATCCAAAAAACAAGCCTTACTGTAGGCTAGCCAGTATACTAGCAGAAGCCACAATTCAGCTTCATCCGGTGGAAGGCCCCAGGGGCTCTTTTCCACTGGAAACTGGAGCGGTGGGCCACGGTACGATACAGTACGTGGGTGGCCATGAGCTCGATGTGGTGTGCTTTGTGGAAAAGCCCTCTGCATCGGAGCAGCAGCCGAGTGAAGAATAATGCCCAAGCTGTGTGCCGCTTAATCCAGAGTCGGACTCCTTTTTCTTTTCTTTTTTTTTTTTTTTTTTATTGGGCCACATTTCACGGGCCGTTGCCGTTTAGAGGAGCGAGGCCCTAGGAGTGGAGCGGCGCAGCAGTTACAAAAACAAGCAGCGGTGTAACGCTGATATGCTCTCCGTGTTGCCAAGGCGCACCATAACTCCACCACCACCACCACCACCACCACCCCCCACTTCTGCCCCACCACCACCCTCCACCACCACCACCGCCCCTGCCCCCCACTCCCAACCTCCGCCAGCCCTTCCCCCCCGGGGTGCATTGGCGAGTCGAGCCCTGCTCCTTCTCCAAGACAAACATGGTGTATGGAAGGAGGGGGAAAGAAGTGTGTGTGTGTGTGTGTGTGTGTGTGTGTGTGTGTGTGTGTGTGTGTGTTGGAGGGTGAGGAGGGGGTGTGAGGGGTGAGATCATCATCCCGGGACCAAGCAGGCAGGAGGAGAGGAGAGCTGCCTCGGAGCGCCTCCTCTCCGACTGGCCAAGACAAACAGGGCCCGCTTCGACCTCCGCAACACGCCGTTTATTTTCTCGCTCTCCGTTGTGACATCCGAGCCCAAATCGCTGTCTTTTTCCAATTAAAGGTATTATGTACTCGGGGGCCGCGTCGGATGTGTTCATGCGCGACCTCTCGCGACCTCCGGTTGCACCAGAACTAAATCCCCTAAGCCTTGATTTGGTCTGGGACTTGTAGCTCCCCCCTGTTAAACACAGTGTCCCAATGTTGACTTTGTGGTTCGCCACCCTCTTGTAAATGCTTCAGAACTCTCACAGACCTTTTTCCTTCTAAGAGAGAGACACACACAGACACATACATTGAAATGTGCACATGCATACACACACAGACACACACATCCACAGAAACATACGGTGCACACCACAAGAGGCCCGCTGTGGTCTGTCTTATGGCACATCAAAGGCTAACCTAAACTGGCTAGCTTCCATTGTTCCATTGTCTGCTATGCAGGTGTGCAGCTTCTACCAGACCTCTACAGGAACCCACACAGGTCTGCAGAGAAAGAGCGGAGAGAGAGAGAGAGAGAGAGTGCGCTCATCAAGATGCTATCTCCCTCTGCACTAGAACTAGAAAGAGTACCAACCCTGAGTGGTATTTTTTAGAAATCTAGGCCAGCATCAAGTCATCACGCCAACACAGATAATTATAGAGCGACAGACGTTGTGTTATTTGTCTGTCAGCTTCTTGTACTTTTAAGTCAGGCACCTCTAAAGCCACTCCCTGGTGTGGGGATTTGGGGGCTTTTGTAAGATCGGGTGAATAGCTGCCACTCGAGAGGATCGTCTGGAGATGATTGTGTCTGCCAGCCCAGTGTTAAGCCTGAGCCCCCATGAACCATACAGCAGGGCAGCTCCTGCCCGCATGCCGCATGTTTTTTTTCCCCTCGTCTTCTTCTCCTCCTCCTCCTCTTCCTCCACCTCTGTGTTTGTGTATTTTCCTCTATGCTTTGCTCCAGAGATCCCTCGCTGACATGTCGCATCGCATCCTTGCCCTGTGATCCCTAGCGCCCGCTAGCGAATACAATGTTACTTCTTTTAGTCCCGCTCCATGTTATCAGACACGTGTTGTCATTTTTTTTTTCCCGGGGTAAACAAAACAGTGATAGCCCACAGTGCGTGTATGTATATGTGTGTGCGCGCGTGTGTGTGTGTGTGTGTGTTTGGTCTGTTGCTAAAAGGCCCCTACCAAGCTTATCAGTTGTGATAGAGGCAAACAGCGGGCAGGTTTATCTGTCGCTTCCTCCATATGCTGTTCAAAAGATCCGAGCAAAAGGAGGAGGAAAGCGAGCGAACGAGCACGAGCGAGTCCACATACCTGGCCTAAGGAATGCCTTTATCTCTGCTCTTTCTCTGATTGGAGTACGGGAACAGCCAGTGTCTAGTTTAGGACAACTACATAATAGTATGCATGCAAGCATGCTAGGCTCTTACTAACAGAGGGCAGCACTTAAGCGTGGCCTTGCTTTGCAGTATATGAAGGGCAGGGCATGTTTGCCACTTCTGTGTGTGTGTGTGTGTGGGTGTATGTGTGTGATTGATGGTGTGTGTGTGTGGGTGTGTATGTATGTGATTGATGGTGTGTGTGTGTGTGTGTGTATGTGTGTGTATGTGTGTGCTCAGAGAGACCAGGGGGAGCTGGCAGGGAGCACAGGTGCTAATAGCCTCTCCCACTGACCACACGGCCTGGCAGCCGTTCACACAGGGGTGTGTGTACACAGCAGGACCCGAGAAAGACAAGCACACGGCTTCTGGGGCCTGCCTTTGTGGACACACACACACACACACACACACACACAGTCATAGACACACAGTCACACAAACGCAGTGCAGCCTGCCAGCGGGTAGTGAACAATGAACTGTGTCCCTGTTCCCCCAGCTCTGGGTTACGAGGGAAAAGCTGCCGTATGCCATGGGCACAGACATTTCTCAATTTGTTCCTTGTCATCTGTCGTGGTGTGTTTTAGTTTCCCCTAAGAAATCCCTCCCTCACACATACACACATGCACACACACACACGCACACACACACACACATACACACACCACCCTCCACCCTTGCCTGCACAGTGTTTTTGCTCACTCGTGTCTGCGAGTCGAAGTCCTTGGGTCTGA
>PYXC01001038.1:600000-602500 GCA_015244755.2 Tenualosa ilisha
GGGGGTCGTTTGTTGATGTTGTGGCTGAGACTGGTACCAAGAGTGTACCTGAAAACCCCTGCCCAAACTGTTGGTTGATGGGAAAGGTCTGTTGTGTGTAGCGCGTGCTCGTCCATGTGTGTGTGTGTGAGATTTTGTTGCCGGTGGTTTAGGGGTTCGCAGTAATGGTTGTGCAGCGAGTGACCACCCCAACTGCTCTCTCTCTTTAACTTCCCCTTGCTCACACTCCCCAGTCCAATCAAGTGACTGTGTTTATTGAACTCATACTCTCTCATACAGTCCTACCTTTCTCACTCCCACTCCCACTCACTCACTCACTCACTCACTCAATCTTACTTCACACCCCCTCTGCCTGATTCCCTCTCTCTCTCTTTCTCTCTCTCTCTCTCTCTGTCACTTTCTCTCTCTGTCTCTCTCTCTCTCTGTCGACTGACCTCCCTCTCCTTCTTTCCCTTGATGAAAAGAGTTTATGGCCATTTAAGTAAACACAGCGCCGTGAGTCAATAGACCCTCTGTCTGCGGGCCCCCTGCTCTCTGTGGTCCGAGGTGGGGTTTCCTGTGAGCCTGATGGACTGTTCTCTCTCTTAGGTCCTCCACAGGACTGCAGTTAAAAAAGAAAAAGACCATCGCTACTCCAACCACCCCCCACCCCAAACCCTCTTACCCCGACCCACCTCCACCGCCCCGCCCCGCCCCACCCTGCACCACCCACCACCCACCTCCCCTGCCCTCTGCTGAGTTTGGTTAAACTTCCGCTGGCAGCCAGGGGTACATGCGGACATGCCAGCTGCCATGGCAGAGAGAGAGAGTGAAAGAGAGAGAAAGAGGGAGAGAGAGAGAGAGAGAAAGAGACAGTGAGAGAGAGAGAGAGGGAAAGAGAGGGAGAGAAAGAAAGCGAAAGCATCATGGGTTGCCATCTGCTGAGTGCCACCGCTCTCCTCCTCTACCCCCCAGTCTGTTGGCTAAGCCAAGGCCTGCAGGAGCAGAATAGGTTTGATTTTATTTGGTACAGTATTGCCAGACAAGCTTGCAAATGAACCTTGTTTTCTGTTCATTTTTGTTCCTTTCAGTTGCATGTTTTCTCTTGTCTTCTCTCACCCAGTGCCTTCTCACATCGAAGATTTGCAGACTTCTCAGGACACACTTAGTCATCTCCATTCACATGCGCAAGCACACACACACGCACATGCACACGCACACACACACACACACACACACACACACACATAGAGAGATTACTGTACCAGCTATAAATCTCTGTGTCAGTGAGCTTTTATGGTTGCTCTCACAGTCTGCCCTTAACGGTATCAAAAGAACTCTCTGTTCTTCTTGGGCCCTCTGTCAGGCTGGTGGGATTTTTTTTTTTCCCTCCCTGGTTTGTAGTTTTTTTTTTTTACCCTTAGTTTTACTACATCTCCCACCAAACACTCGAGATTAACGGCCAGAGCTCCCAGAAGAGTTTTTTTGAAACCCGGGGCACAAATTACCTGTGTCACTGCACTCACCTCTGCCAGAGCTCCACCTCGGTGTGTGAACACGCTGTGGGGATAATTGAAAAGTTAATAGAGAGCTTGTCCTTCTTTTAGTTGGCAACCAGAGCATATGGCAGTAAAATAAAATAATGAAACACACACACACACACACACACACACACACATAAACGGATACACACATTATTATTATTTCACAAACACTCCCCGAAGCCCAACTGGCAGTGGTGCAAGGTTGATGAAAGTGTTTGCACTTAAGCGGCACATTTGAGATCCATCAGCGGGGGCCTCTAAGAGCCAGGTTATTTATTATATTGCACCGAAAGTGCTAACACACTCTCACACACTCTTACGCGTCTGCAGTCCACAAGCAAGGGGAGGTTTGTGTGTGTTATGTGCAGGATGAGTGTTTGTAGTGTCGGCACTCACGGTACCCGCTGACCTGCCTCCCTAACCCCACCCCATGCCCCCATTCCCTGCTGCGTGTTTATGTCTGCATTGCTGAGCCGTACTGTAATGTTTACAGCTTTAGGGGGGACAGAGGCAACTGACAGGGCAGGAGAGGGCACTCTCTCTCAGGGCCCCCTTATGGGTGAATGGTGGGTTGAGGGGTTGGAGGGTTGTTTGGGGAGAGACTGGGGGGTGTTCGGGGGGGGGGGGTGTCAGGAGAGGACTAAGAGGATGAGCATGAGTCAGAGGAGAGGAACGAAGGACAGAGGGAAGAGGGTGAGAGGGAAAGAGAGAGTGAAGGAAGGAGAGAGAGAAAGAGAGAGGGGAAGAGGTTGCCGTGTCCAATCACATCTGCCCGCTGGGGGCTCAATCAAGGCAAGCAGAAGGAGTGCAAGCTGGGGACATACACGCGCCCAAACACACACACACACACACACAAAAGGGCACACACACACACACACACACACACACAGACACGTGCACATGTACTAATGCACAGCACCTTCACTTGCTTGCTCTACAAGACATAACATGCCCTTTTTGCATACATACACAATGTG
>PYXC01001038.1:605000-662500 GCA_015244755.2 Tenualosa ilisha
GTGAATGTTCTTGAATATACAACACCTCTCAACTCTACTCAACTCAAGCACATCCAGCGAAAAGTAACTTCTTTATTTTTCTCTCCATGTGTTCTGTTTTTCTCTCACTTCCCCTCTCACTTTTCACTCATTTGTCCTCTTTTTTTTTCCTTTTCTCTTTTTTTCTCCAAAATTCACTGTTTTGTTTTGTTTTGTTTGTTTGTTTGTTTTTATGCGTTTGTATTTCCTTCCCTTTGAGAAGCAAATCTCCTGTGCCCTTTCCAACTGGTCCTTTAGCGAAACGCTCGCTGCCGTTGCTTGCTCGGTGAGGAAGCTTACGGAAATCCATTTAATTTCCTCTGAACAAAGCTCATTTGATCGTCCTGCGTTGGCCTGTGTGTGGTATTAAGTCTTCTTCATTTTCATTAATGTTGAAGCCACGGCCAGGGGAATCTCATTTTAATTTGACATTTCGGCATCTGTTTTCAGTTTCCCTCCAGAGAGAAAGAGGGGCGAAGAGATAGATAGAGAGAGAGAGAGCGAGAGAGAGAGAGAGAGGAAAGATGGTTAAAGAGAGGATGGGGGAAAAAAACACTCAAAGGGAGGAGTTGTTATCCACGGAGCCTTGGAGACCAGACCCCTACCAGCTTGCACCAAGTGCACAGTGGAAAAGTCAAACAGATGAAGACGAATTCAAGCCTTTGCTTTTAACCCACTATTAGCCACCGGCTCCAGCGCTACCGTCCACCCCCAATCTTAATCATCAGCAGGCCATGGGCTCTGTACAGGAGCCTGTGCGCTAGGCTAATGTTTACTGCTGTTAGGAGCAGCACTGATTCATCTTGGCAATCAGCAGTCAGCACTCAGGGAGCTACGCTAAGGGAGTAGAAGAAGGGAGCTCCTGAATTGGCGTGATAAGATAAGAGGAACATGTGTTATGGAATAAATCAGAGAGATGCTAGCCATGCGCAGATGTGTTTGAGTGATGATGGTCCTCTTTTAGAGGAGTGCAGTTTCTTCTTCTCCTCCTCCTTCTTCTGTTTCTACTTCTACTTCTTCTTCTTCTTCTTCTTCTTGTTCTTCTGCTCCCTCTTTTATAGCTGAGTCAGGAGAGAAGTGGTCAGCCACCATGTGGTCTATGGAACGAGAGTGGGGAGTCAGCACACACACACACACACACACACACACACACACACACACACACACACACACACACACACACACACAGACACAAACTGTACTCAGGCACAGACGGATTGGTGCATGACTTCTCTGCCACATACTTTTACATAGCTGCCAGGACAAAATGCTATCCTGAGGACTAAGGGCTGTGATTGTTGGACCATCACACCCATCCATCTCTGCCCTTCCCTCTCTCTCTCTTCTCTGTCTCTCTCTCTCTTCTCTCTCTCTCACACACACACACACACACACACACACACACACACACACACACACACACACACACACCCTGTTTGTGAATAACTGTTGAAACATTATCTGTGAGGGAGACAGCTGCAGACACACACAAGAGATATGGCATGAAGGCAGTACAGGGACATTAGCACGCACGCATGCACACACACACACACACACACACACACACACACACACACACACACGCACACACACTCCTCACTTCCATCTCTCCTCCAAATGATAGAGTAGATAAGGAAAGTTTCGGATAGGGAGAGGAAGGTGTGGAGAGCAGAGCAGGCTTATAATTTCACCCCCTTACATGAAAAGCAGCTCGCATACACACGCACACATCTGCAGCAAGGTTGTTCAGAGTGCACTGCGCCAAAACCCAGCCAAGAGCTCCTTTGGCCTAATCCAGCAGGGGCTTTGACTGAAGAGTTACATCTCTCTATTTCTGTCTCACTCTCTTAATTTCATTCTTTCGTTCTCCCTCTCTCTCTCTCTCTCAGTGGGTTTTAGTGTGTTCTGTTTCTCTCTGACGTGGGGTGAGGGCCAGCAGATGTTCTGGGTTAGCTGCTTTGTTTGGTGCGATCGTGCTTTCGTCAGCTCAGCCACATGCTGGGAGAATGCAGGAGAGAGAGAGAAGGATGAAGAAAAAAATGAGAGGGAGGAGAGGATAGAAGGATAGAAGAGAGGAGCACCCAGAGGAGTGGAGGTCATGGATGAGAGCTGGCGTAAACACCAGGGAGTGGCAGACGATTTTAGGCCTGCTCTGCCATGACTCCAGAGCTGTGTTAGATGCCTCTCTCTCTCTCTCTCTCTCTCTCTCTCTCTCTCTCTCTCTGTCTATGTCTCTCTCTGTACATGTGTGTGTGCGTGTGTGTATGTGTGTGTGTGTGCGTGTGTGTATGTGTGTGTGCGATAAGCACTGTGGGAGCTGGGTGGACAGATCACACCATGAACCCCAGCCTCTCACACTGCTCACCCTTTACCCTGCTGACTGGGTTCACTCTCTCTGTCTCTCACACACACATACACACACACACACACACACACACTCTAACTCCGTAGCCCACCTCACTTCATTGCTGATTTGGCTCTCTGTGCCAGGTCAGGAGGTCACCTTTGTAAGGTCTCAGTGTTCTGATCCTCAGTCAAAGACTTCCCTGAATCTCTCCACTCAATATAGAATAGTGTGTGTGTGTGTGTGTGTGTGTGAAGTCAAGCAGCAGGGTAGAGGATGATCAGTGTGTGAGATGGGGGGGCTCACAGTTGGATCTGTATGTGTGTGTGTGTTGAACATAAATGCATAAATTCACTTTAGGAGAACTAGCATTTGATTGGCTGTAACCATTAGGCTGTCGTGAGCAGGCATATCACTCTCAAAACCCCTGACTGTGAGCTGACACTGGATACTATTAGCAGAATGATGACAGCCATACTCTCCCTGAACTTTAAGAGTAGAGGATGTGTGTGTGTGTGTGTGTGTGTGTGTGTGTGTACTAAGACACATAACTCTGATTTACATGGGAAGGTGTGAGAGTCAGTGAGAGTAACAGAGAAGTGAAAGAGAAAGAGAGAGAGATAGAAGAGAAGACATGGAAAAAGAGAGAAAGAATGCGGCAGAATTCATTGCCTCCCCTCTACCCTCTGAAAGTTATTTCCTACCGTGAGATAGGGTTGCCGTCTGTCACCTCCACCTCCCTCTCCTCCTCCTCCTCTACCTCTTCCTCCTCTTCTTTGGGAGGGAAAAGGCACTGCATGCTGTGAGGTCAAAGTTTGAAAGGGGTCTCACAGCTCTCCATTGGCTAATTAGGAACTTAGAGGGACTGGGCTGGAATTTGTTGGCTGTCAGAAGCTCAGGTCTATACAGAAGTCAGAGTAGGGGTGTGTGTATGCGTGTGTGTGTGTGTGTGGGGGGGGGGGTTGGTTTCACAGGCGTGAGAAGAGTGCAGGGGGATATGAGTGTGTTTGGCCAGAAGCACAGATTCACAGATGGTTCAAGTACTTATAAATGTATGTTCACAAACACATATAGATCACCCATTCATATGTCCTCACATACACTTGTACTTTCACACACATTTACACACACATACTCTCACGCGCACACACACACACACAGACACACATACAAACACACTACACCTCACCACACATTACTTGGCCTGCGCTAGAGTGGAGGTAGCATGCCTTGGGAGTTGAAAGTTTATGAGGACAGTTTTTTATGTCTGCGCAGATAAACTCTAGCTGGGAAAGCAATTACTGGCGCTGGGATCCACGATGGGTGGCTGTTGGAGTTTCACAACTTGCTTGCAACTCGTAAAAAAAAGGAGGTTTTCATCTTTTGAACATGATAGCAAGCATCACGTAGGTTTTGGGCTGCACGGCTGAAAACATGACCATGGCAAGGGTAGAGAGTACAGCTGTTTGTGTGTGTTGTGTATGTGTGTGTGTGTGTGTGTGTGTGTGTTTACCCTCTGGTTTATGCCACGGAGCAGACTGCGCCAGTCTCTGGAGGTGTCTCCTGATGAATCTGTCTCCTCAGACGACCCATCTGCACGTCCTTCGGATGAGTGTGAATGAGCCACTGCACCTTTCATTTGTATCCCTTAAGACATCATTTCCTGCCTTCCCATCTACTTACAACATGACTCTGTGTGCCAATTCTGCCTTGGTTAAAGAAGTGTGTGTGTGTGCGCGCACGTGTGTGTCTGTGTGTTTGTAGATATATGTATTATTTTCCACTAATTGTAGTTGTCATTGATGTATTATGAAGCCAAACAGTAGTGTTCCTCTGGTTCTTTGTTGTTATAACACTAATAGGAATGGCATTGTTGATTAGCAGTGTAAGTGGCAGCTGTACATTGTGGGAGATGATTCATCAGTGTTCATGATCACAGGATGTGATTTTGGCAGTTGAATAGGAATGAGTTGGAGGCTCGTAAGTTGAACGTCTGGAATGTGGAGGACAATGAAAGAGCATCCATCACAGGCTCTGTTTCTCTTTCATCTTGAGCTCTCTTTCTGTTCCATTCTCTCTCTCTCTCTCTCTCTCTCTCTGTCTTTCTGTTGGATCACTGATTCCTACATTGTGCTTGTGTTTTCATTTCATAGTAAAAGTTTACTCTGAGATAACCCTTCTAACCTTTCTCTTTGTCCTTGTTTCTGCAGTTCTGAGGGATGACTTCAGGCAGAACCCTGTAGATGTGATGGTGGCGGCAGGCGAGCCGGCCGTCATGGAGTGCCAACCCCCCCGCGGGCACCCTGAGCCCACCATCTCCTGGAAGAAGGACGGCGTCAACATTGACGACAGAGATGAGAGAATCACGGTAGGTCATCAAAGTAATTAAGTAAGTAAGTAAGTGTGTGTGCGTGTGTGTGTGTGTGTGTGTGTGTGTGTGTATTTCTCTACATGATTTTGCATGTTCATGAGATCTTCAGTGGACAAGTCGCCCTCCATCGCTTCTCTAGGTTAATGTGTCCATCTGTTGCAAACTGTAAGCCACCATGTAAAAGAATTGCCTACTCAAGAATCTGCAGCTATTTCAATTCAACTTTTTTTCTTGGAACGATAACAGCTGTGGACTTCAACTCGAACCCATCCACTACATCATAATTAATTGTATTTTTTTTTTACTCTCTTATCTGCCATCATAATGATGGTGCACCCTATCATTAGTGCTAGTCCATTAGGCAGGCAACTGCTTATCCAGTAGTGAGGCGCAGATGAGCCCAGAGATTGGGCAGTTGTGGCTGCTGCTCCCACCGCCACCGTTACCATGCCAAACGAGTCTGATGTATCAGTCCGAGAGAGAGAGAGAGAGAGAGAAAGAGAGAGATAGCAAAACAAGCCTGACTCAGAGGAGGATCAAAAAGTTTGTGCCGAGTAACAAAAGAAAGGCCATCGAAAGGGAGACATTTTTTTTTTTTTTTTTTTTTTTAACTTTCCACCCCCCTGATTTATCACGCCTTTGAAGCTCTTGCCATTAATTAGTCGGTTTTAATTAACAGCGCTAATGCTAACGCCGCGGTATCCATCTAGCACAGTCAGCACTCGTTTAAGGGGAGGAAAAAAGAGAGAAACAGAAGAAGAAGAAGAAGAAAAAGAAGAAAATCTTAGGTCCAGCCCTTGATGGCCCCACTGATGCTGATCTGAGATCTGTGATGCAACACAGCACTTCCTGTTATTTATGTACTTCAGAAGAGCAGTGGGGAGAGTTTGAGGTTGTTTTTCTTTTTTTTTTTTTCTTCCAAGGATTTGGAAGAGTTTTAATTTAATCAAGCCTCTGGCTTTACTGAGTGTGTGAAGGAGCTCAACCCGTCACGGACAGCTAACACTAACATGGCCAAACAGAGAGAGGGAGGTTTGCTGTGTAGGAATGATGCTGTGTGTGTGTGTGTGTATGTGTGTGTGTGTGTGTGTATGTGTGTGTATGTGTGTGTGTGTGTGCTTGTTGATTCACATCTCCCCCAAAATGGTTTTGCATGCACATTGCACATCTGCTGACAAATGTCTGTGAGGGTGAAAAGGGAGAGAGAGAGAGAGAGAGAGAGAGAGAGAGTGAGAGAGAGAGAGAAGGTGACTCAAGAAAATAACCAGGCTCTGAAACGCCCCCTGACTAACTACTACCCATGCACATCAGACTCCAGGCCCAAATCTGTCAAGGGGAAGAAGTGTTCCCCCCACTTTGGACACAAGTTTGGGCTTTACTGCAGACACCATCCTCCACACTGAAACAGACAAACAAAATTGGCCTGTGAAAGATGCCTCAAAAGCTGCTTGAAAGAAAACTCTCCAGCACATGTAGAGACGTGTGTGTGTGTGTGTGTGTGTGTGTGTGTGTGTCACTGAGGTTCAGACAGACTCCGCATTATTGAGTCATTTTGAAACCTTGCAAATAACACACACCCCTCATGTCCCTCTGCTGCAGTCCCGACCGACCGACCGACCGCCTTCCTTCCGCTCAGACTCCGCCAGCTGCTCGGCTCACACATGGAGCGTGTTTGTCGACGTCAGCCTCTGCAGGCCCTCTCTGCTGTTTGAAGGAAACGGGCGACTAATCTGTTTGAAATTAAATCCAATTAAACCAAGGCTCTGCCATGGAAATAAATTCACCAGTGAGGAAGTGGGTTTAAGCAAGCCCAGCCCTGTGTGTGTATGCGTGTGTGTGTGTGTGTGGGGGGGGGGGGGGGGTGCTGGATGTGTGTGTATGTGCATGGATCGCTAAGAATAATAATGAAATTTTGGAACGGGACTATGAAATGATGGGGGAAACAGAGGTCATATGTCTTATTTGCTCTGTGTGTGTGTGTGTGTTGCTGTAATCTTGTTGAGACCTGTAATCTGCTCCTCTCCACCTGAAGGAACAATGGGAGCTTACCCTGTCATCAGAGTCCCTAAACACACACACACACACACAGTTATACAGACACACACGCACAAGCAGTGACACACACAGACACCTGGCTTCCTTTGAAAGGTTAGTGCTGTTTCATCCACCCTTGAGCTAATTACACAGTAACACACACACACACACAAACATACACACACAAACACTCACACACACATACACACCCACAAACATACAGATGATGGTATGAGTGTGTTGATAAGGCCACAGCAGAATACAGTAGAATGGCACGCACTCATGTTTGCATTTCACTGTGTGTGTGTGTGTGTGTGTGTGTGTGTGTGTATGTGTGTATATATGTGTGTGTGTCTTTGAGTATCTCCACATGTACAGAGGTTTTGCTGAGGACAGCTCTGCATGCCAGAGCAGTGGTGCTGGAGGGAAAGACAAAATAACGGAGGGAGAGGGCACACGCTTCATATGTCACCACTTACCGCAAACATACGTCCCTTTCTTCTCTTACCCGCTGGCCAGCGTGTGTGTGTGTGTGTGTGTGTGTGTGTGGTGTGTGTGTGGAGGGAAGGGGGTAGCTGAGTCTCTGACTGTGTTTGAGTCCTGTTCATCATCATGTGACACACAAATACACACACACACACACACACCACACACACCAGCCGCTGGCAGATGATGGTCTTAGCCATAATTCAGTTAGACTTGCACTAAACATTGCATGCATAAGGGCCAGGTCTGTTGTTTATGAGTGCTTTCCCCAATAACATCCATGCCGGGTCCCCACTGCGGCTCAGTGGACATTACTCCTCTCTTTCTCTCTCTCTCTTCTCTCTCTCTCTCTCTCTCTCTCTCTCTCTCTCTCTCCTGGGTTGTTTCCTTTGTACGGGGCAGTGTGAAATGGCTGGAGGATCTCCATGAGAGCTCCATCAGAGCGCAGGCTCTTAAAACGCCTCTGTAACCCAGCTGACATGCAGAGTAGCCCACAGCAGCAGCAGGATCCAGGTTGGATGCTGGGCTTTGTGTAGGAAATGAAAAAAAACCTGTGTTTGTTTGAATGGGATTTTACACAGGGGTAGCTCTGCGAGTGTGTGTGTGCGTGTGTGTTTGTGCGTGTGTGTGTGCGTGCGCACGAGTGTGAGTGTGTGTGTGTGTTACTGGTCTGACTATATGTGTGTACGTGTGTGTGTGTGTGTGTGTGTGTGTGTCAGAGAGAGTGTATGTTCCAGATGGGATGGCCTGAGTGAGCACACTGCCACTGCTCCCTTGTGGGTGCTCAAAGCGGTGACACGCATCTAGCAGTCACAGCCCAGAGCTCTGCACACTGAATTGATCGCAGGCACAGAAGGCAGAGTGTGTGACTCGCATACTAACCAAACGCAAGCTGCTCAACAGACACACACACAAAAAAAAAAAAAAAAAACCCCAAAACTTTTGAACAGTAAACCAGAGGGCCAGTGTCGAGTTTTGGATGAATGACATCAGAGGAAATGAATGCAGGTTTTAATGTGACAAACAGCTGAGACGGAAGACAGCCCCCCCCCCCCCACCACACACACACACACACACACATACACACACACATACCCCCTCCCCCCCCCACACACACACACTTCTTTTGAAGGGGGTGGTGGCATCTTGTCAACCTCCAGCACTATATCTGAGTCATCCTCCACCCCCATGACTGGTACGGAACATGCTAGAACGTGTCAGAGCTTAAGCCCGTGCTGCCCACATGCAAGAGCCTGGCGGAACTTAGAAAACAGACAGTGGGAAGACCAAAACACTGGCAGGATGCGAAACACACGAACGCCTCTCCCCACGCGTCAAACTCCACGGGTGGCATGCAGACAAGCGTTCCCCCCCCTTTAATAGAAGCCCACACAGCCTCCATGTCGTGCTTGGATCAACAACCGGCTTCACACCTGTGTCAAAATGTCCCTCCAACCACCACCACCACCACCCCCCCTCCCCACCGGCACCACCAACCAGCCGCGACAAACATAAACATGGAATGCGGCACATAAACATTTTTGACTTCTCTTCAAAAGCGCCATCCAGGCAGCATTTACACATCAAGCGGCGATGGTAACCATCAGGCCCCCTGGCATAAATAGCCACCACATGGGTCACATTGCCTCGCGTCTCCATTGTTTTGGTGTTTGTGCGTGCAGACCATATTATTCGGCTGGACGCGCCGGGCGGCCAAACGAGGGCTTTTTTATTTTTTTGCCCCCTCAGCAACTGGCCAATGGCACGGGACAAAAAAGAGGCTGATAATGCATGGAGCGTATAATGGCTCTGATTTGTTTGGGCGTTTCAGCAAAAACCCCCACAGCATTCTGTTGTCTGTTCTCTCTCACAGCAGAGGTGTGCATGTGTCAGTATGTGTGTGTGTGTGTGTGTGTGTGTGTTTGGCTATTCTAGCACTCCAGAGTGTTTGGAGTGGAGCGGGGTGAGAGAGCGAAAGAGAGAGAGAGAGAGCAGTGGAGTGCCTCCCACTGAGAGGATAGATGGTGGTAACTCACACAAGGGGGCCAGGAGAGGAGACATCTGAAATGGAGTCTGTGTGTGTGTGTGTGTGTGTGTGGTGTGTGTGTGTGTGTGTGTGTGTGTGTGTATATGCACGTTAAAAACCTGCTGAGGCATTTACAGGCACACTCTACACCCTCTTCATCACTATCATTCATCCACCTGTTTTTCTTTTTTTTTCCTCTTAATGCAGACACACAATCTGACACTCTCTCTCTCTCTCTCTCTCACACCACACACACACACCACACACACACACACACACACGCACACACATATTCTCAGCTCCACGGGCTTTGACCCACGTCGGGCTTCTTTGTAGGGGATCACGGCCTGTAAGAGCTGTTAAGCTCAGCCTGACTCAAACAGAAACACAAGGACACTTCAAAAAGCCCTTAAGCACCGCAGGGGGGGAGCCTAAATAAACGCAGCCCACATCCAGGCCCCGTCCCTCTTCAAGCAGCTCCCCTTTCAACCCTCCCTTCTCATCTCTCGCTTTATGTATCTCTCTTTTCTCTCTCTCTCTCTCTCTCTCTCACACACACACACACACACACCCTCTCTCTCAGTCTCTCTCTTTCTTTCTCTCTCTCTTTCTATCAAATTCAAATTCAGATTCTAGAAGCTTTATTAGCATGACCGTAATGTTATACATTATTGCCAAAGCTTTGCAAAGGGCTATCACTCTCTCTGTCTTTCTCTTTCTCTTTCTCTTCTCTCTCTCTCTCTCTCTCTCTCTCTCTCTCACTCTCTCAGCCTTTTGTTTAAAGGCTGTCTCATTTTTTTATGATGACTATATTATATAGATCTCCAGGGCTTGAGGAATGCCTGTGAAGCAGGGGGCTACGTGTCCGGCCATGGCTGTGAAGTGGGCAGAAAGGCTCTCCAGAGAGGGGACGCCGACGGCTTCCTGCCAGGGTGGTTTTTAGGGGGGTGCCAGGCATTCCAAGGCAATTGGATTAACTGTGGCTGGCCGTCTGGTCGTGGCCAGTTAGCGTGTCCTTTTTCTCCCTGGCTCTAACGTTTCAGTGCAAGCAAAGGTATTTTTACACGCCCCTGTAGTTTCCCCTCGTAACGTCGCAGACCGTTCGTAAAACAAGCATTTCTTTCTTTTTTTTTTTTTCCAAAGATAGCATCTCTCGCAAAACTTGAAGATCAATCCCTTGCAAGTCTGTCCAGAGCACGCGTGTCCTTCGTGTCTCCTTCATCTGGAACAAAGCAGTCAGTCCTACCGCACAACACACTTCCTTCTCCTCTCTCTCCTCTCCTCTCCTCTCCTCTACTCTCCTCTCCTCTTCTCTCCTCTTCCCTTTTCCTCTCACCCCCTCTCCTCTCCTCTCCTCTCCTCTTTTCTCTCTTTTCCTCTCCACTCCTCTTCTCTCATCTCTTCTGCCCTCCTTCTCCTCTTCACCCCTCTTTTGTCCTCTCCTCCCCTTCTCTCTTCTCCTCTCTTCTCTTCTTCCCTCCTCTCCTCTCCTCCTCTCCTCTCCTCTCTTCTCCTTTCTTCTCTTCTGCCCTCCTCCCCTCCTCTCCTCTCCTCTCTTCTCCTCTCCCCTCCTCTGCCCCTCTCCTCTACCCCCGCTGCTTTCTTCTCTTCTCCTCTCTTGTTTTATGGCACCTGCAGTTGTCCGGGCCGATCGAGCATGTAACACAGCGAGTGGAACTCAATGGGACGTGACGTAGCACGTCGTAAAGTGAACACACATGGAAAGGACGTGCTTAACTATGCTATGCAGGAATCTGTGCTCTGTGGCAAGACTGGGGGTACATGCTTCACTTGGCCCACACACACACACACACACACACACACACACACACACACACACACACAGCCTCACATACTTCATCACAACACACACACACACACAACACACAGCCTCACATACCTCATATCAACACACACATACATACACACCACATACCATATCAACACATACACACACATACACAGCCTCACATACCTCATCACAATACACAAACACACACACACACACACACACACACACACACATATATATATACAGACTAGCGATTTGCTTTACTCACTGATAGTGCAGGGATGCATTAGTGAGGTGAGTGTAAAGGGGGTACTGAAGTTTTTGATGAAGAAAGGATTAGGGATCGAGGGAGGAATAAAGGCTATTCACCCATCACACACATACACACACACACACATACACACCACATATATATATATAAAGCACTCCCTCTCTATCTCACTTCCTGATGTAGAAGAGGGGACAGGCTAGTGGGAGGAGCATAGTGGGCTCTCTGTGTGAATGCCCGAGAAAAAAAAAAAAAAAAAAAAAAACAGCTCTTCAGCCCTGTAATCAGAACCCTTGGAAATAACACACAGTAAGCTCACTCACCTGCACACACACACACACACACAGACACACACACAAACACACGACCCTCCGCACGTGTGTTTTGGCTGGCATGTGAACAACTTAGAGTTCTTAGTCATCGCTGGAAGCGGTCATTACTGTCAAAGCATATGTTTGTAGGTCACTTGCTCAAGCAATTACATCATCAGTGTGAGACGGGAGTAGAGCGTTAGCATTTAGCCCCCCAGAACACAGCCCAGTGGAATGTGCTAATGCACAGTATGGTGACCTACATTAACTGCATTAACCCTCCTGGAGCGTAATATGCTGTTAATGGCGTTAGGAGAACTTGCTTAAACACTCCATGTGTTTTCTCTTTTATGTGATCAGGCAAAAATTTAGCCATGTTGTATTGATTTCCGCCGTTCAACTGACTCATCTTTTTTTTACTTCTCACTTTATTTTTCCTCTGCTTGTCCTGGTTCTCTCTCTCTCTCTTTCTATCTCTCTCTCTATCTATCTCTCTCTCTCTCTCTCTCTGTTTCTTGCAGATTCGAGGGGGCAAGCTTATGATCACCAACGCACGAAAGAGTGACGCCGGAAAATATGTGTGTGTTGGTACCAACATGGTGGGTGAGAGGGAGAGCGAAGTAGCCGAGCTGACCGTCCTCGGTGAGAATTCAATCCACCGCACACACTCACTCTCTTTCCCTTTTTTCTGTGCCTGTCGCTCTGTCTATCTTAGTCTGTTTGTCCCAGGAGCCGAGAGCGTCCAGATGTTTTGGTCTCGGGATTTGTTGGGTTTGTCTTAGCGTCTCCATGGGGATCAAACAAGAGTCATCGACCCTGTTTAGAGGGCTCTGATGTGGTCGTCAGTCTTGTAGATGACCATGATTCGCCAGAGGCAGTCACACACACACACACACACTCTCTCTCTCTCTCTCTCTGTCTTCCTCTATCTTGCACATACACACATTCACACACACACACACACACACACACACACACACACATGTGCACGCATAAACCAAAACACACAAATAAATGTACACATCCTCAGTAACCCCAAACAGATTGTCACAAACAAACAGAAAACACACAGGCCTGGCCAGCTGTTCGCCAGTGGCCCTGGTTAACCTTTGATCCCATGGCCGGTTGAACCAGCACAGCACAGGTGTTTTGCAGCTCCCTCCACTCACTCACTGTCCTTCCTGTCCTCGACCAAGCACACACACACACACACACAAACACACACCCACACACACAAAACTAAAGCAATCCCAGACCGCCCATCTGCCTGGAGCCGACTCAAAGTGAATTTAGCACTAATTAAGTGACTTCATCAGTCAATGCTGTGTAACAACAGCAACAACAGTCCATGGTCCACTCACTAACTAACTCTCTCTTTTTATCTGCTGATGTGCTTCTGGGATGTGTGTGTGTGTGTGTGTGTGTGTGTGTGTGTGTGTGTGTGGTGTGTGTGTGTGTGTGTGTGCATCCACAGAGCGTCCCAGTTTTGTGCAAAAGCCCAGCAGCATGTCGGTGCTCGTGGACCAGAGTGTTGAGTTCAGGTGCGAGGCACGCGGAGATCCCGTTCCCACGGTGCGCTGGAGGAAGGAGGACGGGGAGCTGCCCAAAGGAAGGTGTGACTCATCCTCCTCTCTCATCCTCCTCTCTCCCCCTGCTCCCTCTCTTTCATGCTTACATCACTCCATCAACCCTGTGTCATCACTTGTTTTTTTTACGCCCAGAGCATTGGTAGTGTGTAATCAGTGTGCTGTTGTGTGTTTGTCTGTGTGTGTGTGTGTGTGTGTGAGAGAGTGTGTCAATGTTTCCTTATTTCTGCATGTGTATGTT
Source organism: Tenualosa ilisha (assembly GCA_015244755.2). Lineage (NCBI taxonomy): Eukaryota > Metazoa > Chordata > Actinopteri > Clupeiformes > Clupeidae > Tenualosa > Tenualosa ilisha. Next base: position 618,478 of record PYXC01001038.1, read on the forward strand.
TGTGTGTGTGTGTGTGCATGTGTGTGTATGTACATGTGTGTGCGCGTGTGTGTGTGTGTGTGTGTGTGTGTGTGTGTGTGTGTGTGTGTGTGTGTGTCTGTGCCAGGTATGAGATCAGGGAGGACCACACGCTGAAGATCCGTCGGCTGACCTCAGGGGATGGAGGCTCCTACACTTGTGTGGCCGAGAACATGGTGGGCAAGGCGGAGGCGTCGGCCACACTCACCGTCCACGGTAAGACCGCCACTACACCCCTAGCAACCTACATACCATAATAAGCACAAACATGAAATCATTGAGTCCTTGAATCCTTGAACAAACAAGCCACTAGCATCCTCATCAATGCAACAGGCTTATGTCGCAGTTGCCAATATTCAAAGTTGCAAGACAAGCACAGATGTTACTAGTGACAGCCAATAAGATTTGATTCAGTGTAACAGAATCGGATCCTTATTGGATGTCCTCAAGATGTCATTAGAAGCATCTGTGGCTACTTCCTGGAATCTTGCCTGCTGCGACATAAGCCTGTAGCGGCACAGTAAACCTTTGGATGCCTCCTCATTGATTTAATGCATCTGGTATCTGCCTAGCGGTGGGTCAGGTAGGGAGAACAGGCTCCTCTGTCTTGGCTGTGGGTCCTATTGAGATGTGGGGAATATAAAGCAGCTGGTCACAGAGTGTGAACATGCAGAAAGAAGCCATTCACCTAAACAGGGACCCCTTGGGGGAGGTGAGAGCAGAGCTATGCCATCAACCCCCCCCCCCCCCCCCCACCACACACACACACACACACCACCACACACAGACACCACCCCTTGAAAAAATAAGGCCCTCAGAGACTTAAAGGGGGAAACACTGGATCCATTTAGTGTTGAGTTAATGTGTGCAGTGGAGAGGGGACAGGGGGTAGGAGTTTGGGGGATGTTGGGAGGAATTGTATTGGGGGTTGGGGGTGTACTCCACCACTGGACTGGAACGTGATGGGATTTTGCAGGGGTGGGGGGGTGTACAGGCAGAGGGGAGTGGGGTCTTTTTTCAGGGGATCCAGATGTCTTAGAGTGGTTTGGGGGACTGGATAAATTCCTCTGAGATGCTCTGCTCAACATCGGAACCAGTCATGCACTGGTGTGTCACCCAGACGCAACACACACACACACACACACAGAACAACCCTCATGGTTGCTGCACTTAGTCTCCCTTCCCATCATAGCCTCCTCATGTATCAGCGTGCTCCCATGAGTTTACACAGGGTAACAGCATTACCCCCAGCAGTCCACTTCTCTCCTGGCCACAAGAGAGGCCTTGCACAAGCAATGATGCATAGCAAAGAAGTGGCCACCCATAATTTTCCCTCCTTCTCCCATGCTATTGTTTACCTAATGTTAACTTCATTTGGAGTCTCTTTCCTGCGGAGGGTGACCTACCCTGGCCTGCCTAATGGAGTTAGCAGTGTCTAAGCGTGACCTTCACTTTTCTCAAAGATCCCAGTTCGGTTGCTACGGGGATACCCTCCCCTATACACACACACACACACACACACACACACACACACACACACACACACATATGCATTCATTCCCAGACCTGAGAAGAGCTGAATACTTAACAGAGTGAGACACAATCCTCTGCTTGTCTCCCCATCCCCCACACAAACACACACACACACACACACACACACTATATGGGTAGCTGTGGTCATCTAAGGAGGTCCACTCATTCAGGCCGTTGCATAATTAAAGACTACAGCACCCTCCCACCCACCCACCCCGGTCCCACGGTCCGGAAACAACACGTCTCTAATCACAGGAGCCTGGGAACACAGGGGGATGCTGGGTAATTGGAGGAGTGAGTGGAGCACAGAGAGGAAAGAGGAAGATGGGCAGATGGAAGAGAGGAAGAGACACTTATGCCAAGGGTGAATGTAAGAGTATCTACAGAGAAAGAGAGGTGGAGAGAGAGAGTGTGAGAGAGAGAGAGAGAGAGAAGGAGTGGAGTGATGCCATACAGGAGATATTAAAAATCCAAAAAAGAATTCTTGGACTGATCATATTTGACATTTTTTGGTTCAAAAAAGAGATGAGGATATGGAGATGGAGAGGAAGAGAGGGAGGGGCACTTGTGCCAAGGATAAATGTTAGAGTATCTACAGAGAAAGAGAGACAGAGAGAGAGAGAGAAAGAAAGGAGTGGAATGAAGCCATACAGGAGATATTAAAAATCAAAAAATAACTCTTGGGCCAATCAAATTTGCCATTTTCTGGTTCAAAAAGAACCGTGATATATGTCTTATGTAAACGCTTGACATGAAGCGATCTCTTAAAATCATTCCCATTTGTTCAAATTACATGGTCGGGCTGTAACCGAATCTTTTGTACACGCATTCCCCGTAAAAAGCGGTAAAAATATCAGCGCTGAAACGATGAGTTACTACCTGTTTGAGTAACTGGAGCGGGCAGACAGTGGCTGTGCCGGGTGAAACCTATACTTCCAGTGGCAGCCGGCTGCTCTCTGCCAGTCTCTTTCTTCCTGTGGTAAACCAGTGTTCTCTTATTATGGCCTGCTCACAAATGGATTTGATATAAACAGGCTAAGTACTCCACAGCCCTGCCAATAACCGACTAAACAAAGCCGTGGTCATAGCACAGCCGGTTTGAGGGACAGAGAAAAGTCAAGAACAGTGTTTTTTGTGCGTCTGTCTCTCTCTCTCTCTCTCTCTCTCTCTCTTTCCGACTACTGTCTCTGTCACTCGTGAGTTCAAATTTGAAAAGAGCCACATTGGCTTGGCCACGACCAAAACACAATGCACTGTACGATACAATGCTCTGTAATCTTTCATTATGTAGTTGCCTAAGTAGCAACTGCTGCTCTGGCTAACCATAGTAGCTCATAGTGTTTACGGTTAATGCACAAAAGCACTTATTATGTCTTTCTCTTAGTCTCTTGTTTTTCTTCTGTCTTTCAACTCAATTCAGTTCAATTCAGTTTTATTTATACAGCGCCTTTTACAATAGTATTGTCTCGTGGCGTTTCACAGAAGGAGCACCCAAGAGCAACAGGGGCAAGGAAAAACTCCCTTATGTCCAGTTAATCTAGGAAGAAACCTTGGGCAGATCCACGACTCAAGGGGCTAACCCAACTGCCAGGGGTCATGCAGAAAAATTACAATCAGTAGTAACCATGATAGACTACAAATTGCCTATGGTTTTAGCTAAGGTTCATAATAGTTCATAATAGAGTATTATCCCACTTTTACATTACATGGTAGTCAGTGTATAGGTGGTTATCAGGAATTATGGCTGGACAATGTAGCAGCGGCCAGACATAGTGTTAAACTCAAAGGAGTGAGATGGTTCATGGGGGTAACAGTAAGGGTCCATTTGACAGTGCCATTGTGAGAGGGGGTCAATCGCAAAGCCTCAAGGTAGGGGAGTCAGGCCTAGCATGGTCGTCCAGGAAGGGCCTCTATGATGGAGAGACGGTCCTGACATGGGCCTCCCGTAGTGTTGGTTGTAGTCCACTCAGAAAGGGAGGGTGAGAGGAGCAAATGTGTAATTTGGGCATATATATTTGTATATATATATATATATATAAATATTGAGAGAGATCTGAAAGAGAGAGAAAGAGAGAGAGAGAAGTTGTAGGCATTACACATGAAGGTTGTGTGGCGGCACTAGGCTATAGCAGCATAACTAAGGTACGATGCATGGCAGCCCAGCACCATTGCAGGGATGGTCAGTGGCCGCCATGCCTTGCAACTGGGGGCAACAGCAGAGGCAGTCCCTCCCAAAAGACCCATGAGAAGTGATGATTTTCCATGCACCATCCCTAACTATGGGAAACAGTAAAGAGGAAGGTTTTAAGTGTACACTTAAAGGTATTGAGAGTGCCAGCTTGTCGAATGTGTGTGTGGGGGGGAATTATTCCACCGGAGGCGTGCACGGTAACAAAAGGCTCTTCCTCCTATCGTAGATTTTGATAGGAGACCAGCATTTTGGGATCTTAGGGTTCTAGGAGGGTGGTAAGGGACAAGTAAGTCTTTAATATATGTTGGTGCATCGCCCTTGAGGGCTTTGTAGGTTAGGAGGAGTATTTTAAAATCAATTCGACTTTTAATAGGGAACCAATGTAGGGAAGCAAGAATAGGAGAGATATGTTCATATTTTTTTGTCCTGGTGAGTGTTTGGGCCGCAGCATTTTGTGTTAGTTGTAGGTTTTTGATGCAGGTATTACTACACCCAGAGAACAGAGCATTGCAATAATCGAGCCTGGAAGTAATAAATGCGTGTATTAATTTTTCAGCATCCTCACAGGATAGGAACTTTCTAACCTTAGCAATATTTTGTAGGTGGAAAAAAGATGTTTTTGAAATGTGTTTTACATGACTATTTAGAGAGAGGTCCTGGTCAATAATTACCCCGAGGTCTTTAACTTTTGCGTTACATGACAGTGACAGGCCACTGAGTAAGTTTTGGTGATGGGGTAGAGTGTTGGTCAGCTGTTTAGGGCCAATCATTATAACTTCAGTTTTATCAGAATTTAAACAAAGGAAATTATTAGTCATCCAGGTTTTTATGTCTAGGAGACAGGCATCAAGTTTAGTTATTGGCATATAGTCATTAGGCTTCATAGAAAGGTCTTTGTCTTTCTCTTTCTCTGTCCTTCCCTCTCTCTCTTTCCTCGTTGCACTACGTGAGCCCAGCCTTGCTGCAGTAATCCTGGATAGCTTGTACCATTCCTTTTATTCCCAATCATCCATCACATGTAATTTAATTTGAAAAAACCCAAAACTTTGACCAGGCCAGAAATTTTGCCCTTCGCCACCTTGCCATGATAAACAGTTGCATGGGCCGGCGTCTGCACGAGTGTTAGTTTTTCGCACCTCCGACAAGGCCGGGTCCCGTGCTAAACGCACAATGTCGGTATTGTGTGATGACGCCCACCCTCCCCGCTCCCCTCAGGGCTGTTTTTCTTTCTCTCCCATTACAAGCGTCTGCTCGCGACATAATCACTGAATTACTGTTCGACATCCATGTTCTCCTGTCCGCGGCCCCAGCCTCGGCCCCTATAAACATGCCAGGCTCCAGCTCCGTGTCTGTGGACTCCGGAAGCCTATGGTCTAACTCTCCACACACACACGGGATTCTGGAGTCTTAAAAGTGCAGAAAAAATCATTAATGTTCTCCAGACACACTTTGTGGCCTGAATGGAATGGTTGTGTTGTGTTGGGATATTTGTGATGTGTTTGTTTTTTTGCTCGGAAGAGTTTCTGCATTGTTATTTTGTAGCTTTGTGCACATATCCACACACACACACACACACACACACACACAAACAGATAAACAAACACTGATACACGCACGCACACACGCACACTTGTGACCACACACACGCACTCCAGGAAGAAAAGGAGATTAGAATGCCAACGCAGTATCTGTGAAACTCTCACACACACACACACACACACACCCCAGGCGCAGCAAACAAGCCCTCCTCAGCCAGTAATTTTGTCATTAGTATTGATTTATTTGCGGAAGGGATTTGAATACAGCGCAGCTCCCTGGAGTGGCCTCACTAATAGTGCATGGCAAAGCAACCGAATGGGGGTGCATGAGCATGGCCCAAGACTCACAGCAACAGGCCTGGTTGGGAGGAGAGAGCGAGAGAGATACAGAGAGAGAGAGAGAGAGAGTGAGTTTGTGCCAGAAGTTTCAGGCTTGAACTGAGTGTGTGAGACAGAAATAAAGGACTGGAAAGAAAAAGAGAGACACCAGGGAAGAAAGTGAGAGAAGACAAATTGAATGGAATGTGAGCAAGCTGGAAAGAGTGGGAGACTGGAGTGTGTGGATGTGGTGTGTATGTCATACACATACACATACACATACACATACACATACACATACACATACACATACACATTCATTACACACACACTGACACCACATACATGCTCACACACAGTCACACAGGAGTAAAAAGAGACTCTATCAGTCATACTGGCTTTCTAGCCAGGTCTGTTTCTCTCTCCCTCTCTCTCTTCATCTCTCTCTCTCTTTCTCTCTCTCTCTATCTCTATCTCTCTCTCTCACTCTCTCTCTCACTGTCTAACCAAAGAACAATGGCTGTATTCTTTGCGAGTGTTGCTGAGCCAGAGGCCTCTGAGTCTAATTGTTTCATGTTGGGGCTCTTTTAATGGCTCCACAGTGCTGCTGTCGTGTCATAGGCCATCTCCGGATGTGAGAGGAGGCCAGGAGGTCGCGCGCAATGAGACGCCATTATGGCTCCTCTGTCAAACATTTACAGATACTCAAACATACTGACACACTCTGACTCACGCTCTCTTGGACACACACACACACACACACACACACACACGCTCATACATACATACTCATATACGTACACACAGAGAGACACACATGTGCCAATGTACACTATAATGTATGTTATTCCTCCATGCGGAGGTCTCGGGCTCTCAGGCATATTTTCAATGTAAAGCTTCCATATGTGTGTAGAGTTGTAGCATTGGATAGGTAACGTAAATGCTTGTGGCACGCAGCTGGCTCTGATCTGCCCTGAGCTGACTGCACCCCGGTGGCACGTTGGAGGAGAAGAATTAATATTTTTCTGAAGGTGTTATAAGGGTGGGTGGAGGTAAAGGTTGAGATGGGGTGGTAGGGGGATGTTGGGTGTAGGTCTGTGTGTTGATTGTGCCCCCAACACTAAACTGACAGAGGTGGCCCAGACAGTGTTAAGGGTGGCTTGGCCCCTCTCAGGTAATCCCAGATGGATTTCAGAGAGGTACGGTTACCTCATTAAAGGCTTAGAGGAAAAGTGTCTCTCTGTGCCTTTATGTGTGTTTGTGTGTGTGTGTGTGTGTGCGTGTTTGTGTGTGTGTGTGTGTGAAGGGGGGCAGAACTGTAACTTTTTTCCAATGTGTGTTTCAAATTGTCACTACATAGAGTACATCTGTTTTGAACATTTTGTCTTTGAACATTCTCATTTTTATTATATGTGTGGACTGTTTTGAAAAAATGAAGGATTTTGTCACATTGTGTGTGTGTGTGTGTGTGTGTATGTATGTGTGTGTGTGTGTGTGTGTGTGTGTGTGTGTATGTGTATGTGTATCAGCTCATTCAGACTCAAACAGCCACACCTTGTATTCATCCGCATACAAAGGGCTGTTTATAATTTGACTCATGCACATACATGTGATTGAGTTTGCCTGTTCTCACTATTCATGACAGGCTTTTTGTGTGCCATGTTGTTCAATTGTTTGGTTTCTCTCATCGAGTGATTTCTGTCTCTTCTGTTTGTCTTTTGTTTGTCCCTTCCCTTTTCTTTTCTTTCCTTTTCTTGTCCTTTTTTCGTCTTTTGCTTTTCTTCTTTTTAGTTGTAACTGGTAAGTTGAATTGTCACCCGTCACCAATTCACCATTCAGGGCGGCGGGAAGCTGTCAGAAACCACATCACCCCTCTTCCATCACCACTTCTTCACCCACCAATCAGAGCTCATGTCTCAGTCGTCGCCGGCAACGGCAACGCGGGACATGAGCGTATGGGGTAATAGTCGCAAATCTCTGCTCGGCTCTGGTTTGGCCTGAGCAGTTTTCAAGGTAACGTCAAGCCATTTTCATTCTACGCCTTTTCTTTTTTTTGACTTTGAGTCTGAGTCTCATGCATTGCTAAATACCTTCCCGCGTACACGTCTCGTCTCCGCGGACAAATCACGTGCGCACTGGAAGTGACAGGCCCCAGATTGCTTTCATGTGTGCGTGAAGCCAGCGGAGACATGTTGGATGGTTCACAGGGTGGGGTTGGGTGTGGTAGGGGGGTATGCTTGTGGAGTGGAGGAAGAAGGAATGCTCCCCTGCAAGCTCCATCCTTCCCACTTCTCCCCTCCTCCAACCACCACAATCCCTCACCCAGCCTCCCACCCGTCATCTACACATGCTTGCATGTCTTCTGAGGGAAGCCCCTGTGAACTCCTATTAGTCCCCTTGTCAGATTATGAGATCTGTGTGTGTGTGTCTGAAAGAGAGAAAGAGAAAGAGAGAGAGAGAGAGTGTGTGTGTGTGTCTGTGTATGCATGTGTGTGTGGGTGTGTGTGAATGTGTCTGTATGCAGAGGAATACTTGTGTACCTGTTTGTGTTTTTGAGTGTCTGGGTGACTGCCTGTGTATGCGTGTGTGTGTGTGTGTGTGTGTGTGTGTGTGTGTGTGGGTTAACATCACCCCGCCTGGTAACACATCTCATCATTAAGATGCATGAGGCGTCAGCTCCAACCAGCGTCCTCCTGCCTCCCGTCACCCTCCCATCCGACCCATCCCATCCCACCCTGTCCCCCCCTGCCACAGATGGCTCAGATTTATCCATCTCCCCAGCACCCCTCCCCCTCCTTTTTATTGGCCCACGCCCTTGCCCCATGCAAATCAGGAGGGGGGGTGCAGGGGTCGCTCATATTTATACCCCCTTCTGAACCCCAAAGGCGCCCGACCTCATATCACCCACTCCCCACCCCTCCAAAAAATATCTATTTTCATCTTTTTTTTCCATCCCCATCTTGTCACGGTGCGGATGATTTCTGGAGAGTCTAAGCCCGCCTGAGCTGTAAATAAGTGTGGAAAAAAAAAAAGGGGAACCGGGGGCCATTTTAGTTGCTCCATCATGTGCAGCAATTGCTGCTCCTCAGATGCCGTTCCAATGCAAATGAGCTGCAGACTCACTGGAGGTCCAAAGGCTTTGATGTTTTTCTTTTTTATTTCGCTTGTACAGTAGGTTTGCTCATTTGTTGTTTGTTCCTCGCCTTTCTGTCCTTCCTCTCACTAACACACGCTCTCTCATCCTGATTACCCCGACCTCATACACACCTCCAGTGCCGCCGGTGTTCGTGCAGAGGCCGCGCAATCAGGTGGTGGCCGTGGGCCGAACTGTCACCTTCCAGTGCGAGGCTACGGGGAGCCCCCAGCCTGCCATCTTCTGGCAGCGTGAAGGCAGCCAGGTGAGTATGCGTGCGTGTGTGTGTGTGTGTGTGTGTGTGTGTATGTGCATGCAGGCTTAGGTGCACAAAGATTGGCAGCCAGGTAAATGAGAAAAGATAACCAGAACAGTTTGAATATGTGTGCATTAATATCTCTCTGTGTGTGTGTGTGTGTGTGTGTGTGTATGTGTGTATGTGTGAGCATGTGTGTGCACGCACAACCACACGTCTTCATTCATCTCCACGCCTTTGATAGACTACGCTGACACACTTATTTGCATCCGAGTTACCGTATTTCCTTTTAGTACCTGCAATTACCCCGGGAGCACAGCCCTAAATATCCCTAGATTGGATGGTTTTATTGGGCCCTGGAGGCCCTGTTATACACCTTGCACTTTCTCCATACTGTATATCTCTTTTATAGAGTAAATGGGGGTCGCTCACGCTCCTCCAGCTGTCTCCATTTCCATCCGCCCACCTCAGCTTGTAAGCTCAGCACTCTCTTCCTCCCCAGACCTCCATCTGCCTGAGTGGCAGAATGGCTTTGTTTAAAGGGCAGCCCTGGAACCTGCATTTACATTTGATCGCCCCGCAGATACTGTCACGCTAAAGCTGATATTGTTACAGTTTCAGTGGTGCTGGGGAGACAGGGTGTATGTGTGTGTGTTTGCATGTGTGTGTGTGTGTGTGTGCGTGCGTGCGTGCGTGCGTGTGTGTGTGTGTGTATATGGTAGATAGGCTCAGTGGGACTTGAAAGTGTGATTGACTGGTGGTGGGTTTTGACTGCATGGCTAGAATATTAAGAATAATAAGTTTGCTAGAGGGTGGGATATTAATCTCTCTCTCTCTTTCTCTGCTTTCCCCAGAACCTACTCCTGTCCTCCCAGCCACAGCAGCCCAATAGCAGGGTGTCGGTGTCTCAGATGGGAGACCTGACTATCACCAACGTGGAGCGCTCCGATGTGGGCTACTACAGCTGCCAGGCCCTGAACATCGCCGGCTCTGTCATCACCAAAGCCCTGCTGGAGGTTACCGATGGTGAGTGGGAGAGAGAAACAGAGAAGATGGGGTGTGTGTGTGTGTGTGTGTGTGTGTGTGTGTGTGTCTGTCTGACCGTCTGTGTATGTTTCTGTGAGTTATGTAAGTGAGAAAGAAAGACAGAAAGAGAGAGGTGAAATGTGTTTGTATATGAGTCTGCCTGTGTGTGTGTGTGTGTGTGTGTGTGTGTGTGTTTGTGTGTATGTGTGTGTGTATGTGGTTGTATGTGTATCTTTCTGTCTTCATGTGTCGTAAAGTCTGGAATCATACACCTGCTGCTTCATGCCCTGAAATGCCTTTGTCTCCCACAGAGTCACAAGCCACAGTAGCCTCGCTAATTGGAACCTCCGACACACAGATTTCACAAAGCCTTGTGCCATGTCAAAATGGCTGCCACTGTGTGCGCTGAGCTTCTGGGGTGCAGCTATCACATTCTCAGAGACAGCATGAGGCAAGCTCAGAGAGATGAGAAAGAAAGAAAGAAAGAGAGAGAGACAGAATGAACAAGGAAGAGGGGGAAGAAGGGAGGGAGGGTAGTAATAACAGTTATTAAACGGAGGAGTCTGCTCCCAGGCCCCCTCTTCTCCGCAGGCAGGCCTGGTAATTACAGGTCACAGTCCTGATGGTTTAGTAATTACACCATCGCCCGCACCAAAGCTGGGAGTCAAAGTGTGTGTCTTTTGTGGTGTGTGTCTGTCTGTGTGTTTGTGTGTGTGTGTCTGTGTCTGTACATATCTGTGTCTTTGTCATGCCCTTTTTTGCATTAAGGTAGATGCATTTGTTGTCTGTGTGTGTGTGTGTGTGTGTGTGTGTGTGTGTGTGTGTGTGTGTGTGCGCACGCCCCCGTGTGTCTGTTTTCTTCCTCTTGATTGCATCAGTGCAGGCGTACAGGTTCTTCAGCAGTATGAAGGTGCCTGCCTACCAACCTTTTTATTTTTCCATTATCTTGGTAATTAATTGTCGGCTGTGACATAAATAGCATCCACTCACTTTGTCAACCTTTGTCGCTGGATAGCAAGGCACACTCACAGCTTTCCCATCAGACACTGATTAGAGACTGCACTGCTTATCTGTCACTTAAGTGTGGGACTGACGTTAATGCACAAGAGGCAATGGGAATGGGAGTTAACCAGCAATTAATTTTGTCCATTGAATGTGTGTGTTTGGTGAGTTTGAGATGCAGAGTGTGTTGGAGAGGGGGTTATGCAAATACTATGGTGGTTCTGCTGTGGGAAAAAAAAAAATATATATATATAAATTTTAGCTTTTACTTCCTACCCATTTCCCCTATTTTTTTGCCTTGTTGTCATGCATGAATTATGACTCAGTGTGTGTTCACTACTTGTGCACAAACATGGCCTCTTCATTTATCTGCAGAACCAGTGCAGAGAATTAACAATTTGTGTATTGGTCTTTGTGACTGTGTGTGTGTGTGTGTGTGTTTGTGTGGTGTGTATGTATGTGTGCGTGTGTGTGTGTGTGTGTGTGTGTGTGTGGTGTGTGGTGTGCATGTATGTGTGCGTGTGTGTGTGTGTGTGTGTCTGTGTGAGTGTGTGTGTGTGTGCATCGGTGTCTGTCTATTTGTGCGTTTGTTTGCAAAAGCTCAGCTCCCCGCTGGTGAGTGATTGGAAAATAGTTCCCAGTTGTGAAAATTGGATTTTGCTTCATACCCTCTTTTGTGGCTTTTAAAATTCACACACAGTTAAAATAGTTTCAGAGCCTTGTCCAGCCCCCTTTTTTACCACTGACTCTATTTTTGTGCTTATGCACATTCGTCCCTTCTGTTTTTTGGATGAAATCAGCATGTTTATTACCATGAAATACTTGTTTACAATGGTTGTTTCCAAAGCAAATACACCAGCACTAAAGTAAACAGACTCAAAGCTGCAGTGCACGAAGAGCAAACAGGAAAGGGGGAAATCTAAAGCAAATACATAAACAGTCAATGTGCTGTGACTATGTGGTAACTGAATCTGTGTCACTCTTTCTGTCCTGTCAGATTCTCTCTTTCTCTCGCTCTCTCTCTCTCTGTCTCTCTCTCTCTCTCTCTCCCCCCCTCCCTTCTCTCTCTTATTTTCTCATTTTCTTACTTTGAGGTTTTGTTATGAATGTTTTGTATCTCATCTGTCATGTTCTCTCTGGTTCTCTGCATTGTGTAGTCATATCAGACAGACCCCCACCAGTGGTCAAGCAAGGGCCCACCAATCAGACGGTCTCCGTGGATGGTACAGTGGTCCTGGGTTGCCTGGCAGCAGGTAACCCCTCACCCAAGATCCTGTGGCGCAAGGACGGCGTGTTGGTGTCTACTCACGACTCAAGGGTCAAGCAGATGGACACAGGAGCCTTGGAGATCCGCTATGCCAAGGTGAGACCACGCACACACACACACACACACACACACACACACACACACACACACAGCATTATTCCTACACAGCAATATTCAATGAGTTGCTAATGAAACCAAATGCACACATGCAAACTCACACATATTTCACACAGACCCCTTTCCCCCACAAACTCACTCTATACTACACACACATCCTCCCCACATGACAGTCCACATGTTCCCCCTACCACGCCATGCGCCTCATACACTCCAGCCAGTCCAGCCCCATTGAACGGAAGCTCTCTATTGTATGTCTAATCCCCTGCATGCTGTGTCAGTGGTCCATATTCTCCTCACTCCATTTCCCACTCCATCAAGGGAATTCATGCCTAGTCACAGAAAGTATTAGGAAAAGAAAAACACTACTCCACTCAGCCTGACATTCCTGAAAGCAACCGTTCGTAAACCATTTTGCACCCCCCCCCCCCACACCACACACACACACACACACCACACACACACACGCACATAAACACACACACCACACACCACCACCAAAAAAAGAAAGAAACAAAAAAAAAGAAGTTTGATAGATTTTCCCATGAAAAGTCATATTATGCAGAAATTCCACCTCATAAAAAAACGGCGTGCAAAAATAAATGGCAGCGGGGCGAGCCAGCAGCTGGCTGTTTGCTTACGCAGAGGAGAGGGCATCATTAGGGGAGGATTTATGAAGCTGGAGCGGAACACTGGACTGCGATTGATTTCAGAGAGCCCTTCATCTAACTGGGCCCTGTTTACAGGCCCTGATGATAGAATGATGATTTCATGACATGGGCCGCGGAATGGATGATTGGACAACTTGTTATTGTTTTCACACAGGATCTACTCTTGTTGCTCATGCGCTGTTTATATGTGTGTAAGGGGGGCTATTTTTCATGTGAATTTTTTGCCCCCTGACTTGATATCATTCATTATATGTCTAGGAGTAGACTGTACAAGACAGAAGTGGGGGGGGGGGCGGCACTAACACACACACACACACACACACACACACACACAGGGTACAGTGTTGACACCTCCTCCAGATGGGAGTGTTTAGGGTCGAGGGTCGTGTCAGACACCACAGTTGCCTCACTCGTTTAATTAAAGCAGCGTGCACTGCGCTGACAGCCCCCTCCACCTTAAACCTTAGAGCCCCTTGCGCGCGCACACACACACACACACACACACACACACACACACACAAAGTGAGAGCGTGTTTCAGACATACCCCAGTGCCACCCTAGGCTGTGCTCATTAATGAACATGTCATTTAGATCCGGTGGAGCAAAAAGGCCGCTGTCACAGAGTCACCATGCTCAGACTCACACACACACACACACACACACACACACACACACACACACACACACACACTATCTTCACCCATTAATTCTTTTCTTTCTTTATCTTTTCTTTACACATCACACCAACACACACACAGACACACACACACACACACATCAAACATCATTTTATATGGCGTTAGAAAAATGTCTTTGTATCACAGAAGGAGCCGGGGAGGTTACACAGGAGTGTGCAGGATGGAAAAGGTCTCCAATTAGTGTGTGTGGCTGCTGAAGTCTCTGTGTGTATTTGACTGGGGACTTCTTCTTCCACTTGGCCTCTCTGATGGCTTCCCGCCCCCTCAGCTATGATTGGGAGATTACTGGGAGATGACAGGCTTCTGACACACACCCTGGTGGAATATCAATGAGCCTATCTCTCTGTGTGTACCCTGTGTGTGCATGTGTGTGTGTGTGTGTGTGTGTGTGTGTGTGTGTGTGTGTGTGTGTGTTGGATGTGATGGAAGATGGGGGATTTTATGAAGGAAAAGCTCAATAAAGCATAAACTGTCTTCTCTAACCTTGTCTTCCAGCTGGGGGACACTGGCATGTACACATGCACAGCCTCTAGTGCCAGTGGAGAGGCCTCCTGGAAAGCATACCTGGAGGTGCAAGGTGAGGGAGGGAGCACACACTGACTGCTGATATGCTGTTCACTGGAGAGGAGAAAATAGAGAATTTCTATCTGTTTGTCTGTGTGTTTGTGTGTGTGTGTGTGTGTGTGTGTGTGTGTGTGTGTGTGTGTGCATGTCTGTGTGTAGGTGTCTTTCTGTGTGTGTGTGTGTGTGTGGTGTGTGTGTATGTATGTGTGTGTATGTGTGCATGTGTTCATGTCTGTGTGTGTGTGCATGTCTGTGTGTAGACGTCTTTCTGTGTGTGTGTGTGGTGTGTGTGTAGGTATGCCTGTGTATGTGTGCATGTCTGTGTGTAGGTGTCTTTCTGTGTGTGGGGTGTGTGTGTATGTATGTGTACGTATGTGTGCATGTGTTCATGTCTGTGTGTGTGTGCATGTCTGTGTGTAGATGTCTTTCTGTGTGTGTGTGTGTGGTGTGTGTGTAGGTATGTGTGTGTATGTGTGCATGTCTGTGTGTAGGTGTCTTTCTGTGTGTGTGTGTGTGCACATGTATATCACTGGGGGATGGGTACATGTGGCGAGCGGTGGAAATAAGATTGAAATGGCTGTAAATGCGTGTCTTTTTCATAATTGGTTTTCCCTTCCCTCATTGTCATTCTAGCACCGTCATTATTCCTTTCTGGATGTGGGTGAACATTCTTTGTGTATGAATACTGTGTCTATGCACATATGTACATATTTTCTAGTTATTTGTGGTGTTTGTACACCTGTGTGTGTGTGTGTGTGTGTGTGTGGATGTGTGTGTATTTATTTCATAAACATAGCAGTGTGATGTGCACAATCTGCCTGACACACTGTACTCAAATATGTGTGTATGTGTGTGTGTCTCTGTCTCTCTGTGTGTGTGCGTGCGTGCGTGTGTGTGTTTGTCCAGAGTTTGGTGTTCCAGTGCAGCCAGTCCGACCCACAGATCCTAACCTGATCCCCAGTGCCCCATTCAAGCCAGAGGTCACTGATGTCTCCCGCTCCTCTGTCACACTTAGCTGGAAGCCCAACCTCAATGCTGGTGCTACCCCAACCTCCTACATCATAGAGGCCTTCAGGTGTGTGTTTACACAGTCTTAACCTTTCTCTGTGTATGTGTTTGAGAGAAAGACCGAGAGAGAAACAGAGTGTGTGTGTGTTTGTGTGCGTGTGTGTGTGAGAGAGAGTGTGTATGTGTGTGTGTTTATGTGCGTGTGTGTGTGTTTATCTAAGATCACATATTAGATGCATATCATTTTGTATGCTTACATAAGTGGCTTTTTCGGTGCCATTTGAGTCTCCTAGGGTTTTACTTAAACGTTTGGCCTTGTTTGTCTGTCCCACCTCAGCCATGCGTCCGGTAGCAGCTGGCAGACCCTGGCTGACCATGTGAAGACTGAATCCTACGTGCTGAAGGGCCTGAAGCCCAGTGCTGTCTACCTGTTCCTGGTTCGGGCTGCCAATGCTTACGGCCTGAGTGATCCCAGCCCCATAACAGACGCTGTCAAGACACAAGGTAACCCACTGATCTCAGCCTTGCTGTAAGGATTGAACATCTGGTATGAGGCTAGTGAGGCTTTCCTTGTCTAATCATGCCTCTCAGTCAATTGTTCACCCTTCCAAATTGGTGTGTGTGTGTGTGTTTGTGTGTGTGTGTGTTCTGCAGATATCCCTCCCACCAGCCAGGGTGTGGACCACCGTCAGATTCAGAGGGAACTGGGCGATGTCGTCATCCACCTGCACAACCCCACCATCCTTTCCTCGTCATCTGTGCGGGTGCAGTGGACGGTGAGTGACTTTCTCCTAGGCCTCTCCGGAAAGTTCCATCATGCTCACCTCTCCTCTCCTCTCCACCCCCTCACCTCCCCACCCTCACCCTCACCCCCACTCCCCCAGCTCAAGAGCTGGCAAGAGCCAGAACCACAGCCAGTTATCGACCCCAGCATTAAGCATCTGCTAAAGGACTCTGAAATCTGGGAGCTTAGTGCACCAGTCATTCGATCTAGTAACTAATTCACCATAATGTCACCGCTTACATAACGGCGTGTGTTATGGCCTATTAAATTTGCACTGGGCCGACACGGGCCGATGTCTAGTGCGGAATCATAAAGCCAAAAAAAATCCTCTATCTGCAGTGGAAATGTGTATTAGGCATAATTGGTGTTAGTGGCTGTGTGGGGCGAGGGTTGGAAAGGGGGGCGTAGTGAAAAGGACGATTGTCCCAGAGAGAGAGAGAGAGAGAGAGAGAGAGAGAGAGGACACGGGCAGCAGAGGAGACTGAGTTGGACGCTTGTCAAAGTCCTCTCGAGTGTCCATCTGGTGTTTGGCATTCGGGTTGTCACTTTAGATCCGCCGCCGTCTGGAGCGAACTCAAAGAGTCCGCTTGTGTGCGCGTGTGTGTTTATATATATTCTGTGTATGTGTGAATGCAGTGTATGTGTGTGTGTGTGTGTGTGTGTGTGTGTGTGTGTGTGTGTGTTCACGAACACAACCGTGCTTTACAAGCAACAAGCCGTTCTGTCTCTTGAAACAAACACCCACACGCGGTCCGAGCAGCAATGCCGTGCAGAGCCAGCCAAATGCCCTCTCATTCCGACAAACTCGGCGCCGCTGTTAGCCCATAATATGAACAGGAGGGAATCAACAGCAGGCTCTCACTCCCTGGCAGAAATAGGTTGCAGGTGTAGGAGGAGAGGAGAAATGGATGAAGGGAGAAAATAAGGGAGAGTTTCATTTGTAGAGGTGTTAAAAGGAGAACGAATGATTATATATATATATATGTCTATGTTTGTGTCTGTGTGTATGTGTGTGTGAGAGAGAGAGAGAGAGAGAGAGAGAGAGAGAGCGTGGGAGAGAGATTTGGAATGGAATAGAACACACTGAAGGGAGATGTAGACGGTGGCTGTGTGTATATACTGTATGTCAGTGTGTGTGTGTGTGTGTGTGTGTGTGTGTGTGTGTGTGTCTACGTGTGAATGAGGGATGGAGAGAGGAAGATAAACAGAAAGTGAAGTGAAGGACAGAAGACAGGTCCGTAGCCAGAGGTGTGATGTGTGGGCGCGGGGCGTCGCGTGCCTGTTCTGTGCCAGGCTGTGCCTGCCTGAGCTGTGCGTGTGGGTGCGGGGATTTTGAAACAGACCTCCGCCTGGCAAGCTCACACTGGATCTCCACTCCAAACCTCTTTTTCTTCCCTTTCTTTCTCTCTCTCTCTCTCTCTCTCTCCCTTTTTCCTCTTGCAAAAAAATGAGTCATTTCTCCACACAGCCTTCCAGTTATAGACTAGCAAAGCCGGATCCAGTGTGTGAATCTGTATATAAGAGATACTTTTTGTCAAGGAGAAGGACAGTGTGTGTGTGTGTTTGTGTGTGTATATGTCTATGTATGTATGTGTGTGCATGTGTATGTGCCTGCATGTATGTGTCTAAGTGAGCGTGTGTGTGTGTGTGTATACATGTGTATGTATGTATGTATGTATGTATGTATGTGTGCGTGTGTATGTGCCTGCGTGTGTGTGTCTAAGTGAGCGTGTGTGTGCGTGTGTGTGTGCGTGTGTGTGTGTGCACACGTGCGATGCCGCGATGTTTATGCATGTGTAGCAGTTATGACTATCTAATCGGGACCACCTGAGCTGACAGCCGCTTTTATGGAGTGGGATCAGGCAAGAAATCATTAAAAACTTTACAAGCTGTTTGCCAACCGTTTTTACTCTCGCTCCCTCTCCCCTACTACTGGAAACACATGTTTCCCACAGCCCCATCTCTTTGGTGTTGATGCCACATCATGTCTGAGCTGTGTCTGAATGATGCAAAACACGCAGCAGCAGCCTGGGCTCACTGTGCACGTTTTCAAAGAGGTCTGATTTAATCACACAAACAAACAGACTTTTTTTCACCCCAGGCTAAGGCAAACACATCTTTAGCATTATTTGAAAAAAAAAATAAATAGAATGTTTTTGTTTAATACATTAAGCACAGTTCTTATATACATACTTATAGAGTATGGAGTTGATCTGTTAAATGTAGCCCAGTTGTCTGTCTATTGCTGTCTCTGCTACATTCATCTATGTGGTGTGGAGGTTTGTGGCTCTCTCTGAGAGGTGCTGTGTCAAGTGTGTGGTGAGGGTGGCTGGGGCCCCTGTGCAGCTCCAGCGGCAGCGGCGTCGTCCTGGCACTCTCCCTCCTCAGGAGCAGACTCTACGGAACCTTCTGGGCAATGAGCTCATAGGGCGTGCGGTCTGCCGGGAGCTTGGAGTTGCGCGGGCCGGGCCTGGAAGGCTGGGGTAAGCCCTGGCTCAGGAAGATGGCTCCTGCTGTTGCTGCTGCTGCTGCTGCTGCTGTTGCTGCTGCTGCGGCCTCTACTGTTGTTGCTTCTGCATCCACCTCCACTGCCGCTCTGCCAAATCCATTCGTCAGGCCTCCTGCGTCCTGAACGGTTCTGTTTCTCAGTTGGTAACCAACGCGGTTGGACGTCGCTGGCTGGATGAGCCAACACGCCGCCAGGCACTGCAGTCGAGTCTCCAGCACCAGAATGGCTGCGGCTCGTTCCACCTCGGCACAGTTGGGCAGAATGTTCTGGACAACCCATCACACTATTCACTCAGTGGTTGACAGGCTTCATGCATCTAAATGACAGACTGTCTATTTGCATTAGCATGACCATGGAGTCATCCATAACTGAAGGAGTTTATGGAGACAGCAGTGAGGCCCCTTGCGCTAACATTATAGTAGTATTTTCCAGTGGAGTACTCTGCTGCATCAGTGAAACTATGGCTGTTTTTGTTATTGTGATTCACCTCCAGGTCGAGCAGCAGTCGCAGTACATCCAGGGCTACAAGGTGATGTACCGGGCCACAGTGCCTGAGGGGCAGCCGCGTGGGGACTGGGCCGTGTTTGAGGTGAGGACCCCGGGGGAAGACAACGCTGTGGTGCCTGGCCTCAGGAATGGAGCCACATACGAGTTCAAAGTGCGCCCCTTCTTCAACGAATTTATGGGCACGGACAGTGACGTCAAGCTGGCTAAGACCCTGGAGGAAGGTAGGAGAGCAAAGAACTATTTCACCACAAAACACATACCTTTGTTTTTGTTTACCATTTTGTTTCTGTTTTTTTTTCTTTTTTTTCTTCCTTTCTTTCTTTCTTTCTTGTTTTTACATGGTGTTTGAAGGTTCTTGTTTTTAGCATTTGACTAAACCTGTGTGCAGTACATCCTATCCTCCCTGCTTCACTGAGATGTTGGCTGCAGGCATAAAGAAAAAAGCAGATTTGTGCCTTGAAGGTATTTATGTGGTGTTCTGACCAAGAAAGGGAGGGCGTTGTGTTGGCTTTTTGGAAATAGTACCCCAGGAAACCCGCACAGAAAACGAGGAAACCAAAATACAAGCACAAATGACTAGCATGCTAATTGTTCCAGGGGTGTGGTTGCATTCGTTTCTGGAAGTCCTTTGAGGTTTGGTTCTGGCCCAGTGTTCAAATTGTGTGTGTGTGTGTGTGTGTGTGTAGGTGTGTGTGTGAGTGTGTGGTGAAAGGGTGACAAAAAAGACTTGAGGAGGGAGCGCAGTAACACTGAAGAGGTTGTGTGTGTGTGTGCGCGTGTATGTGTGTGGGAGGATGAGGATAAAATGAGAAGAAAGGGAGAAATGAGTGGAAGAAAAGAAACAAAAAGGATGGAAGGATGAGATGTGAGAGATGTGTTAAAAGCCTCCATTTGAGCATCTGACTCTCACGATTAAACATGCTAACGTGCTAACGCCACTGCACCACATGAACTCAAAGCTAATTGCTTTGAGTGGGTTGAGCCATGTGTTTTGATGCCCCTGCCCAGGTGAGCTCGCGTGCCATCCGTAAGCACTACCGCTAAGCGTGACTCTCGTAATCACGCGTTTGAATTACAGTCATCAGAGAGAAACGTGCGCTCGCATTCCAAACACAGCAATTAGACGTCCCTCTGAGCTTCGTACAGTCACAAAAACAGTCATCTGACAGGGAGGATCCCTAGCCTCTTTATCTATGCTCCACAGCTCTCTCCCTCTCTTTCTCTTTCTCTCTCTCTCTCCCTACCTCCTTCTCTGTCTCTCTCTTTCTCCCGCTCTCTCTCTCTCCCTCTGTGTCCCTCTTTTGCAGCACTTTGTTAAATGAGCTGGTGGTCTGGCAGGGGAACAGAGAGAGTTAGTTTGGAACCCACTGCCTCCAGTCTCCACTAGGGACTATTTGCTCTCAATTAGCCCCACATTGATTTTCTATTACACTTGAAATTAGCCATTAACCATTGATAAGCACAACTGATGGAATAACTTTCCAATTGATTCTTGTCAGGCAGAAGCTTTCTTCTGTTAATCACAAAGGCCTGCTGGAAAGACAGGCACACATTCAGAGAAAGGGTATTTGTGTTTTATGTGTGTGTGTGCGTGCGTCATAAAGTTTGTTGTGTCTGTGTGTGATTGTAAACACGTGTTTATTTTATATGCTTGCTCCCTTATCTCAGTTCCCAGCGCTGCCCCTCAGGATGTCACTGTAACAGAGAGCGGCGACAATGGTACCACCATCCTGGTTTCCTGGCAACCACCTCCAGAGGAGGAGCAGAATGGCGTGGTTCAGGAATACAGGGTAAAGTCATCTCACCTCTGCCTCATCCAATAAGACAGACAGAGAGAGAGAAAATGTAATTAATAAATCAATCAAAGATGTGTGTAAATCTTAAGTGAGTGACTTTCAACACTTTTAACTCTTTGATACTGAATCATTCTTGGGCTTTAGCATTTCCACCCACACTTACTTCCACTTTAGTACTTAAGTTACAGTACACAGTAAGTGTGCATTTAAGCAAAGTATCCTAAAGCAGAAATATGGAATCCACAGGGGGGGGTTATAGTTGGGAGACACCGCCATCTGCTGGTAGACATGCTGCTCTGCAACATGTGTTGCACCAGAGACACTTTTGATTGCAACTCTTATGCTTGGCCTATAACATATTATTATTACTGTTATCACAGAAGCAACTCTTAGAAATTAGCCAGTGTGATTGGTACAGTCACAGTATAGACAACATAAATGAATAGCAGTTAAAAGATGACATTCTGTATTGAATCACTTACCAATGGGTCTGTTTAGAATATAATCAACCCAATTTTTCACTCATCCTTTGTTGAACCTGGGCAGTATCCTTAGATTTACACACCACCACAACACCACCAGCATTCATGCATTTTTAGTTCCATCTGAATGTGTAATATAATTGGGAATGCGGTGTTATGTGTGTGAGTGTGTGTGTGTGTGTGTGTGTGTGGGATGAGAGTGTGAGCTTAGAGAGGCTGGCTGCTCTAAGATGTGTAAGCCGCAGCTCATATTCCAGGTAAAGGTTTTGGCGGAGGCAGGTATGCTGCGCAATTTCACGCTTGTTAAATCTGGCGCAAGGAAAAAGAGAGAGGGAGGGAAAGAGAGAGAGGAGGAGGAGGAGAGAGAGGAAGAGAGAGGGAGAGGGAGTGTCGTGCCTCACTCGTTACCACCACGTCTCTCGCCAGCGGCTCCTCTTCACAGTACTCCTCAAAGGGACCCCGCCTGTCTGCCTGCCAAGGATTCTGGAGGATGGTCTACCTTGTCAACCACAGCCTCTCTCTCTCTCTCTCTCTCTCTCTCTCTCTCTCCTCTCTTCTCCACCTCTTCCCAGGAGAACAGAGAAATGTCTCAGCCCTGCTAGTATTTTCTTTCTTTTTTTCTCTTTCTCTCATCACTCTTTTTTTTTTTCTTTGGTCGAGAAAGAAAAGTCATCCATAAAACAAAACACTCAAATCTGGGAGTTTGGAAGTCTGTGCTGCACTCGCGCCGTGAGCCCCAAAATTGAGTTAACTGCGGAAAAGAGGGATCACCTTTCTGCTGCGCGGGAGCGCTCAGCGATCACACCAATAATTGTGTTATGCTGCCGGTTAGCAAGACCAGGCAGCATTTTCGCCAGGTTTCCGCCAGGTCGAGGGCAGAGGGGTCGTGTGTTATGACTACTGAGAGGTCCTCACCGGGCCCCGTACTTTAGTCCGTAAGAAAGAAGAAATCCAGAGGAGTCAGCCAGAGCTCCCTCCCTTGGCACAAAACACTCGTTGGATTTCAGACCCCCACTGGAAACAAGCTCCATAGCGAACATACAAACAGTGGGAAATCTGAAAGTCATTTGGAAAAATGAAGAGGCAAAATGAAAAGGGGGAAGGGCATGGTACTCCATGGCCAGTTACACTGTGGCTCAGAATCAAGCTATGTCAACAAACAAAGGGTTTCTCTCCCCGAGTTTTTTTTTTTCTTCTTTCACTTCTTCACTTCCCAGACTGTAATGACATAAACAACCATGACCATCCCAGAAGCCACTGGGCAGATAATTTGAGTAGCTTCACTTACATTTACAAAGAGACTAGAGTCAAATTAGGCAGCATTGCAGTGGATCTCAATACACCTGCAGTATTGCAGTAGATCTCTTCTGTTTGCACTAGAAACATCCATACATATTTAGTATCCATACATCTTTATCCGTTGTCTTTTTGTGTATAATGTAACCCACTCTTACGCTACACTGAGTTCTAGATCATTGATTCTCAAACTGGGATCCAGGGACCCCCAGGGATCCGCAGTGCATTGCCAGGGGGTCCCAGAAAAACTTCTAGCATCTAGCATTTAACTGAACTAATGGATACACGCCTGTATGGTTAAATTTGTGTTGCGATTATGAGGGGTCCTTGGAAATTTTTCTGCTCCATGAGGGGTCCCCGGTCCAATAAAGTTTGAGAACCACTGTTCTAGACATCAGGGCTTTACGTGAGTGCTCTTCTATGTCTGAATCCCTTTGCCTCTCTCTATGCCCCTCCCCACCCCCACCCTTTAGATTTGGTGTCTGGGTAACGAAAGTAAGTACCACATCAACCGGACGGTGGATGGCTCCACTTTGTCGGTGCTGATCCCCAACCTGGCTCCCGGGGTGCGCTACAGTGTAGAGGTGGCTGCCAGCACCAGCGCTGGACCTGGAGTCAAGAGCGACATCACCTACTTCCAGCTCGGTAAGTGGAGCCCCCAACCACTCTCCACCCTCCTGCCTACCCCGCAGCCTGTAGACAGTGTAAAGAGTGGGAGTGCAGTTCTGTTTGTGGGACTATTTGTTGACACTGCAGGGCAAGAGATCTTTTCTATATGATTGTAAGTGTCAGAACTGATAGCATCATCATCATCATCATCATCATCATCATCATCAGTTTTAGTATAAATTCACATTCTATACATTTTGTAACTGTACCTCATTAAAATGCACCATTAGCAAAGCACCATAAGTGGGTGGGGGGGTATTATCTCATGGGTGCATATGGCCTTTGGGTGAACTGCAGTGAGTGCTACAGTAGCGTATATGAATACTTTAGTGCCATCTAGTGTAAGCATAGAAACGATGCAGTGTTTACCTACACAGAGCAGTGTGCCCGAACACCCACAGCACACACACACTCACAGGATTGTGGAATGTGCACTTATGTGCACCATGTGCGCATAAATAACTACTATATAGCTGCCAATCATTCAATGATAGCATGACTCAGAAGTCCTCACTATTGATTGCCTCACAGCCGTTAATCCACATCAATTGCTGCTACTAATAAGAATGAATTATGTAAGCCTTTTATCGCCTCTGCAGAGAAACGCACACCACATCCACACGCCTCAGCACGCTGGGCCCATGCTGTTAGCGGTAGCGTTCTCAGATGTGTAATTGAAATAATTACAGTCCGATCATTAGCGCGTCATTCGCCCGCTATCGCTCCGCTGGAGAGGCGGGGAGTGGCAGGAACACGCGCGTTGTTAATCTCTTAATGCCATGTTTGACGAGTTCCCAGAGTAGTATTTCAATCGCACACCCCCTCAAAGCTGACAGCAATGAAAAACAAAAGTTATTGCGTTTGTGAGTCAGCGTTTGCACTCATGCGCGAGTGTTATCTATGCGGCGGTGGGCCTCGCCCCAAAAACTCAACGTCGTTATGTACCGGCGCCAAACTTTACCACAGAAAACAGGGGTGTAAACTGTGAACTCGCTGGCAGCTCACAGAACTTGCTGCTGAGAACACATTAGCGGATGTTTACGACATAACAGCTTTTTTCCCTTCCCGTAACGTCTCTATCGAGGCTGGCAAACTCTGCTCCTCTGCTGTTCTCAAGGGTGCTGTGCTCCTGAGAATGCATTTCTAACTTCAACCACTGTTCAAATTCTGAGGGAAAATGAAGACAGGGAAAAGCTAAACAGATGCAAAAAAACAGACATAAATAAAACGTAACCCAACACATCACAACAGCATGCACAGCTGGAAAGGAGCAATTGTGAGTGAGAGTTAGATAGAGCTGTCTTGAATATACTGTACACACACACACACACACACACACACACACACACACACACCAGAGCCTACAGCTTGTGCATATCATCTCTCATCACATAGTGTATCTGTGCAGCTCTGTCTGGTTGTTTTGTCATAAGGAGTGTAATCTGATATAAACCGGCTGTGTAGGGCGCTTCTCTTCGTTTAGCACCATAGCATCAGCAGGGACAGAGGAGGAGGAAGAGGAGGAGGGGGAGGAAGGGAGGAAGGAAGGAAACTGAGAAGTGTGACCAACAGTGTTTGGTCTCGCTTAGAGAATGGCCCCACGGCGACCCGCAATGCATTTGTCACACCGCAAGGGTTCGCTGGTCGGGCTCCGTTCTGCGTTACAGTAACGGCTACTTGGTCACAAACAATCCTCGGTGTTGTTGTCCTCCTACAGGAGAGAGTAGTCCAGAGGAATCTGCTACTGGTTGATAGGAGAAAGAGAGAGAAGGAGAGGGGGAGAGAGCAAGAACAGGAAGAAGAAGTGGGGAGGACAGAAAAATGGTTGAAGAGAATAGTGGGAAGTAACACACACACACACACACACACAACCATATGTGTGTGTGCGAGTGTGAGCTTCTCTTGTTTTGGGGAGAGCCTGTTTGCCGCTGGCTGCCGTAGTCTCTTGAGAGATAAAAGGGACTTTGACATGAAACAAAACATGAAAAAGATGACAAAAATAAAAGGAAGAAGAAGATTGCCCATAGGAGAAAAAAAAGAATTTGGTAAGCTATGCAACATGAAGGGATTCCTCAGGTAAGGGCAAAGCAGGTCTGTTTCCATTGAGAGAGAGAGAGAGAGAGAGAGAGAGAGATGATAAGAAGAAGCTCATTGGGAGGAAACAGCCCCTTTGTTGTCTAGGCTGTAGTCCAGACAGTTTGCACATAATCCATCCTTTAATTTCAGCTCAGTTGACAGGCAAGTGCACAACTTCATCTGACAGAGAAGCCTAAGGCTGAAAGCTGCTTTGGTACTCATTTCATCTGTGATTCTGAAGAGACTCACTACCACTCTTGTTTTTCTGTGTGTGTGTGTGTGTGTGTGTGTGTGTGTGTGTGTGTGTGTGTGTGTGTGTGTGTGTGTGTGTGTGTGTGTTTACGCCTGTGTGTGTGTGTTTGTGTTAGAGCAGGTGAGCTAAGAGGTGTGTGGGTGGGTGTGGTTCTAGAGCAGGTGAGCTCAGGTGTGTCTGTGTGTGTGTGTGTGTGTCATGCAGCTAATGAAGACCATTGAGAGAGTGTGTTGTGTAGGCAACTCCCTGACGTAAAGCTGATGTAAAACTGAAGAGCAGGAATCACTGGAGTCACACTGTCAACAGATGATGAAAAACAGGAGAGAGGAGAGCAGCATAAAAACTTTAATCACAATTTAAAACTGCCTCCAGACAGAGACACACCTACACACACACACACACACACACAAAATACTTTCATACAGAGATGAAAGTGGTCTTTTGTGTGTCACCAGACATGACAGCCTCTCTTATTTATGCCTTGTTGGGTTTAGCGTACCCCTGCATCTCTTTTCAATGCCATTTCAGCATCACAGACCTCTCCCAACCCCTTTCAGCTTTCTCAGCTTGAAGCGACACAATTTAAGATCCTTGGCCTCTTTTTCGTAGTTTTTTTTCCCCCTCTTTCCCTCGTGTGACCCATCTCTTTTCATGCACTCCTTCCCTTTTAGTCTTTAATTCCCTCATCCTGCATTTATTTCTGAATTTACTCAGAGGATTTAAGGATATTTAAGAAATGCATGTTGAGAGTGTTCCTGTAATGTAAATGTTTTCCTCTCTCTCTTCTCTCCTCTCTCCAGATGAGAGCGGGCGCGTGAGGCAGAGCGTAGACCTGGAGAACACGCTGTCCCAGCAGATCTCCGACGTGGTCAAGCAGCCGGCCTTCATCGCAGGCATCGGCGCCGCCTGCTGGATCATCCTGATGGTGTTCAGCATCTGGCTTTACCGCCACCGCAAGAAGAGGAGCGGCCTCAGCAGCAGCTACGCCGGCATACGCAAGGGTCAGTCCTACTATCCGGACGCCAACTGGGCACTAACCAGACACAAACCAGGCACTGACTGGAGACTAACTGGTCACCAGCTAGGCACTAACTAGGCACTAGGCTGTACCTTATAGTAGGCAGAGAATGTCAAGAGTCTTTTCCTTGATGATGGGACTCATCAGCACATGTACCATAGCAGAAGAATTCATTTGAGCAGAGATGTTCAGTCATGTAAGAATTTATTTTAGTCTACAATGGAGGCATTTGCAGAATGGAGGTAATCAAAAGGTGTAGTGACACAGTGGGGAGCATTTAATTACTGTGGGGCTCTGTGGAAGCTTCTAGAGCATTTACAGCATTTATGCACACGTGTCTGTGCAAACAACCTTCAGCTTTCTATGTTTTTCTTTTCATATGCCTCAGTCTTTGTGTACAACACCCTCCGCCCACCCTCCGCCACACACACACACACACACACACACACACACACACACACACACACACACACACACACACACACACACACTCTTAAACACCCCCCCTGCAGCTTCACACTCCAAAGCTCTGGGTCACACGTCAAAGTGCAAGAGCATTTAGTGAAAAGAAACTTTAAGAAATGGGCTCCTGTGACAAGTTTTCAAAACAACCCTTCAGAGGAAAAAAAGGAGAGTGAGAGACCGCGGGCAAGAGAAAGAGAGAAAATGTTCCCCTCTTTTCTTTCATTTCTCTGCCCACACCAATCTGCCAAGGTTGCGTTTGAAGTTTGTGCACCGACGCACCTCCCAAAGTCTGCACGCTCAAGCTAGAGAGAGAATAGTGAATGTGTGTGTGTGTGTTTGTGTGTACGTGCGCGTGTGTGTGTGTGTGTGTGTGTGTGTGTGTGTGTGTGATGCGTTGTCAAGCTGTGAGCCTCTGATTCAAAACAAGGACACAGCAACCATTCAAAAGCTTAAAGCTCACCTTGAACTCATACATTTTTCAAAGGAGTGCCACTTTGAGAGAATAAACTCTACAGTGTGTTGGATGTGCCTCAGCCTGGAGTTGCTTTGTATGACTGTGTGTGTGTGTGTGTGTGTGTGTGTGTGTGTGTGTGTCTGTGTTTGTGCACGCATGCATGTATGCATGTCTTTGTAAGTCTGTATTTGTGTGTGTGTGTGTGTGTGTGTGTGTGTTTTAAGAAGGGATTGTGCGGCTTCCTTGCATGACTTCTGGAGGATTTACGGGGGTTTTATGCCATCCACAACCCGTGCCCACAACAGTGCAGTGTTGCCAGAGGTGCTATTACCCGCGGTGTTGTGTTCTTTCCGCACGCCAAGCTCCAAGCAACGCAGCAAGCACCACGGGCACTGCTCTGCTACTTCCAACCCCTCCATCAAGGCCAGACACTGCAGACACTCACTCCTGCTATACTGCATTTAATAAAGAACCGTTTGAGTTGGCAGGATGGCAAAGCTCTTGAATGCGGGATTTGATTGCCTTGAAAAAATACCTAGGAAAATAAATATGGCTAAGAGGTCGGTATGGGGAATGAAGTAGAGCTTTCTTTCTCGCTCTCTTACTTCATTCTTACTTTTTTCTGTTTCTCTTTATCAGTGTGATTCATCAATCCAGTCACCCCATTATAGAGAATTGTAGACAATTCTGTGGAAATTTCTGTGATTCTCACAAAGCCAAAAGTAGTAATGGAGAGTTTCTCTCTCTCTCTCTCTTTCTTTTCGTTCAGTGAGCTGTGGGTTGCGTTTTCATGTTTGTGTTCGCTGCCAGAGCATCCACAGGACATTATTTATGTGCTTGTGTTGCGGCTATGTTTGCAAAAACATTTTTCTTTACTGTAACCACACCGTGTTTTTTTTGTTTTTTTTGGTCAGGCTGCTCCCTTTCCCAGACCCTCCCCTCCCACCACCTTCCTCCTTTCCCCTCCTCCTCCTCCTCATCTTTAGCGACTGCTTTAAGGACAGTTGGTCGTGCTGTCGCACGCTTGCCCTGAGTCTGTACCACACCTGCCATGCCTCCCGCTGCAGCTGGGGCCCCTGCTGTGCTGTGTCCAGACCAGAGCAGTCGGCCTGTGAGGACTGGCCCCAGCTCGCCGTCCTCCTCATTCTCCGGCCAGGCTTGTACAAAAGGCCTGTGGTATTTTTAAACGCGGTCAAGCTGCAG
This sequence comes from Tenualosa ilisha, assembly GCA_015244755.2. Taxonomy (NCBI): domain Eukaryota; kingdom Metazoa; phylum Chordata; class Actinopteri; order Clupeiformes; family Clupeidae; genus Tenualosa; species Tenualosa ilisha. The sequence continues at coordinate 647,330 of PYXC01001038.1, forward strand.
CCTGCCATTTTCGAATGCCTTTGGCCCCGGCGAATGGCCGGTCGTGCGGGTCGCGCTGCGATGGAAGCCTCCCTCTGCGGCTAACCCCACGGCACAGTGCCCGCTGGGGCAAGCCACCGGAACGGCCCGCTGACCTCTGGAGACCTTTATGGGAGGGTGCCAGCCTTTGTCCTGCCGAGGCCTGTGCCACATCTCCAGGGATGCACACCCTGCTCTTGGCTCAGTCTTTAATCCCCCCCCCCACAACAGCGGCCGTCTGTCAGCATGGCGGGTGGAATATGTTCCTGTTCGCCCCCGCACCCCCTTCTTCCTGCCGACACACACTTGAAACAGCCCATGTGAGAGGCCAGAGGGCAGTGTGTGTGTGTGTGTGTGTGTGTGTGTGTGTGTGTGTGTGTGTGTGTGTTTGTGACAGATTGTGTCTTATGGAGGGAAACCACATGAAGAGAGAGCGCGCTCCCCAGCTGGAGTGGGCCAGAGTGGTGCTGAGGGCCTACTCACGTTTCCAGTTTCTTTTGCTCCATGGGAATCTCTGCACACCCTTCATGTTTGTGTGAATGTGCGCGTGTGTGTGTGTGTGTGTGTGTGTGTTTGCACGTTTAAACGTGCTTTTGCATATTAGTATGCATAGGAATGTGGTAGTAAAAATTTGTGACTTAATGCATGATTGTACATGCATATAGTAGAGTATAGTTTGTTTTATTGTTTTAGTGTGTGTGTGTGCGTGCATGTCAGTATGTGTGTTAGTGTGTGTGTTTGTGTGTGTACTCAAGCGTCTGTGGAACTTGTGCCTCTGCCAGAGAGCCTTACGGCGACAGGAGATGACTGGAGCTGACATTCTGTTGTCGCCACGGTAATTTGATTTGTTTATTCTCATCAGGTGGAACATATCCGTCGTGAGGCCTGGCACAGCGCATAGTGCCCGTCTCCCCCGACCGCCTTCAAAGCTGGCACACCGCTAAGATACAACCGTTGGATGCTCTCCCCTATTAGCCTCATCCTCGCACACTCGTGTACCTCAAAGGCTCGAGGAACGCGCACCCAAACAAACAAACAGTAGATAAACAACAGATAAGGCATGACATTTCCAGTCTTGACAGATTTAAAGGTTGCTTTTTCCACATACATGTCCAAATGAAACTGTGTGGAGGGTGGTGTTCCTCAGACAGTCTTCTGATTGGTTGTCAAACACAGCTGGGCTGCCGTGTGGATGCCAAGAGCCTATAGGCCTGGAGGACGTTACTGTTGTCATCATGTATTGCAACTGCTGCTGGAAAGGCTAACAACAGTCCTTTGTAGACCTGTTTGTAGACAGGTTTAGTTTCGCCCCTGGGGTTAAGTCTTTTATTTAACAGAATAAGTGGATGAATTGCTTAATGTTTGTGAAAGAGAGGTATTGCTTGCCTGTACATGAGTGTGTGTGCGTGTGTGTATGTGTGTTTACTCGTGTACCATAACACATGTAGCACATGTGAACAATATATGGCTTTGTTCACACACATTTTAGTGTACTTTAGTGCACTTAATTCTGTGTGTGTGTGTGTGTGAGAGAGAGAGCGTGTGTGTTTGTGTGTGTGTGTGTGTGTGTGTGTGGCCCACATGAGAGGGCCTGGGCATGGTTTGGAAGTGCCTTCACCCTCTGAGGGGTGAAGTGCTCATAGGCTAGAGTGAGGGAGAGGTGAGGATGGGGTTGGTTGGACTGACCTAGACTGAGATGTGGGACTTTGAACAGTAGGATACAGAAGCATCCAAAGACTGAGAGTCATGAAAAAGCCACGAGAAGAACTGAACTAGTGCAAGAATATGAGCAGTAAAGTTATCGACTCCCTTTGAAGATTCACAAACTGGGAATTAAAAAAAAAAAAAAAAAAAAATTGGCTGAATGTGAGTGAGTTTATTTTTCCTGCAGGGCTTGTATTTTTCAGAGTCCATTGATGCATAAATTCTATTTTGGCTCTTTCTCTCTCTCTCACACACACACACACACACACACACACACACACACACACACACACATGCACACATGCACACATACACACACACATATCCTCAGGGGGCTCATAAATACAATCTAGCTGAGAGGTAGATGAAAATGTACAGCACACAGTGGAGTTGAGTTGGGTTTAGAACAAACAGGAGCTGTGACTTTTACTGAGCGCACTGAAAAGATAATGCTCTAAACAGACGAATTAATTATTCTCTCTCTCTTCTTCTCTCTTTTCTTCTCTCCTGGTTTGGATGGCCTGGTTGGACCTGTAGTCCCCTCATTCACATTCACTCCCACAGGTAAGAACCCTGATGACCTTTGACCTTGTGGCCTCCCGAAGCCACCTGTTATGTTGTTTTGGGAACCAAGGCAGTGGAAATGTAAATAACACCATTAACAGAAAGTGCTCTGGGAAGATGAAGGCCAAAAAGAATGTTGCGCAAAGTTTCTCCCATGACCTTGAACGTATCGCCACCAACTGTTGCTCCCAAAACAAAGACTTAAAATGTTTCTGCGCTGCACATCAGGAAAAGAGAAAGAGCTTTTCTTTGCGTTAAGAACAAAAGTAATAAAAATTGCCTTCATTCTTGGACAATTCCTTTTGTCCTGGCAACACTTTCTTCTTCCTACAATAATCCATCTGTTGCGTTTGTTTATGAGAGAGACGTCCTTGCTCTGGACGACTTCTAACACAAGGCCCTTGGCACATTCCCTTCCCTCCCTCTGTGTCCCGGTTCGGGAAATGGGAGTGTGAGGAGTCAGTGTCAATGTCCTCCAGCGCCAGCAGGAAATACAGCCAGCAGCAACAGCAGCAGCAGCTACGGTCCCAGATAGCCAGCAGCCTGACAGCCAACAGATGCTGCCTCTCTCTTTCGCTCGCTGTCAAAAAGTAGCTTCCCATAAGAGAGACCACAAATGTGTGGTTCTGCCTTGATCAAAGCTTCTCGACGCATTTTGGCACCGCTCTCCCTCTCACATAGGGACCCCACCCTGCCCCAGATTGGACGCAGACTGGGTAACGCTCAAAAAATGTCCCAATTAGAGTGGGAACAGTCAAGAGACGGTTCCGCTCCATGTGAATGGAGGTGAGCCGGATCTGAGCCATCTGTAAGGAAGTCAGGACACCCCAAGAAAAAAACCTCTGCTATCATTTTACACGTGTCCCATTTTGGGTCGGTTTGATCATCTTAATCCTCCTCTTTTGTCATCCTCTCATCACTCACTGTCACTCCCCTCCCGTGTGTGTGTGTGTGTGTGTGTGTGTGCGTGTGCGTGGGTCAGGTGTGCATATGTGTGTGTGTGTGTGTGTTAGGTGTGTGTCTGTGTGTGTGGGAGGTGTGTGTAAACGTGCAGAGGATGAGAGGCTCGGAGAGCCAACACTGCTCCCTCCCAGAGCGAGTGGATGAATGGAAATGAACCCAGACAGGCAGGCAGGCAGGCAGGATGAGCCTGATGCAATCCATCAGAAATACTACTATGGCACTCTTGCTCAAGCTCTCTGTGAACCATGTGTTATTCTTATTTACCCTGTCTATGGGAGTAGGTCTGTGTTTCTGAGAGAGAGAGAGGGAGAGAGAGAGAGACAGAAATTTGCTTTCCATATTTGAAAAACATAGACCGGGTTTTACTGGAAGACCAGCTGAAACCTGAGCTATCTTCAGCTTCCTGTTTGGAGACACAGTGAAGAAGGGAAAGAGGGAGGATGAGAGGAGAGAGAGAGAGACAGAGAAGGGGAGAGAGACGGCGAGAGAGAGAGAGCACCCCCCCCTTCTTCACAGAGAGATCGTAATTAAAGTTGGAATTTATCTGGCTGCCTCACACCGCCGGCTTAAGGCCCACAGAAAGGGTCCGACTTCCAGCGCATTGTGCTTCAAACACGGCAAGGCAATGCCAGGAGACCAAAGCACTGTACAGGCTCTCCCTAAGCTCCTTACCCACAAGCACACACACACACACACACACACACACACACTTACACACCGTTATCCTATTCCTGCTAGGGATGAGTCAGACTTGTTATGTTTGACACACACACATACACAGACATCATACAATGCATGTACAGAGACACGGACATAACATGCTCAACCAGTCTCTCTCTTCAGCTTTGTGAGGGACTCCATGCAGTGCTTTTCTTCAAAACTGGTCACCTTTTCTCGCAGGTAGCAGTGCGTTTGTTGTGTGTGTTGTTAGGATTTAGTTATTTTGGCTTCTCACGGTTTGTTGTGTGTCTCTCCCCTGCAGTGTCCTACCAGAGAGGAGGTGAGGCCGTCAGCAGTGCTGGAAGGTAAGAGACTCACCCATGTGTTTTTGATCAGCAGTGTCTTGTGTGTGTGTGTGTGTGTGTGTGTGTGTGTACATGTCTTTGTGTGTTTGTGTGTGTGTGTGTATCTACATTTGGGCGTGTGCGTGTTTTTGCATTTGTCTGTGTGTGTGCACGTGTGTGTGTGCGTGTGTGTGTGTGTGTGTGTGTGTATCCATTTGCCTAATTATAATAGACTCACATTGTTGTGTTGCTGCAACACGCAAGCCCCCCACTGTCACTCAATCATACGGTGATCAGGACTAATGTGACAGCCCTCTCTCTTGCAAACGGCTCTTTTAGAGCCGCACATGTACACAGTGTGCCGGTTCTCGATGGAGACGTATTGCCATCGAGCCTCTTTTTAACATTCACAAAGAGCACGCCGCACCTCAAATGGTGTGCCATCGCTGAGATTCATTCTTCATTCCAGCACTAGCGAAAGAGTACTACATGAATACACACTGTGGCCAGAGTCCATACAAAGTCCATTTATTCTCAGGTTGACATGATGTATGAATAGAGGTCTGGAAAAGGGCTGAAAATGAGGAAAGGTATGGGATGAGAAAAGAAATGGAGAGAAGTGGTGAGATGAGAGAAAGAAAAAAAAACATCTGGAGACGTGCACTTTCTTTGTTTGGACACTAGGGGGAGGTCTTGCACTGGTTTGCAGGTTGTGCAGGTGGGGTTAAGGATGGGAGATGGGGTGGAGGCTCGGGAGTTGATGGTGTAGCACAACAAGAGAGGGGGAAACAAAAGAGCCTACCACCACCACCACCTCAGAAAGCCGCCAACCCCACCCACCCATCGGCACCCATGGTGGGAGGAGTGTGGAGTGATTTGTCGATAGATAGCGGCATAATGCCCCATCCCACTGGTAGCTGTCTGTGTGTGTATGTGTGTGTGTGCATCTGTGTGTGTGTGTGTCTGTGTGTCTGGAATACCTCCACTTAGCTTTAATAACACAATGAGAAAACTGCTTCGCTCCACAAGCTGTCTGTCAGCGCTGCATGGAACCAATGTTCTGTGTTCCAGAATCCACCATACCACACTAGACTCCATTCTTGTTGGCTGATCCACTGGTTTCTCAACACAAAGACACACAGTCTCTCACCCCTCACCCCTGCAGTTACACAATAGGACCATAACCAGTTCCAAATAAATGAAACTGAATTCCTTATGCATCCACATCATTCTCTAGATGTTTAGGAGGAACGTTGTTATGATGGAGGATTGAGAATAAGAACTGTTTGTGGAACCGCATGCCAACTGTGGGGATGCAGTGAGTGCATCACATCCAGGCTGGGTGGTGGCATTTGTATTAAAATAGTGCATCAGTATTCACAGATTCTATTACTGCGCGCTGTCTCTCCAGGACAAATATGCCTATTACTCAAAATGGAATTGACTAACTTCTAGCTATAAATTTGATAGAGGCTATAAATGGAATAGAATAAGAATGCCGGGGTGTGGAGCTTGGGCTAGAGTGGTACACAGGGAGAGGGGGAGAGAAAGGGAGAGACGGAGGGGGAGAGAGAATGGGGGGAATAGAAGGAGGAAAAGGAGGAAGTAAGAGACACAACACTACACTTCACCGCATCACATGCTTTGGATTGAGAGTACTCAGGAGATTCAGCTGTTTCTGCTCAGTCTGTCACATACACGCAAGCACACACAAACACACACATACACACACACACACACACACACACACTCAGCCTCACTGCAAAGCAGACTTGTCAGAAACAAGGAGAGTAGTCATCAGAGGCCGTCTGAAGAGAAGTAAAAGGGAGGACACGAGGGACCCTGTGAGGACAGACATAGAGAGCGAGAGAGAGAGAGAGAGGGAGGGAGGTAGAAAGAGAGTGGAAGAGAGAGGGAGAAAGGGAGCTATGAAGAGGGAGACAGGCTTCCTCTCTTTTTTTTCTTTTTTTTTTTCTTTATTTTTCACGGAAGCTGAGTGGAGTCGCACACACTTACAAGTTAACTTACTTGATCTGAGTTTTGTTCAGTTTCTTCTTTCCCTCAACCCCCCCTGGAGTTCTACTTACTCTGTCGCTCTGCTTCGCTTTGACTTTCTCAACCTCATGCAGTCTCCTTCTCACCACCACCCCAACCCCCCCCCCACCCCCACCCACCCACCCACACACACACACACACACACACACACACACACACACACACACACACACACACACACACACACACACACACAACACACTCTTCAGAAATCTTTATATCTTGTTTACACTTACATAGGAGATCACAGCAATCGTCCCTGACAACTAGGCACCCACTCACTGCAGTGTCTTGCCTCTGTGATGACACTCCTGACATTGCGCTATTCTCTACTTCTCTCTCTCTCTATCAATCGCTCTGTCTCTCAGTTTCTCTCTCACACACAATCTCTCTCTCTCATTCTGTATCACTCACTTTTTTCTCTCTCTCTCTCTCCATCTATTTAGCTATCTCTCTCACACACACACACACACACATGTATACCCTGAGTTTGTGGTAATGCGACTGGAAGTCTGGTGCTTCTAAGGCGCTCAGCGAATCAGTGCCGCCAGGCTGCGAACAAATCAGGCAGAGTTTATCTACTTAACGTGGATCTCAGCTAATGTGGACGGAGAGACGAAGGGAGAGAGAGAGAGAGAGAGAGAGAGAGAGAGAAAGGGAGAGAGACCACTATCTCTAGAATAAACCCACTGCTCATGGTAACATGGAGAGGAGAAGAGAAGAGAAAAGAAAGGGGATTTTTTTTTTGCAAGTTCAGGCCCAGTTGTCGGTGTAATCAGACCAGTGGCCTAATGGCTGTGGCTCCCAGCACTCAGATCAATGCAACAGTGTACTCCTGACGTTTTGCAATGTCGTGCACTTTCTCTGACCTCTCTATGCAGCCTGAGTTGTTAGTCTTTCTGCATTCCTACGCAGATTTAAAGTATATCGCGTTGTGATTATGGCATTGTGATTATGGCATTGTGATTGCAGTACCTGTGATCATATGATATGATTGAGTCAGAGTGGGAATTAGAGTTTGCACATTCAGTTCTAAATGTAAACATGAGTTGGAGTTGATGAAAGGCCCTCACATTCACCTTCTTTCTCTTCCCTTTTCTTGATGTGTGTATGTGTGTGTGTGTGTGTGTGTGTGTGTTGTGTTTGTCCAGGCCGGGGCTGTTGAACATGGGGGAGCCAGCAACGCAGCCGTGGCTGGCGGATACCTGGCCCAACAGCTGCTCCAACCACAATGACTGCAGCATCAACTGCTGCACCTCTGGCAACGGCAACAGCGACAGCAACCTGGCCACCTACAGCCGCCCTGGTGAGTCCATGCACCCAGCTCTGCATATGTGCCTTCCCAAGACCTTATGGAAATAAACAGACTTATGTGTGTGTGTATGATGTGTGTGTGTGTGCGTTCGCGTGTGTGTTTGTCGGAGGTTACGGTGGGGTTGGTTTGGACAGGAAGTGAGCCAGAGCTCAGGGATGGAAGAGGGGGCTTATGGGTCCCGCTCCAGCTGCTAATCGAATTGCTGCACTGATTTCCATACTGTTGTTATAGCCCTTAATGCAATTTCCCCTAAGTGCTCAGTTATTTAAGAAATGTGTCTCGACCTAAGAGGTCAGGACAGACCAGGCACCACTGCCAGAGACAGAGAGAGGGAGAGAGAGAGAGAGAGAGAGAGAATGAATGCATGTGTACCTGGGAGTACTCTCAGATGGATGGATGGAACACAGACTTGGAAGGAGGAGAAAAACTGTTTGTGTGTGTGTGTGTGTGTGTGTGTGTAAGGTGTTATGGAGGCGTCATAGTGAAAGACAAGTAGGTTCTGGTGTCAAGGGAGGAATGAGTGAGTCTGGAAGATGGACAGAACAAGGTAGAGCAAGAGAGTTTAAGCAGAGGAGAATGTGTGTGAGAGACAGAGAAAGAGAGGTAGAGAGAGAAAGCGAGAGAGAGGGAGGGAGAGTTACGGTCTTCCTCCAGGTGGCCCTTTAGTTTAGTCAGCAGTAATTTTGCAAACAAAAGGGAGTTAGTTTGGCTCAGGAGTCCCTTGGCAGCCAAAGAGAGAGAGAGAAAGATGGAGAGGAGGAAAAAAGAGAAAGAGAAGAAGAGGAGAGAAAGAGTGTGTGAGAGAGAGAGAGAGAGAGAGAGACCTAGTGCACAGAGCCAAGTGGCTGCAATCTGGATAGTATGCACCACAGTACTAGAAGCCAGAGTGGAGCGATTGAGCCCCTGAGATGGAGTGAAGGTGAACGCGTAGGTTATTCACGGTAATGGGACACCATGCCTGTCCTTCCTGTCCTCTCTCAGCGTGGCCTGTTTGGGTCATCTCTCTCTCTCTCTCTCTCTCTCTCTCTCTGGCTCAGAGGCTGCATACTTACTGTGAATACTTACTGTGAATACTTACTGTGCGTACTCCCTCTGTGCACTACAGCTCAACAGCATCTCCACATGGCTCTTGATCGCCGCACTGCCGAGACAAACTTTTCCTCTTACATAGCTGCTTTGTGTTTGTGTGTGTGTGTGGGTGGGTGTGTGGGCTCAGGACTTCCACTGAGGGTGTTATTGTGTGTGTGTGTGTGTGGTGTGTGTGTGTGTGTGCTTGTGGGATAAACACAGAATGCCATCCTCACTCAACAACCATAGTGTGACACTGTGTGCTTAAATAAACATGAAAAAGTAAACTTTTAAAGGGCTTTGCCAGATGTCTGCTTTGAGGACCAGCCCCACTGCAGTTCCCTGCAGTGTCCCAGAGGTTTCATGAATCTCTATGAATATGGATCACAATCTAGGTGTTGTCAACCTATAGAAAGGATTTGTGCAGGTTCTTTCCTGACACTGGACCAGGTCTCTGAGGATGTGTGTCTTTGAAGTGCATCTGAATAGTTTGCACAGGCTGGAATGGGTAGGGAAACCTGAACGCTGCATTCTTTCTTCCCATATAGTTCTTGCTCTCTTGTCCTCCAGTCTTTCACTGCCAGGATACCGTGCTCACGCCCCCTGTAACTGCCCCCATCCCACACCACCCCAACCCACCCGCCACCCAAACTACCGCCAGAGGATTTGAATATTTTATGAGGCCGGAAAATTGGATCTGTCAGGCTGGGGCGCGTTCTTTACGGCGAGACACTGTGCCGTGCTGTGGCGCGCCGCACCTCTCCCACCCCACTCTGCTCTTTCTTCTCTCCTTTTGCCCGCTCTCCTTCGATACAGACGTGTTCTCGCGCTCCCGCCTGATGAGTGAAGCCGTCTCGCTGCTTCTGGAAAGACTGGAAGTGACACGGTGAATAAGAGTGCTGAATTATTGAGAAAGAGCGGAGGAGAAAGACAGAGAGGGAGGGAGAGAGAGAGGGAAAGAAAGAGAGAGAGATAGAGAGAGAGCAGTGACAACCGTTCTGTAAATTGTATTATCCCTGTAGTCAGTCAGCTGCTGTAGATGATGACTTTTTTCATTTGGGTGCTGAGCGACATGAATTTGGATTGTTAGCCGAAAGATTCATACCTGTCGGCCTTTAAATAAGGACCTTCATGAGCGCGCGGCCCTGAGCGGATGACCACAATGAATTCAATCACGTCTCAGATTAGGTTCTCCGACACGGCGCAGAATGTTCTTGCAGAGTGACAACACAGGGGAGAGAAGAGTGTGTGTGTGTGTGTGTGTGGTGGGGGGAACCTCTTGTCGCCCCAACATCAGTGCTACAACATCACAGTGTCCTCTCCACCTACAGGTGGCTTATCTTGGTATGCCCTGCTAACACCCAAACACCACCTACAACCTAATCAATCCACTTCCTTACCCCTAACCCCCCCCCAACCCCTTTCTTTTATCCAGCCGACTGCATCGCCAACTACAACAACCAGCTGGACAACAAGCCCAGCAACCTGATGCCCCCCGAGCAGGGCATGTACGGCGAGGTGGACCTCTCCAACAAGATCAACGAGATGAAGACCTTCAACAGCCCCAACCTGAAGGACGGCCGTTTCGGCCCCGGCGGCCAGCCCACGCCCTACGCCACCACCCAGCTCATCCAGTCCAGCATCATGGGGAATAACATGAGCAGCGGTGGCGGCGGAGGCAGTGGTGGAGGGGGCAGTGGCGGGGGAAACAGCGGGGGCAGCGGAGGTGGGATGGGGTTGATGGGGGACGTGAATGAGAAGCACTGCTGGAAGCCCTCGCCGGCCAACCAGAAGCAGCAACAGCAGCAGCAGCACCAGGACTTGAACTCCACGCAGATGCAGTACAACGTCATGGAGCAGAACAAGCTGAACAAGGGTGAGTTGGGGGTTTTTCGTCAGACGAGGAGGTGGAGGCCGAGGTGAAGGCGCTACACGCTTTTCTCTTTTTTTTCTCATCATTTTTCCATTTTCTTTCATCTTCTCTCATTCCACTCATCTGTTTTTCTATCTGGGATTTACTCTGGCTGGGATCTGGGATCTTTAACTGGCTTTGTTTCGGGTCACCGGCACATAAGGAGAGCCGTTCAGCAATCCGCATTCCTCCGCCAGTCCACTGTTTTTTCTTGTCATCCGCTCATCTTCCTCTGATCTGCCTTTCCCATCTGTCATCCACACCTCTCTGAGTCTTCAGAGCAGAAACTTGAACCCTCACAGTTTAGTTGTGGGAGCTTTCTCCTTATCTGGAAAAAGAGGAGTTGTGTGACTCTGGGATAGGGTTTAGTGTCGGGTATCACTGAATGTGCACTTTAAGGATAAGCTGATCTTCCAAACAAACTCCAGGCTTATCTGCCTGCAGGGAAACTAGCCATTTCACTCAGTGCTACTTTCTTCTTTGAAAAGGTTTCAGGTTGCCCTTAACCGTGCTAACACAACTTCTAACCTCCTAATATATCTTACGTTCTTTGCATGTTGCTTTGTCTGTTACCATGCTATGGTAATCCCTGGCTTAATTTCACCACGGCTGTGCTAACAAGTTATGTTCTCATCTGACTGCTGTTGTGTGACTCTGATATATTTAGGACAAACTGTACTGTACTGTAACGTAATGTATGATAACATCACTTGTATATATTATTATATGTATATATTAGTTCACACTTACGCTCTGTATGTCGGTAAGGGGTTCTCAATTCTAGGTGTGTCTATTTGATGAGTCAATTGATGAGTTGATGTGTGTTGTTTCCCCAGACCACTACAGAGGTGGAGACAGCCCCATGCCAGCCACCATCCCCTACAACCAGGGCCCTGAGCCCAGCACCGGCTCCTACAACAGCTCTGACCGCGGCACCAGCAGTACATCAGGTGGGCACACACTGACACACCAGCAGCACCTTGTCTAAATTCACCAGTTGATTTATGATTACAAAATGAGTTGGAAGCTTTTCAAGTCTATTTATAAAGTACAAGCCATCAGTGACAGGAAAATTACTCTTTTTACTGCCTTTACGAATGTAAATGGCTATTTATTTTTTACTTATTTACTATGAGTCTTGAATTTATGACAATCACACAAGCCGCACATTTAGCCTATCTGCTGATCTCGATAAGTGGTCTTGCTAACATTATCTTAGCTTTGTTATGCAAGCTATATGCATGAACATGAATTGTTTTTCTTGGCAGTTCATTATCTGTTGCCCCATTACTGCGGCATGTTTAATCACAGTTAGCTTGCTAGACTCGGTTTCTAAATCATAATTTTTCTCAAAGGCGCTAAATCACAGCTGCCCGCTAATAACAAATGAAGCTTTAAAAATGGTAATTTGGCCTACACAGAGTCAAGTCGCTTCATCTTCTGGAAAAATGAAAAAGGGGAGATTCCTGCAGACAAAAGTAATTCTGGGAGGAATATAAAAGCTATTCATTAAAATACGCACAAAGTCTCATCAGAGGGTGCAGCAGAGACCACCTGGGCTGCCTCTGTCGTTGGTTAGCACAAGACACACAAATCCTCCTGAGATTTTATGCCAAAGCAATCGACTACATGGCAAACTTCCCTTCCCACCCCCTACTCATGAATTTCAGGCCTTACCTCGGCATCCGCTGCGTTTTCTTGCAACAGCGTGGTGGTGTTCGGGGATGAAAGCGTTAATTACGACAGGGCCCTCACCCCCTGCTCGCTAGGAGCCGTCATGTCAGTGCGCCCAGCGTTTGGCCCCCATGACACCCCCTCCCCCATCCCCCCACATCCCCCCACCAACCCTCGACAAGGACAAATGAGGGTGGCTGGATCCAGCATGCAAGACTGCCGCCGTGATGCGTCTTATCTATTTTTATATTGTATTTGAAGTTCAAAGCAATTAAAACCGGGAGCTTTCCATGCGCTGGGGGCCCCACAGCTCATTGCCTCTGCATTTTGATACTTTAATTGGCCCATGATGCTTTTTTCCCACTTTCTTCCTTTCACTTCATCTTACTTTTCTACTTCCGCGATTCTTCCCCTCTTCTGTTTTTTTTTTCTTTTTTTATATATTTTACTCTTTTTACTGTTTTTTTCTCTTTTGGCAGTAAAGAGTGAGAGGTAGAAAGACAGAGACAGAGTGGATGAGACGTGTGAAAAATTAATGTGTTTATTTGTACTGTTATTTATTTATTTTTGATTACCTGCCTTTAATTACAAATTGAGAGATAATGTGCCTGGACGTTTTGCCTGGCGTCCCTAACGAGCTGGCTTCCATTAGCGGCAGGTCTCTGGTGTATAGGCAAGTCATTTTTCATTGGTGTCTTCCACTGTCATCTCCCAAATGAACCTTGATGCTTGATGAGTGTTCAGCGTATGCCAATTTGTTTATGACACGTATCGATGTGAATATCCTTCAGAGCTTAAGTGATGTATGTATGTGTGTGTTTATGTGCGCGCGTGTGTGTGGTGTGTGTGTGTGAGTGAGTGTATGTATGTGTATGTTTGTGTGTGTGTGTTTAATGTTATTCTTATCCTTCCTCTCCTGTGTGTGTATGTGTGTGTGTGGTGTGTGTGTGTGTGTGAGTGTCTGTGTGTATGCATGTTTGTATGTGTGTGTGTGTGTTTAATGTTATTCTCATCCTTCCTCTTCTGGACTGTATATGTGTGTGTATGTGTGTGTGTGCGTGTGTGTGTGTGTTTTTGTGTTTGTGTGTGAGTGTATGTGTTTAAGGCTATGCTTATTTTTCCCTAAATGGATGTTTTGTTTGTCTCCATAGGGAGCCAAGGCCAGAAGAAGGGAACCCGCACCCCTAAACTACCCAAACAGAACACAATGAACTGGGCTGACCTTCTACCCCCTCCCCCTGCCAACCCCCCACCCTGTGACAAGTACTCCCATCTCTCTATGGAGGAGAGGTATGCTCTCCCAACATACACACAGACACACACCTATTCATATTTTTCTATAGGCACACACAGATGTAACACTCAGATACTCATTAACTAATCATTTTATTGATTTACTATCAATGATGCATGTCTTATTCTATTTAGCTTTTACCTGTGATTATTTCCTAATCAAAATTATGGACATGTTTTAGGTCTTGATTTTACTGTAAAAGAGAGGTGAAATTGATAGCTTCTCTCACACAATCAAGAAGTGCTCATTACTAAGGCTCACATGTGCTCCATGTCTGCAGCTATGACCAGGACATGCAGTGCCCCATGCCCCCATCCCGCATGTATCTGCAGCCAGACGACCTGGAGGAGGAAGAGGACATGGAGCGGGGGCCCACTCCCCCGGTGAGAGGAGCGGCCTCGTCCCCGGCAGCCGTCTCTTACAGCCACCAGTCCACGGCCACCCTTACGCCTTCCCCCCAGGAGGAGATGCAGCCCATGCTGCAGGACCCAGGAGATGGCATGGGCCAGCACGACCGCAGGTACACCAGCATCAGCATCTCTGAAGCTCTTCTCACGTCTATATGCTTGATTTCCATTGGTGCCCTGTGTAATGCTTTCACTTTTCACAAGGCTTTTCACAGAGAAATGCCTTGAGTTTATTTGAGTGAAGTACAATCAGGAAACAACAAATGTAGAGATAGATGAGGAAATCAACTTGAATTTTTTTTTTTTTTTTCTCAAAACAATTTTTTTTTTTTACAAAGGTGCATTTTTTTCAGAAATCTCAATAACATACAGCAGTCATATTCATGCAATATTTATATTCCGGAATGCTAGAGACACTCCTTTCATTTTGAAGATAAAAGAAGTGGTTCTAGGTAAATGTAAGAGTATGCTAAAGAGAAAAAGAATGTTTCTGAGAGCTGCATCACAGACACAATTCTTTTGTCGCTCTTTGTCTTCCTATCGTACTGATCTGGGTTCCTTTCCTCAGGCGTCATGTTGTGAGCCCCCCACCCCCACCTCGCCCTCTCTCCCCCACACACACCTATGGCTACATCTCCAGCCCACTGGCACTCGACACCGATGGCATGGAGGAGGAGGAGGAAGATGAGGACGAAGCTGAGGAAGAGGGCGACGAGACGGACGCCGAGGTGGCCAAGGTGCACCGCCACCACCGGCGCCAGCGAGCTCACCACCACCAGCAGCAGCAGCAACAGCACGCGCCCAACCCCCATCACCCGCACCACCACCAGCAGCACGGCCAGACCCCCCACCACCCGCACCAGCTGGCCCAGCGGCGACTGCTGCTTCCCCCGCGTGGCCTGGAGCAGACGCCAGCCTCCAGCATGGGCGACCTGGAGAGCTCGGCCACGGGCTCCATGATCAATGGCTGGGGCTCGGCCTCCGAGGAGGACAATGCCTCGTCGGGCCGCTCCAGTGCCGTCAGCTCGTCCGACGGCTCCTTCTTCACCGACGCCGACTTTGCCCAAGCCGTGGCCGCTGCAGCCGAGTACGCTGGCCTCAAGGTGGCCAAGTACCCTGGACAGCACCTGGAGCAGCACACCACACCTGGAGGTGAGGAGAGAGGGAACATGGGAGATGGATAGAGCAGACAG
>PYXC01001038.1:667500-680000 GCA_015244755.2 Tenualosa ilisha
TTGTGTGCTTACAACTGTGTTGTACTGTATGTACATATGTGTACAAGAGTGTGCACGCGTGCGTGTGTAGTTGTGTGGTGTGTGAGTGGGTGAGTGAATCTGTGTAGTCCCTCAATAGTTTATGTAGGCACTATTACGTATCTGTCTTGTCCATACTGTGTTTTAACAGTTACGTGTATCACCAATTGTTCCCGGTGAAACGTTGTCTCGTCTCACTATGTACTGTGTATATGGCTGAAACGACAATAAAAACCTACTTGACTTGACTTGACTAAAATATCTTAATAATTAATATTAGGCATCAAGCATCAGAATACAGCCACTCAGCATCTAGAAAATATATTAATAATACCCCATTTCACCTCAAGGTAATAAATGTTCAGGTAGATAACTTGTGCTAGCCTCAGGGACAGTAAGAAGCATGCCTTTTTCCTGTGCTGTTTTTTTTTTATTGGATCTGTTGAGCTTTAGCAGTAACTGGATTGTGTTGTTTGTTCTCCCCCCCCCAGGCTCTGAGGACATCCCACCCTATAACCGGCCCTCATTCCCAGCAGTCCACAGCCCACGGGAGCGCGACCCCGGCTCCTCCAGCTCTCTGTCCTCCAGAGGTTCAGGGGGACGAAGGAAAGGAGAGGGCGAGCAGTCGGGTCGCAGACCTCCAAACCTGGGCCACAACACCATGGGAGCCTTTCAGCCCGGAGAGGAGGAACTAGAGGTGGAGAGCCACTTTACTGACTAATGCAGCTCTCTGTTGGGAGATGTACTTGAGCATGTTAATAACTGTAGCTTGGGATGCATGTCCTTTGACAGAGCTAGTGTAAACACAGGCTAATGTACACAGTTCTGGTACATGAACTGTTCGTGTTGGATTTGAGAGCATTACAATAAGCAGAGTGTTATTGTACTGAATATCTTACCCATGGTTTTAAATTTGGAAACTGATTTGCAGTTTTACTTGCACGAGACTTGAGACTTTCATTTTATTTTTGTGTTGTTCAGTGTGTCCTTGCCCTCTGTGAAAAACTATGAGAAGCTTGGCGGCATGCTGTCTTATGTATAAGAGTGTTTATTCAAATGTGTGTATTCCTTCTTCTTCTGCAGATGGTAGAGAGCTGAAGACCAGCCAACTAAAAGACTCCATCACTTCTTGTCCAGGAGGAAAACTGAGAATCCCTTTCTTCAACGCTCTGTCGGATTTTAAAGAAATCACACTCCGCCATGTTCACTGACACTATAACTCGCCTTGTTGCCATCAGGAATACTGACCAGTTGTCCATCTTTCTTTTTATAATTTATAATTTTCTAAGTCCAGTTGAGAGGGAAAATAAAACAAAAAAAAACACAAATGATAAAAGAAAAGAAAACAATTGTGCATTAGGAGGGAAATGAGCTGTAGTACTTTATATTTTGATTTTGATGCAATATGGAGTGACGTTTACTCCGGTGATTGTTCCGACTTTACAGGCCCTGGCTAAAACAGAAGGACCTTGCAGTCAGGTGTTTCTGTAATAATATATTAGCTACAAGCAGATTGGGGGTGGACTGACTTGTAAATAAACGTGTACACATGTTTCCTATTCTTTAAAAGTAATCCATTGTGGTACTTCCATTTTTGTCCTCCTTGTTTTATTTTGAATAATTTCTAATGTTATTATGCCAGTAAATATAATTATTTTACCCTTTCCCATGGCCATTGTAAATTGTTATATCGTGTAACTGCCCTCGAAAAAGTGCCACTTTTGGATTCTCTTCTTTTTTGTAATGCACTGTTTTTTGTTGTCGTTCAGTGTTGTTTGTCTTTATTTGTTTTACTTTGGTTTTAAAAGCACAATCACTAAACTTTATTTTAAACCATTTTATCTATTAACCTTTTTGTCTTACATGAGGAATACAGGTACGACAAAAGAGCCTTGTTAATCCTGATGACGTAGGTGAAGAGGATAAGCTGTTTACCTTGGGGTGAAGGTGGGAAACCAACTCCCTGCTGGCTACTCCACGTCTGTCTCGCCATCCTCATCAAAGCGATAATTTTTTTAAAGGGCATAGGTTTTTTTTTGTTTTTGTTTGTTCGTTTATTTGTTTGTTTTTTTACTTATAGTCGACAAGTTATTACAAAACCCGATAACACAAGGAACCTTGACATCAAGGCTACGTTCTCTGTCATTTAATTCTCTTTTTCATTCTGGTGTTTGTTTGTTTTTTTTTCATTTGACAAATGCACTTAAAGGATGCTAAGGAACAGGGATGCGGCCATCACCATGGTGATGAGGAGGAGCAGACGGGATTGGCCAACAGAGAGTGTGTTTCCTGAGGTGGGGGATGGGTGGGGTGGGGTGGGGTGGGGTGGGGGTGTGGGTTGCGGCTCAGGGGGGAGGGGTCACATGCGAGAGGGTCAGCCTGCTCGGGAAGGGAGAGGCCGCTGTTGTTTATTCATCTGCAAACATTTGTTTCGTAAAAGAAAAAAGGAATAAAAAAGGCAAAACAAAAAATAATAAAGAAAAAATAATCAAACATTTTGGTAGCCCTGTGCCATCTTTTCAGCTTTGATGTTTGTCTTGATTTTATGCTGGCAACAGATAGATCCATGCCATGAAAAAAGGGATTTGTAAATTTGTCGGACTGTCACTTGGCTTTCAATGCTTATCTGTAAACAATCTGTATTACATAAACACGTAAAAGAAAAGACTGGTTAGCCACAATATTGGGTGCCAAACCCTATCTACAACACAGAAAATCATGTCTTAATAGCCAACCCCTAATGGACAAGAAATCTTAATTAATCCCTACAGCTTGCTTCGCGTAAATGAGCACCACCTTAATGCAGCAACACGTCACTCCCCGCAACACTTCGATGGCTTGTCAGACAACAAGTAACGACGATGCCATCTCTAGAATGCCACAATCTGTCACTGTAATGGCGGAGGGGAAAAACTCTGACGGATGACATTACTTTTATTGACCTTTTTATCATAGGCCTAATGGAAAAGTATTGCAGCTATTCAACCCCATGTTTCATCGCCTATCAAATTTTAATATAAAATCCATTTGCACTCAAAGGGCACAATCTACTGCTAATAATGGTGTTGGGTAATGGCTTTTCGAGGCAAAAAGACTATGTTTCCCCCTGCAGTCTGTTCTAATCAGGACTGGTCCGATTTCTATGGTGAAATATTCTGCTCTGGTTTTTACTGCTACGTGTTGACTGCTACTGTCAACATTGGCTGTGGGTCTCAGCTGTCTCTTTTAGCATGGAAACTGCTTATCTGAAACTGCAAAGTCAGGACCAGTGGCTAGTTCCCCAGATAACAGAAATGTGAGACAGTGGTTCAGTGTGTGGGTGTCTATTTAAAGAGATAGTTTATGTTCCGCTTTATTACACACATTTTTTAAAGACAGATCTCACATTTGGGAGGCTTTCCAAGCCATTGCTTTCATGAATGTGGACACACACACACTCCTTCACACACACACACACACACACACATGCGCACACACACAGACCGAGACTTAAACAAGCATGGTGGTACACACACATACTACTTTGATTTGGAATGAGATTTGTATCTAATTAAAGTGAATGATTCTGAGGAATGATCTGTCCTGCAGGAGCCATTCATGTGTTAGTCAGTCATTCAGATCGAATGCATGTTAGCTTAATCTTCTGCAGGAATCCCACCAGAATGGGCTAATAATGAACGATGTTACTGTTTAATCCATCAGCAAAGCATGAGGTTTAAATGATCCTCCCCTGTAATGTGCTCCCAAACTAACACACCTGAAATCCGTATCCTCCAGAGATAGCCTGATTCTGTTTACACACACACACACACACACACACACACGCAGACCTTCCCCCTTCCAGAATCCCCCAGGTGTTGCCTAATAAGCACCTTTCTAAACGAGAACAAATTTAGAACAGAGAGAGAATGTACCCCCCCACCCCCCTCCCTGTCCTCCATCCATCATTTTAATGAGCAGAGGTGAGCGGCTCCTCCTCACCACCATCCGCAGGTGATTATGGATATTAGGCCCATACATGCCGCTGCCGTGGTTACAAGCATGTGATGTCATGAATGAGGACCCTATGGAGGAAAACATGAGTGGGAAATGTCAGGTGTTCTGGCTCGGTCATTAACAGAGAGAGAGAGTAAAAGGGAGGCAGAGATGGAACTCACCTGGGGTGCTGGCAATAGCAGTCTCCTGCTCTGTTTCCAATTATAAGTTTTTGCAGCAATAGCGCCTTAACTTACTCCAATGGTGTCCTGGATCTCTGGAGTAATGTAGCTTTGAAAATGGCTGAGTGGTTTCATCCTGTCACTCACAACTGCTTTCCTGCAGATATTTTTAACTAGCAAAGTGAGACTGCCTAGTTTGTGCCTTGTGGTTTTCTTTGTGTAAAACAAACACTTGTTGTTTTCATATTTAGCCTCCATATTCAGGCTGGATAATTAACCCAACTTCAAAACTGGGATGCAATCAAGTGAACAGCTGTAGGCTGTCTGAAGATACGTCTCCCTCTCTGTCATGGCTGTCCCTAAAGATGCCTTTTGGTAGTCCATCACAGGTGCATGCTGGTCAGGTTCCCTACCCCCCGTCTGCAGGACTTGACTGATTACAGCTTGTGTATACCAATTAACCCTAACCCTGCCTAACAGATTTATGGAGATAGGGAAGTTTTGTTTGGCAATAATTGCACTATATTGCACATAACATGTCATGTGGCTCACACATCATGAATCTGGATCAATTTGATATTTTATTTCTACTGTTAACTAGTTGTCCAACACTGGAGACGGGATTCATCCACCATTTGCTCACCAAAAGCTACATAAATATCAATATTGTCTTAAATTCATCGTCTAAAAGTTCCTTGAACTCATAGGGTGACTTATCTACAGTACAAACTATGCAGTGTAGCATAGCCTTAATGGCAAATTGTAATGATGTGTTTATTGTGTTCTTCTCACAGCCATACATCATCACGATGAATTCTAAATTGATGTGAAAACTTTATAACAACCGTTCTCATGAAATGATTGATCGCTTGACTAAAGCAAGTCAATGCTTGTGTGCTGTTGCTTAAGGGCAAAGCCTCTGACAGTAATTACAGTATGTTTGATATCTAGCTAAAGTGCAGGCTTGCACTTCTGAGTGTGCATAAACATGGCGGTCAGTGGCCTCATTCTCCCTACTGATCCAACCCATCTGGAGGGGGACCAAATGGAAAGGGGTTTTAATGACGGTCCAAACCCATCTCCATGATTAGTCCATCTTCTGGACGCTCCAGCCACCGTCAGTCTGGGCCTGTCCATATTTAGTGCCAGGCGTGTCCATGCACTTAACCCCAGGAGCTGGGCCTCCCTCTCCCTCTCTCTGCCTCTCTCTCTCTCTGGTTCATCCTGCTGAGTCCTCGGCCTCTCAGCCTCCATCTGCAGTCTGACGTCAGCTTCCTTGAGTCATGGCCTCATAGCTCATCATCTGTATTATTATTTCCATCAATTACATTATAAATGTCATCTCCCTCTCTCTCTCTCACTCTTCCTCCCTCCCTCCATCCCGCCCCTGCGTCTGGCAGCGTTAACAATTAGTCAGGAGGATGGCCCAGTGAGCGAGCGAGCGAGCGAGCGAGCGATGGGCTCTTTCCCAAAATGGAGGCGATAAAAAGGAGGCCGAATCGCCACAGATTGGCAGTAAGTTTGTCATCGTTGTCATCATTCAGCGCCCCTGCGCTGAGATGTCTTTTACGGTGCGTGCGTTGTGTCGTGTGCCAGCAAGCAGAGCTGACATGGCTGTTTTCATCACTATCTGCATGGAGGGGGATGCATTATGGGATTAGAGGAAGGGGATCATGGTGGAAGCATGAGATATTAGCTGCATCAGCATTCTTTAATAGCTGCTCTTTATTTTACCTTCTTTACTCTCTAAAGTTTGCTGGTTGGCAAGTTGGCAAGATTGAAGTTGGTGAAGTTGAAAATATGCGAGACAAAAACCTCAGTCTTGAATTGAGCAAGAAGAAAAGCGGACAAAAAAATCATGGTTCTGTCCAAACACACAATCAACAATGTAGACGCCTCTTTGGGTTAAAAAAACAGCAGAAAATAACCCGAAGAAGACTTTGACACTGGCAATTACAGCATCAGGCTCCAGCGATGAGCGACAAAGGTTTAGTGGTGTGTGTGTGTGTGAGTGTGTGCCTGTGTGTATGTGTATGTGTGTGTGTGTGTGTGTGTGTGTGTGTGGCTGTGCACTGCTGCCTGCAAGAGTATAATAGGACTAAATTTGAATGTTTTCTCAGGCACGTAGCCCAGGTTGCGCTGTGGCGCTCCTATTTGGCGTGGTGGTGATGGATGGAGGTTAACAGCATGCTTCAGTGGGCAGCGGAGGTGTCACAGGTTTGTTGTGCTGTCAGTAGCGGCTAGGGATGAGCTGGGGTGGTGT
This sequence comes from Tenualosa ilisha, assembly GCA_015244755.2. Taxonomy (NCBI): domain Eukaryota; kingdom Metazoa; phylum Chordata; class Actinopteri; order Clupeiformes; family Clupeidae; genus Tenualosa; species Tenualosa ilisha. The sequence continues at coordinate 673,939 of PYXC01001038.1, forward strand.
GGGTAGTTATGGTGGGGGGGTTGAGGCAAGAATGGAGAGTGGCGGGATTTGAGGGGTTGAAAGCAGCAATCAGACAGCCATACCCACCACCAGATCCACACCCCACCCCCTGCACCTCCCAACACCAAAAAAAAACACCCTCCCTCGCCCCAGTTTACCCGACATTGCAACACACTGGATTCTGGGCTGTGATGACACACCACCAAATGCCTCAAGGGTATGACTCTTGATGTAGAAGGGTCTCTCCTCATATCTGTGGACATTTAAGTTGTTTGTTTTTGCTAAAAATTGACAGCTTTGCTGAGACAAACTCCAATTTTGAGGCCGCACCACAAACTCTCCCTGGCAGTGTCGCATTTTCGTCATCCTTCTCTTTCCCTCCATCTGGCGCCGTGTGTGTGTGTGTGTGTGTGTGTGTGTGTCCACTCTTGTTTCATCTTGCTCCGGCTCTGTCTCTCTCTCTTTCGTCTCCCAGCTTGTTAGCATGTTAGCATTAAAATGGGCAGTGCTTCCTCTTCGCTCTCTTCACACTGAAACAATTAGTCAGGCAAGAGAGTCTCATTACGCCTCTGAGTTAAGGATGTGTCTGGGAGAGCCTGGAGTATATTTCAGGGTCCTATTGAGAGCAGGGCACTTTTATTGATCATTGCCTCACACCATCTGCACACACACACACACACACACACAACACACACACCTTGCCCTCCACTACCACCACCACCTTGTGAGAGACTAATGAGATTCTATATTTCCAGCCGAAAGGTTAATACAATGTTGAAATGCCAGGAGATTAATGATATTGTTTTCCTAGATCGCCAGCAGAAAGGCTAAGGTGACAAATTCCATGGTCATTTCACTCTTTCAGAGTCCTCAGTTGCTATGACATGCCATGGCTGACCTCGTGCTGGCTCCCAGATGCATACGTGTGTGTGCATGTGTGAGATGTGTTAGCAGAAGGCTAACGCGCCACACGACAGGAAGTCAGTGAGGATGAGGAGAGGAGAGGAGAGGGGAGAGGAGAAGTGAGGGAGTCTGGCTCCCTTTGTCTGTGTCAGGGATTAGATTGGGCAAATCTGTCTTCATTAGGCAGAGGTTAAAGACAGCCATTAGGGTTCGTCCTGATGCTGAGATAAAACAACTCAGCTGTGTGTGTGTGCGTGTGTGTGTGTATGTCTGTGTGTGTGTGTGTGTGTGTGTGTGTGTGAATATTTCTGTCGTGTCAGTGTGTGGTTGAATGACATATGGTTGAATGTCTGAATCAGTGTATGTCTCTTTCTGGATATGTGTTTGTTTGGTTAAGCACTTTCAATATGTGTGTGTGTGTGTGTGTGGTCTAGATGAGACATAAACACATGAAACTCAGTAGCGCCCAGCCCCATCTTACCTAACCCATCACAAATCTCCTGACACAAGACAGTAGGCGAAGGCAAAGAAAGAGAAAGTCAAATAGATATGCTTCTGTTTTGGAGACATATTTTGTGTGTTTGAGAATTATGCTAGATTGATATGAATCTCTTACAAATGCAAGGGTAATGTGGTGTTGAGGCTTAAAGCAATTTAGCTCATTTTTAATTTTTAAATCAACCTTTATTGTAGGTATTACAGGGGATAAACCTAAATCAGCCTTGTGAACACGCTCCTGAAGGAATTTAAAAGCCTTGTGAAGCCGCTGTTCAAACAGGTCTCCACTGATTGAGCTCTTTGTTTCAGCAGCCACTTTCACCATTTGTTTCTGCGAAGAAAAGCGTGTTCTCTCGCCTCTCAAAACCGACATAACTATCGACAATAATTTCCTGAAATTCACAGCGATTTTCTGTCAGTCTGTATATTTCAATCTGTCTGTTTAATTAGGCCAAAATGAAAGCCTTTGTCAGACGGAATGAAGGAAGAGGAAGTACAGCAACGCTCATAACAGCCCCCTCCCCACACATACACACACACCCTACCCCTGAGCCTTTACCACACACAATTACGCACCAGCATGAGAGAAAGAGGAAATTACCTCTTTTGTCATCTCATTTTTCATTGGGTCGCTCGGAGCACAGAACAGCCCCCACCCCCCAAAGCCTTGCTTATTTTGTGTCAACAGTAATTAATGCATCACTGCAAACCTGGGCTGGGTGACAGTCTTTCTCCATCATTTCAGCCAGGGCATATCTCTTTCTTTCTCACCCTCTCTATCTCTCTCTCTCTCGCTCTCTCTCTCTCTCTCATTGTCAAATGAGGGTCTCTGAGGCTTAGCAGTTTGCATAGGTCACATCTGATTCTGAAAGTAGGTGTGGAAACAGGAGGTGGCTGAGTTCAGATGGGTCTCCTTTGTCCGCTCCCTGCCTCGTTTGTAGCACCAGAGTAAGGGATAACCCTTATCCCAATGTCACTCTCTACTTCAGCAGCGTAAAGCATGCAAACACACATCATTTTGGAGATAGGAGTAACAAAACTGTAGAGATGTACTGGTGGTATAAGTGTTTTGTATGTACCTGTTACAGTAATATATCTGGGTCAACATGTGTGCAGCAGATAGGACAGCTGTTGGATAAAAGCATTGGGAAGCAAGTATTTAAAGCAGAGACAACCCTTGGAAGCACACAGGAAACATTAGCCAGGCTAGCGCTACCAACTGGTTCCGCTTTATATTACATTTTGCTACAGCACAATCAGGGATCTCTCCATTAGCTCAGGGCTCCTCCAACGAATTTTTAGCTGAGCAACCCCCCCCCCATTGTTTTTGTCAATGTAATGTCTGACCAGCATCAGCCCTGATAATACAACAAACTCAAAATGAAGTGTACTTCTCTCCTCAATCCCCTCTGTGTTCAAAGACATGGTGCTTGTCATGTTAAGGGCTGACTCATAGTCAATACAAACATACACAAACACCATCGCAAGGATGCCATGATGTGTACTTGTGTCAAATTTTCTTGACAAAAACAACGCGTGTGATAACATGGGAGTCAGTGGAAGCGTACCAAATGTCATGTGTTCAGGCTGCGCTGGGAGTATGCATGTGAGCTTGTGTCTATGGCGACATTTGACTGTGAATCAGCCCTAATGCAGTCCCTGGCTTACCATATTAGTGAGCCCTTCCTGCTGAGCCCATAACCTGTAAGTTTAGCAGATCCAGTACTACTGACACTTATAGTGAACACAGACTGTTTGGGCCTGTGTGTGTGTGTGTGTGTGTGTGTGTGTGTGTGTGTCCCAGGCCTGGCATCTCTCAGACAGCGTCTCATGCTCATTTCCTTCTCTCATCCATCCTGTGCTACAGACAGCTGATATCTCTCCTTCTATCTGACTGACACCTGCAGCTCTGCAGCCAGATCAGTTTAGAAAGCCACAGACACACACACAAACACACACACAGACACAATGAAGCACACACACACACACACATACACACAAACAAAGACACCACCCACACACACTCACTCACATACACTCACACAATGGTCACACACATGTTCGTATGAATACATGCTCCCCTAATGAAGACAGCTTCAGACAGACACATGTTCATGTTCAAACATTCACACACATGTTCATGTTCAAACATTCACACGCACATGCATAAAAATCCTCTACCAAAGTGAAGCACACAGATACACTGAGAAAAAGACACACACACACACACACACCAGCATTCACATAAACCTGTCTAGACCGCCTACGAGACTATTGTGGGCACTACCTGAATCTGAGCTATTCAGTCTCTTAGCAAACTGCCATTTTTATCTCTTTTATTAAGGTTGCCCAGGGCAGATCAAATCTCTGTCCATTTTAATTTGTTTCATCCACTTGGAATCCATTTCTTTCTTTTTTTTTAATTTAGGTGATGATGATACTGATTTGATGTATGAACACATCAACGCATAATTTTGAAGACACAATAATTAAGACTATGTCTGATCACATTAATCTGTAATTTGTTCAAGCACATTTCATCATTAATTACAGTGACAATTTTTGTTGCCGCTTGTAGGTTTGATAAATAAAGGTTTTATATGACAATTATCCAATTTTTTTTTATGAAAATGTATCGCCAACCATTTCTAATTTCACAAATTGTCCTTGTACCTTAGTTTAATGTCATACCACAACACAAGGACTGTCCTGATTCCCTCAAACCACATGATGCAGCATGTTTATCATCATTTGGTCCATTCATCCCCCTCTCATCTGTTCTCCCATCTTTCTTACAGAACATCAGTCCTCATCTCTGCTGCAGCTGTTTCCTGACCTGCACCAACCGCAGCCAACCTCCATCTGAACACCCCATCGTATACAGTAGTCAACCAACCAAACTAGCCAACCTTTTCACACCATGGTGGGTGCTTTCACATCGACTACAACCTTCCTACACAGAGAGATGAGAGAGAGAGAGAGAGAGAGAGAGAGAGAGAGATACACATCCTTTCCTTGTTAATTTCTTGGCGATCACTCCCACTCCTGACGGCACGTTCCTGACACCCAATTTGTGCTGCAGCAGGATGCATCCATCTCCTGCGCAGCCCAGAAACCTCCGATGGGCCTGAGCCATCCCATCCAAGGCCCCCTCTCTCTCGAGCCGCATCCCTACAGCACAATTGCACAAAATGGCTAAAAGGTGCTGTGTTCGTGAAGAAATCGATGGCTGAGACTGCTATTTAAATGTATATCCATCAACTGGATCAATGTGACTGTCTGTGTGTTAAATTTTAATAAGAGAGACTGGTGCTGGCTTTAGAGGTCAAAGAAGGCATGTACACTCTTATGCCTCTTTGCGATGGCCATGCATTTATCACATCCAAATGTTTAAAAGTACAGAGAGCCCTCCACAACCATCTCTTCTGCAGAGTCTCTCTCTTTCTCTTTCTCTATCTCTCTAGCTTCAGGGTGCTCAAGGCTATCAGTTGTGTGCCTCTGACTAGATGTGACATGAGGTTCACATGCATTAATGTCCCATTTGCTTCAGTTCGCAGCAAGCATTACTGGGACGCATTTATATGCCCTATGATCATCTACCAAAGGGAGTGTGGGGGGACTCTGCAGTCAAAGTGTTGCATTTTGTGCCAAGACATTTTTTGGGCACTGTTAACTTTAGAATTACCTCACAAAATACATCTTGGAAGGTAGAAAGTACTGCAAGTTGCCACACACAATATACATAATTGTGCTGTACTATTAAGGTAAATAGTAATACGTCAGTGTTAAACGTGCAAAGCTGAACAAACATGGTGAAAGCATATTAGTCTGAGTCATGACTCCACATGCTGTGAGTTATCACCAACGTGCTAGGAAGTCTCCAGATAGTTTGGCAGAGACTGGGGGAAAGCTTTTTGATACATATTGAAATCAGTGCTTTGTGTAAATGGGTTTTAATCTTGTGTGCCATCAACTGCCAGGGCAAAAAATAGAGAGAAGATCAACATTAAACTTTAATTAAAAACCCAAATCAGCAGTGGAGGAATGCTGGCAGTCCATCTGCTTTATATAAAGAACCCGATAAGTCGGCACTTCCTTTCAGAGCAATATTCCGCTCGTTTCCTTGTAGAAGAATCCACTTATCTTGGAGAGCACACACAGACATGTTAAATTAGTGTAAATATTTTTACAAGAAACGGGAACAACTTGCACATTCATTTTCTCTCCCCTCTGTTTTCTTACCCGTTTTTTCCCCATTTGTGTTTGTAATTAGGAACCGCGGTGCTCAGACACCCAGCGGATAATCTGGCCTCTCAGTATTAGCCGGCAAGCAGAGCGTGAAAGTAATTGGTGAGTGTGACACAAATTGGATCTTAGCATGATGCGATTCGTGGTCCTCCGAGGCAATATTTGCAAAGCGATTAGAACAATGCTGTTGCTGCACATTTGTGAATTACTTTAGCACATATAGTATGTGGAGCATTTTACTGACAAACGCTTAAAGGGTTTAGCATTACACTTCAAAAAGGGTGCAACTTAAAGAGCAGAGGTAACATTAAGGACAGAGAACAGTATTCATTTCTTATTCATTATTTACTATGAGTGTTTGAATTTACCATGAACATTCCCTTTTCACATCTATAGCTCTATAGAGCCATATT
>PYXC01001038.1:682500-712500 GCA_015244755.2 Tenualosa ilisha
AGAACATCAGGAAGGTTTTTTTTTCGTGTTGCTGTTTTTCTAAGGCAAAATGTCTTGCTATTACTTTAAGCCCTGAACAGAAATGTTCTCAAGATGTTGGCAAGTTACCGTATCCTAAGTGCTACTTCATCATAATTCAAGTCGGGAGTGGTAATGTGTATAATTTAGGGCCATGTCAGGAGTTATTTACGGGTATCTGAAACAGACAATTAGTGATGACGTCAAAAAGGCCATGAGGGGAGAAAGGTCAGTACTACTACTAATAAAAGCAAATACCACAGCACTTGATGCCAAAGACCTCGCTCAAACAAGGAGTTTGAAGAACAAGCAAGACAGTTTCTTTTAAAACTTACTGTTTTAATCCCGAAGAAGTTACAATGATAAACTAAATCTCCAGAAAATCAGTCTTGTCAAAGATTTTTTTAACCTTTTTTTTTCTCAGTTAGTCACATTGTATTTCAGGTCACTGTAGAATTCCAAATAACAGGACCAGTTATCTGGTGTGTACTGACATTTCCTTCAGGTCCCACTGTGGAACCATCTTGGTTCTCCGTCCTTCCTTTTGTGAACTCCTGCACTCTGCAAGTCCATCTGAAGCTCAAAGAGCTTGTCACTGAATGGTGATAGCAAGGAGTTTCAGTAATAAGCAGAAAGTTGGACATCTAACACTAAGACACTAAGACATCAGAGTTCCTCTAAGCACAAACACCACTAAATGGACAGCTAGAAGATGTGCAGTTCACTGAATCTGAGCAACAACCTGGTTTATATTGTAAAGGTTGATCTTTCAAATTTTATTTTGTAAGTACTGTACTGTACTGTTTTTGTTGAGGTCTTGCACATGTCAAAGCATGTGCTTTGAAAGTGTTTCTTTTCTTTTATTGTCTTTTTTCCAGGTCAGCTGTTGTAGAATGCTGCTGCAATATTTCAAAGATAGGAAAATGATGCAATCCTATGTCACAGGTAAAAATCTACATATCAAAGCAGCAGTCACCCATCAACAAAACAGCTGGAAGGGAATCATTATATATTTCACAACATTATTTACATTATGTAAGCTTTCAGCAGCAGTTCTCTCTCTCTCCCTTTCTCTCCTTCAAACCTACCTTCATTTAAATTAGTGCAGCAGAGACATTGTGTCCAAACTATGCTCCCAATGCCATAAATCTCTCATACCTCCATCTTTGTGATCTGTAGATGTAAGACTGCCTTCTTTAAAGGCCTGAATAATTGATTAAATCTCAGGAAATTGTGATACCTATGGAACATCTGACATTTCAATTAAAGGTTTCAAAGAGATCAGAAAAGCTTTCGTGCTGCATTTGCAAAAATACTTCACTTAGCATTTGTGTAGTCTTGATACATTATTAAAATAATTCTAGTTATCTTAATAATCATAAATGGATGTCCTGGACTTTTATTTCATTTATAAAAACACATTTAAATAGATTGTAAAACACAGTATAGTGAAAATACAGTCCAGAATATTGTATCTGTGTAGTATGGCTGTGGAAGCAATTTATTTCTTTGTTAGGAAAAATCTATGATTCTTAGTTTGACAACAGTCCTATCATGAGTAGACTGTGTGTGTGTCCATTTCTGTTTCCTTGCAAATTCCCCCTTAGGTGTGTATGCATTTCTTAAGGTGTGTATGAATTTCTTAAGATGTGTGTGTGTGTGTGTGTGAGCGAGAAAGCGAACGAGCGAGCCAGATAGAGAGAGAGAGAGAGATTATTCTTTGTTCCCAGGTAGCATGATCTGGTTGGCCTTGAGGGAGCCATGGTTTCCCTCTGACGAAATGAAACAGCCATGAGAACGAGAGCACAGAGAACAGCGCAGAGAGGATAGTGCCGAGACCTGTGCTGAGCCGTCGTCTGATGGATTAATTATCGCTTGAATGGTGACCTGGGAGGACAGTCATTACCGGAGCAGGCAGGCAGACAGACTTTACCCGCAGGCCAGAAAGAGGAGATGGAGCTGACGGGGTCGCACCGCGGCAAGCTCTAATATCCTGTCCTTCCATCAACTTCTCTTCTTTATTAGTGACCAGGCAAGCAAATCCCTATTTGTTGGTTCGCCAGGGTAAGAAAAGTCACTTACGCGCAAGTCATGGAGTTACATCCTGAGTGGAAGAGAACGCGTTGCTTACTCATACAATCACTGGGGAATTGTCTGTGGTGAACATTACCCCGCCACTGAAGCAGAGCGGTGATTATATTTTTTGGTGAAGCGCACCGACAAAGAGGAAAAAAAATATATATCATTCTCTGGTTTTGCCTGTAGGATTTGCTTAATGGCCGATCTCTCATCTGCGCCCGTTAATTAATGAATTAATAATGAACGGCAGGTTTTGGGGCATCTCCCACTGTGTGAGCGCACACACGTCATTAGTCACAGGAGGTTTCTATTAGCCAGGTCATCCGGGGCTCGTGCTTAACAATTATGCCTTGATTAAGAGACGTTCATCAGGCAGTAGCAGACAATGAATGGGCCTGTTGAGTTGGCTCTGTATGCCTGAGTGGACATGGAATGGTCTACCACTGGTTCAGAGAGAGGGAGAGAGAAAGATTGAAAGAGAGAGAGAGGGAAAGAGAGAGGAGGGGAGGTGAAGAGAGAGAGAAAGGCATAGGTCAGTAGATAAGGTTGGAATAACTGTTGTGATAGCTTCACAGCGAGGTACAGTGCCCTGTGAATAGATTATCTCACAAAGCCCATCTTACTGCAGCTTTGTCCAGTACTGTAGAGTTATGGAGTTCTAGAACATTCCTCAATACAGGGGTTGTGACCAGTTGCAAGTTAACTGAGCTGCACTGGCTCCTACACTAATGATAAATCTGGAGTTGAAATGTGAAGTGTAAAACAGAGCTAGGTCTCACCTAATGAACTACTCCTTGACACCTGTGAACAGGTGATATCAAACATCTATGCGAGGCACATAGCAGTGCCACACCCACCCCATGCTGGGGGAGCAAGAACATGAGCACAGTAAAAGAACTGCTTGAGCCTCAGAGCACTGGGGCTGAGGGATGGGAGCCATGGGATAGGGAAAACAGGAGGAAGAAGAGAGAGATGGAACAGAGAAGAAGGGAGGGAGTGTGTGTCAGGCAGTGTGTGTGTGTGTGTGTGTGTGTGTGTGTGTGTGTGTGTGTGGTGTCTGCCGCATGCAGCTGGCCTGGGCGGTGCTGACATGGGTGATGAATGGTGTGGCGATGGCTCCTGTGGCCCCCTGCTCCTGCTCATTGTCACCAATACGGAGACAGAGGAGAAATAGAGGAGCGCATGGGGAGGGAGAGAGAGAGACAGAGAGAGAAAGAGAGCGAGAGAGAGAGAGAGAGAGAGAGAGAGAGAGAGAGAGAGGACCCAGCAGTGGCTGTGGAGGATGCTTCCCTTAATTAACCCACATACCAGCAAAGCCTTCCTACCCAGCTCAACCCCCACCAATCCACCACTCTCCTGTGTCTGGCTTTTACTCCCTCAGTCTCACATACACAGAGAGAGAGAGAGATAGAGACAAAGATGAGTGCGTTAGAACTCTCTCGGAATAGGTATCTGCTGAGTACAGCTTGCCTCTTGATCTGTCAAGAGCTCACACACACACACACACACACACACACACACACACACACCATCCTCCCTCACAATGCCTCAACTCGGCAGGAATCACTGCATCCCAACAAGAAAGAGCAATTACTGTGTTGTCTGTGCAAATTTGCCCGACCACAAGTCTGCCAGTCTGCATACCCCGAACCAAGAAAAGCAAAACCTGAGAGCAGGAGAGAGAGAGAGAGATTGAGCGAGGGAGAGACCAGGTACAAAGGGAGGCAAATAGGCTGCATGGCAACCATCGGAAATTGAAAAATAACAAAAGTCGAAGCAAAAGTTGCTTGGCTGGCAGAGGCAGGCTGAGGTGTTCATTCATCTGGTCACCTGGCAGGCATAAGAGGAGCAGTTAGATGGAAAGCCCCCCCCAGTCCCTGACACACACACACACACACACACACACACATGCACCACTCATCTCGTCACCACTGATGGCTTTGCCTAGAGGGGTCACTATGAATTTGTTGAACCTCTGGCTATAAATTCGGACAAAGACATTTCCCTGCTTCTTTCCCCCAGTGGTGAGCACACTCTCATAATGAAATCAAAGCAGGCAAACCAAGTCCCCCCCTCCCCCCTCCCCCTCCCCCACGCCCTGTTCCTAGTTGTACAATATTATATGCATTATTCAAATGCCTCCAACACCCTGAAAGATTGCTCTGTACTACAACACATGCAGTTCGACCTTCTTTCCATTTTCTTGTTTTCTTTTCTTTTCTTTTCTTTTTTCCTGTCTTCCTGAAGCGGTCTGATAATGTTACAATTTTATTTCTGTTGTTCACTTGCGAGTGACTGGGTTGGACGTTACAAACGCTAATATTCCAAAGGTTACACAGTGAGATGTCTCTTTCTGCTCGAAAGGCTACTGCTGACAGTCTGGTCAATTACAGTGCGGTTTTGGAGAGAGTCAGGGATTGAGAGTGGGTTTGAACATCTGGCTGAGAGCGGACACCGGATGAGGGGCGAGTTCAGTATCATAGGCACGTCCCACCTCGAGTCCTTTTTGAGGGTTCTTCAAAGGCACGAAGGCCTGCACTCATGATTTGGAGCATTTAGCTTTCTGTTTGATGTCAGCCTGCCAAGGGAACAGCATGCGGATTAGTTTGGGAGCATGTATGTGTGTCTCCCTGTGTGTGTATTTCCATGTGTGGGTCAGGGCGTGTGTGTGTTTTTTTTTTTCATTCTGTCACAAACATATACACAAACCTTTGGAGTCTTTGAAGATTTGATGCTTCACTCTGATATGATCTGACAGCAAACATATTTTGTGAGCTGCACACATAAACTTGCTTTCTGAAACTCGTTTCAGAGAAAGTTATACTTTTGCAACCTTAAAAAATCCTCACCAAATGAAACAATGCCATTCCAAAAGTCCCTAAAACTATGGTTAGATGGATGGATAGATAGCATTTTCCTCCCTCCAAAAATATTGTATTTTCCTGTAGTGGAACAAAGTGCTTTATTTTACAGGATAAGGAAATTAGTCTGTTTTTTTCCTGATTTTTCGTGTTTCTTTTAGTCTGCACTTGTTTTCTATTTTAGTAAAAAGTCATGTGGTAAAATTTTAACGCATGCCTCACCTAAAGAAAATGTTCAGTAACATCAACCAACAACATTCTTTATTTTTTAAAATGTTTTTACTTCCTTTTTTAGCAAAAAAAGGCAACACACAGATAGGCTACAAAGATCCAACAATATTGAGAATTGAGAAAAGGAAAGAGAACGGATAACTGTACTTTCAAAATAAAAAAGAGGAGGGAGAAAGAGTTAAAAAAAAAAAAAAAGAAATTCCATCTTGGTAACCGACGAAACATTTTTTTTTTTTTTTCACCATGGTTTTCTCTAATTTGTTGCAAATGTTGAGGAAGAAGCATGGTTTGCATGCAAGACATAAAGTGGGTCCACTGAAATTTGTTGTCTCAGCATTTCAACATTACGTGAATGTTATGACTCCATAAAATCTTTATGGCAAAAGCTTTTCATGATGGACAGATAAGACACATGAAGGGAAGAGGGGAAAACATCTTATATTCCACAAACCTTTTTTTCCATTATTCACAATATACCTTTTATTTTAATAAATACAAAACAGCAACACTGTGATTTCAAAAGAAAGGTATAAACAAAAGAGTTAGTATTTTTTTAAAGTCACTAAAATGAATTGGATATTTCAAATATTGATGTTAATTTGGTATGTTCTCTTTCAGACGTCTCACCTTTTCCCAAGTGGAAATGCTTTGAACTGCCACGTTACTCTGTGAAAAGGGCTTATGGTAAACCATCTGCCAATAAGACCCGGAGAAATAAAAAAAAAATAGCCAAAAAAAAAATTGGAAGAGGATTTTCATCAGTCGGACTGGAATGAACTTCGATGTAAAGATGCATATGAATCTATATATTTATATACATATGTAGGCCTGGACACACAAGAACACCACCAAAACAAAACAAACAATAAAACAAAAACAAAAGCGAAACAAAAACGATCCTGAGATACTCTTTGCACCTCATTTTCAGAAGACTGGCCACGATATCGAGATGGTGTGACATGAACATGGCGCTAAAGAACTCAAAGAGAGTTAAGGACAGAAATGCTTGATAAAGCCGTTAGCTCCACACCCTAATTGTACAGTATAAAACCGGAGAGAAGAGCAAACAAACAGTCATTAAACCAGTAAATCCTGAACGTTACTGTAACCGTAAAAAATATCTGTTGAAAAAAGCAGCGTGGTTTTTCACTTGACATTAAGTTCAGCACGGTTCTCTTTAGAAAAAGAATAACAGGCAAGAAAGGTGCAAGAAACGAGAGTTTGAAAACCAATATGAAAGCAACAAAGAATGTAAAAATCAACACATTCTAAGATAGTGTCTTAACTCTGTACTGCTTGGTAAACTGTGTTTGATGACTTGAGAGTACTGTGGTTTGCTCATTGCTTGTGAAAGAGAGGCAGTGGTAAACTTCACAACCAGATCACTGCTTTGTGTTCAGTACACACACACATGCAGTGCCAATCTTGCATTTGGTTACGTTTCACGCCCAGACCTGCAATGCCAAAGCCTTTGTGCAGTATTGCTTATCCTGGACAATTGATCGGCCACAGTGGATTTTGTCTTGTGTCTCCTTGAATGTACTGCTTCTTGTCGTTGAGAGCCTCAGTGCCAATTTGACGAAATCTAAGTGCTTTACAAAATAAATAAATAACAAAAATCTAATTCTACTTGCCAATCTATTTAGGACAGAGTGTTTGTTTTTTTTTTGTTTGTTTCTCCATTGAAGTTCAGCACTGGACTGATGCTGTGGATACTTCAGCAGCGTCTGTGAGCTCAGAGGCATGAAGCTTGACAGCAAGTGCTTTAGCCCCCTCAGCAGTAGAGCGACTGGCATTCTGTTTGTCTGAATAAACATTAAACTACACATGAAAGGCAGACAAAAACAGTGTGCAGGAGCAAGGGCAGCGGGGGGTGGGATCTAAAACTCTCGGGTGTGCAGACCACCAACCACGAAGCAAAGCGTCCAAATTTCCTCCTCGGTGGATGTTCACAGGAATTATCAAACGCTGAAGGTTAACCAATTTAATTCTCACTGTGTGCAATGGAAAGACACACTTTTCTTAAAGTGAGCACAAGCAGAGATCAAGCAGAAAAGAAATGCAAGATAAAAAAACAAAAAAAACAATGCCAAGGCCATCACAAAAGGCTTGTATTATCGGCCTCGATATATTTTAAACTCAAATGTTGATAAAATGTGATGGACTTCATGTCCAACTGCAGGGCTTGGGTTGGGCTGAGCTGAGCTGAGGGTGGTGGTGGTGGTTGGGGGGTTAATTGTGTCTTTTGAGGGCAATCAGAATGTGTTGGGGGGGATCAACTGTGCAATAGTGGAGCGAGTTGGGTTGGGGGGGGTCACTATTTCAGCCACTTGTAATCCGTGGAGAAAACAAACACTGGGACAGTCCATCGCCAGACATGTCAACCCCTCTGGAGGCCCATTGAGCTCATTCAGCTCCAGCCTCGCCCCGTCGTCACCCTCACTCACACACACACACACACACACGCACGCACGCACGCACACACACACACACACACGCACGCACACATGCACGCACACGTACACACGCACACATGCACACACACGCACACATGCACACACACGCACACAAACACTGCCTAGTTCCCCATCGGAGGGAAAAATCTCCATCATGTTCATACAAGCATGCACACATACACATATACACACAGGGCCAGCACCTGTTTACTGTGTGTAGCCCCCCCCTTCCTTCCCCGACCCCATGACTACTTACTTAATATCTCTCTGTACATTGCTATATATTTTCTTATCTCTTAGTTTACAGTACAGAAATCTCCACTTCACAGATCCCCGTTCAGCTTCTTCATGTCAGCAGGAGCTATGCTTTTTTTGTGCTTATCACCAAAATTGCAGTGCAAAAAATAATAATAATTAATAATAATAATAATCAATCATAATAACAACAATTAATCAATGGTAAGTATTAACAAATGGAGGTCCCATAAAAGAATTACTTTATGGCACGACAGCCTTTCCATTCACATATAGTACAGATAATCTGATGAAACCAACAAGATGAGAAATTAAAAACAAAATAAAGGTTGAACAGAAAATGGCTTGCATAGCAATGCAAAAACAATGTTAAGAACATATTTACAGGAAAATCCCTTTTCTCTCCATTCTTTAGCAATCTGGATGGATTTTTTCCATTCTTTTTGTTTCGTTACGTTTTTTTTTAGTCTTCACACAAAAAAGTCAGTTTGTTTTTAAGGTGGAAGGTGGGAGATAACTTCTCGAAAGGATAAAAATGTCAAATCAACGTTGTGTGGTCTGTCTTTACATGGACATTTACAGGTTTGCCACAATGTTTCTCCACTGTCGTCATCATCTTCGTCTTTTTTTTTCTCCTCTCCTTCTGGTGAGACACAGTAACAGATGAAGTCCAAGTTTCCCGCAGACGAGGGGAAATGTGTAAGTGAGAACAGACTTGGTATTCTCTTTCTTTACCTTCCTCAGGTCACTCTGGGAAAAGTGGAAGAACAAGACATTGGAAAGGGCAATAACTGGCACAAGTAACAGACATTTAAACCATTACAAATTATTGTTAAAAATTATAATAATGAACAAAGAATAAAATATAAAAAGTCAACTAGAATTTTCATATTCATCTAGAATCTCAACCACACTAGAATGTTATAGTGTACTAGCCAATAGGCTTGGCTTGTTCGGCTTGGCTGGGGTAGCCTCATACAGTACTTCATCATGCTATGCTAGTTTATATACAGTATATGCTGACAGAAAGCTAAGGATTGTCACACATACATAATTCCCCAGAGTACTGTGGCTGTCCGTTGGTCCCCAGGAAGTTGTTCCCGTCCAAGTGCTCTGTGGCCCCCCGCTGTTGCTGTGACTGCTGCTGTTGGCCCCTCTGGCCCTCGCCCTTGCGGGGTCCCGTGGAGCCCTTGGAGGAGGCTGTGCCCGAGGAGCTGTGACCTCCTGGAGAGGGGAAGGAGGGTTTGCTGTAGGGTGGCATGGCTTCTTCTATAAACCCAAACACACATAGCACCTCTAGGTTAGTGACACATAGGCTACAGTTGGCCTCCAAGTACAAACCACAAACCACCAAATTCAACAAGCTATTTAAGTTTTTGATCATAACATCCATTAAATGATCAACTGGTTGTCTAGATGTTTTCAAAAAATTGGTACTGAAAGGGAATAAATGCATAAATTGTTATAAAGGTGTAATAAGCCTGTTACAGCTTTTCACATTTGCAATAAGCATAGTTGAAGTAGACAAAAACATCTTTGTTGCTCATTAGATGAATGACTTAAGACACGCATTCATAATTGCTTCTGGCTTTCTTATCTGAATAAACTAGACTCATTAAACAACATCTAAATCAACTGGTCAGTAGGCAAGATCAAGATGTTCTTGTTAAGCCCTCCCTGTGTGTGTGTGTGAGTGAGAAGAAACCAGAGGAAAGTGATTTGGCAGTGTGGCGCTTGGACAGAGCCTAAGTCTTGCTTGCTCTGGCAGTCTCTCTCTCTTCTCCAACCAGCTGCCGTGGCTCTTAGGCCAGCTAGAGAAGCCAAGAGATGAGGGAAGCAGGGACAGAGTAAGTGAAAGCGAAGCAGACTAATTCTGAAAAGGGAATTAGAGGGACAACAGCAGGGAGTGGGGAGGGGATGGAGGGGAGAGAGAGGCTGAGATGAACTTGCAGAAGGCAGAAGTGGTGGAGGGTGCTCGACAGGAGGTCGAGCCAGCCCTTGAAAAGGTCACTCGGAATGACCCGACTCTATGTTCTCCATCTTGGGGTGACCTTTCATCAGAAACCCTGGTGAGCCTTGCTGGCTAATTACTTGGGGAGTGTGTGAGTTTGCACGTGACAGTGCCAAACATTGTGCAAACTGTCTCCCCTTTTTTTGGTCTGTGGTGAAAGCGCTTTGGTAAATGTCAGCATGCAAAGTTTCTCTAAAGAGTGGAAGGCTGCCATTTCTAGCAGTCTCTTGAGGAGGGGAGGGGAGGTGGTGGTGGTGGTGGTGGAAGGGGAGATTGAGTTGCTGGCTTCTATGGTTGTCTGTGTTTGCTCTTAATCTTACAGGATTAGTGGTGTGCATAAAAAGTATCAAAAAGACAGATTAAAACATCCAGTTTAGTGTGTGTGTATGTGTGTGTGTGTGTGTGTGAGTGTGTGTTTAACTTTCTGACCAAATGTAACATTTATGCTTAATTTGTGTGTGCGTGTGTACGTGTGTGAGTGTGTGTGTGTGTGAGTGTGTGTTTGACTCTCTGACCAAATGTAACATTTATGCTTAATTTCTGTGCGTGTGTGCGTGTGTGTGAGTGTGTGTGAGTGAGTGTGTGTTTGACTTTCTGACCAAATGTAACATTTATGCTTAATTTCTGTGTGTGTGTATGTGTGTGTATGTGTGTATGTGTGTGTGTGTGAGAGAGAGAGTGTGAGAGTTTCTACGTGTGAGAGAGTGTGTGTGTGTGTGTGTGCGTGCGTGTGTGTGTGTGTGTGTGTGTGTGTGTGTGCGTGCGTGCGTGCGTATGTGTTTCTATGTGTAAGTGTGTGTGCATAAAGGCGTTTGAGAGACCAAAGCTGGGCTGATTACAAAGCATCTGTGAGATCGAGGCCCCCCGCTTGGCCCTGCTGACTGGAGGAGAGGCCTGCTGTTGCTGCAGCAGCTACCAACACTGCTCTGGCTCGGGCTCTGGATGCTGGAGGCCTGGAGCCTGTTCCAGTAGGAGGAGGGCAGGAACGGTGGTGGGGGGAGGATCCAGGCGGCACAATCTGTTCAGACGCGCGTGGCCTCCACTCTGCGGGTGAGGTGATTGAACACCAGGGTCTGCCTCAAGACGTGCCAAGCTGGCATCCGAGGGAGGGTGCCTGCCACCAGCGCCAGCACCAGCACCAGCAAGAGCACAGTTTGGCTTCCCGGACACCAGGTGTCAGGGTGACAACGGCTAAGCATGGATACTAGTTGAATGGAAGGGTTTCACTCTACAAGTGGGGAGGCCTGTGCATGTAACAATACTTAACATGTTTTTGACCTGACTTTTCCAATTCACAAGCCAGATTCCCATTCATATTTTGTTATTTCTACTGCTTACCTGAGACAGGTCCATTCTTCTGGGCACGCTCTGTGGAGCCCAGTCTTTCCTGGGCCTGTCGGTGTCGCTCGAGCGAGGTGCGGGTGGGTCGCTCCAGCGAGCTCCTCACCTCCTCCAGACCACCGACGCCAGCCATCTGCTGGCGCTCCAGGGAGGTGGCCTTGCGCTCGGCTGGGCTGCCCACACAGCGGGCCCCCTGCATGCGCGCTCCCTGGCAGGGCGGAGGCTCCGGCGGTGGAGGCAAGTCTGGATGTGGAGGCGGAGGAGATGGGAAAGAAAGGTCAGCTCACCTCACACCTCTCTCTCTCTCTTTCTTTCTCTGTCTCTCCCTCTCCCTCTCTCTCCCTGTCTCTTTCTTTCTCTGTCTCTCCCTCTCGCTCTCTCTCTCTTTCTTTCTTTCTTTCTCCGTATCTCCCTCTCTCTCCCTCTCTCTTTCTTTCTCTGTCTCTCAGTCTCCCTCTCTCCCTCCCTCTCTCTCTCTCTCTTTCTTTCTGTCTCTCCCTCTCTCTTTTTTTTCTCTGTCTCTCCCTCTACCTCTCTCTTTTTTTCTGTCTCTCCCTCTCACTTTTTTTCTCTGTCTCTCCCTCTCTCTCTCTTTCTTTCTTTGTCTCTCCCCCCCTCTTGCTCTTTCTCTCTCTCTCTCTCTCTCTCACACACACACACACATACATACACACACACACAAACACAAAACTACACCATCTTCCCATACACAAGTGAATATCCTGTTTGTGTTTCTCTCTAAAAATGTGTTGTTAGACTCAATGAAGCAAGTCATTCTGGAAAGAATTCCAATGGCAAAGCCTACTGGAGTCTAACTAGCCCTGTATAACTATGATATTGTGTTTTCAATGACTTTCAGGATTCCATATTTGTCTCAGCCAAACTTTCTTGTTACAGGGGACAAAATGCTTCTGTTTCTCTGCTCTAGTACATAAATAGAAGCTGAGATGCTCATATTTTTTCACTCTATTGATTAATATATCCAACCGTCAGCACTGGCGTCTCGGCGGTGGGGCACTGTGCCCAGGCCTCTGTGTTTCCGGGTCGGGCGCGGCGCCCTCTGATGGCCCAAGCTGTGCGTTCCCACCGTGCTGCCGTCCGTGGAAAAGGGGCTGCTGGGACGCGGCCGCTGGCTCAGGCCTTTACCTGTGGGAAGGGAGAGAGGGAGGCGGTTAGGAAGCTGGGCTAGCCAGTCAGAAAGGAGATGAGAGTGAGAACGAGCAGGTTTGATTGATCTGTAGTCAGCAAATGCCCTGTGGAAGAATGATTCTCAAACACCCAAGCAAGGAGGGTTGTTAGTGAACAAAAAAAAAAAAAATGCAAAGCATTGAGCCTCTCCTAGCCATGGGCCATTTCGGAAGAAAAAAAAAAATCACTCAAAACCCATTTTTATTTAGCGCCAAAGTCAACAGACTGAGCCCAAGCCCCCAGCAGGGAAACAAAGCTTTTGAGGTGTTAGCAGGAGCGAGTTAGCATGAGGGAAACCAGAGAAGATGCAGATGACCTGCATCACCACACTGCACTGCCATGCATCCTTTCTCACAGAAAAAGCATTTCCAGAACCAGCCATAGCAGACAAGAAACAGCACCCAATTTTCCATTGCCTTTCAGGCTGCAGTTTGTAAGTTTGTCAGAGACAACCTCAAGCTCTGCATCAGCACTGCGGACCCAGTGGCAGTGGTGGTGGTGGTTGTGGTTTTAAAAACCCAGACAAACCTGGCTTGGTCAGGCTGGTGCCTTCCACCCGGTAGCCGGCCTTGTCGGCTGCCGCCACCAGGGCCTGGGCGAAGCTGCAGTGGGCGAAGATGGAGCCGTCGGACGAGCTTCCCACGCTCGACCGGCGGCTGGAGAAATTGCGGTCGTCCTCCTCCGAGGCCGAGCCCCAGCCGTTCACCATAGACCCTGGAGGACACCAGAGCCGTCAGCAAACCCACCGGCAGAGCAGTGACCACTGGACTGTACCCAATGTATCTCTGACATAGGTGCCTTGAGCGGGCAAAGACTTCCTGTCACTGACTTGCCTGCCCACGTACACCAAATACATTTTGGCACCAAAATGTGTAATTGAAAAGCGTTCGACAAACAATAGTTTTTATTGATCGTTGCTGACAAAAAATAAATTGAATCTTAAGGCAGTGCCAGCTGTGTTAGACATTGGTGTGCTAGATTGTATTGAAAAGTGTTGAAAGCAGAGTGCCTTGCATGTCAGCACCAGTGTGCAGAGGCTTTAACTCTTGACTCACACTCCATCTCTCATGGTCACACATTGCAAATGTATCCTATGGGTGAATTGAAAGTCATGACTGATTAATGTGTGTGTGTGTGTGTGTGTGTGTGTGTGAGTAAGTATCAGAGGTGAGGTTGAGCTAAGGGACTTTCATCATCTGCATCTGAAGTGTCTGTGCCTTAGGGGCCTGTGTGTCTGCACGGCTATAACACTTCTTTAAAGCTGCTCCTAATCTCTCTAAAGAGCCTGGGATCACAGATTTTTTATTGAGTGTGTGAGCAGCTTTTGATGAAGTCTGTCTCCTGGAGACGAATGGGCACACCTGCACCTGTGGTGGTGGATGAACAGCCAGAGGTGCCGGAGATGAGGGGGCGTTGGTGGGAAAAACAAACACACTGATGGGGCAAAGAATCAAAGCACTTGGCCAGTGTAAACTTGTGTGCATGCTCTCTGACAGGTGTCAGTACAAGGGGAAAACCTGTGTTTGATTCACTGACTAGAATATGATGGAATGCCTCTCTCTCACTCTCTCTCTCTCTCTCTCTCTCTCTCTCTCTCTCTCTCTTTCTAAGCTTTCCATGGGGAGATTTAGATAAATAGAGAGAATTCCATCGATTGTCAGGGTGCTGTTTTGTGTTGTGTGTGTATGCCTGTGTGTGTGCGCGCATGCGTAATAGGGTGTGTATATATGTATGAGTGCATGCGTGTGTGTCTGTGCGTGTGTTTATGTACTGTGTGTGTGTGTGTGTGTGTGTGTTTGTAGCTGTTTGCATGTTTGTAGCTGAGTCTGTTAAAGCCAAGATCGTAGCTGCAGTGAGACCTATAATCTCATTTTTCATCTACACAAGGCGAGCAAAAGAGGAAATAACCTACTTGTGAAAAATGATCAATACTCCCAATTTCCCAACAATAGAGAAAGATTACAGTAAATGTCACGGTGGGGAGGCAGTAAAATGATCCAGCCTACAATGGAGACAGGGAGGATACGCAGCTTTACGTTTCCAGATACTGTCAGTGTGCACAAAGGGCAAAGAGAACACCACTCACACAGACTCAGTCAGAAGACCTTCACAATTTAAACTCAGAGATAGAATCAGATACCAACAGTGCTTTACGAGAAGAGTTCTTACGGTGATGGCACGCCTACACACTTATTAGGAAATCCCCTAGTCTTTTCAAGCTCATTGACCTCATTTACCTGGAGGCAGGCAGCTGTTTTTCAAACTGTGAAAGTGTTAAACAACAACAAAAAAATTACTCACTTCAAGACTTTCACTCACAGCTTAACTTCTCCTTATACCTTTCTTTTGTTTGCCATTAAGAGAGTTGGGGGGCAATTCATGTGGAAAAAATCATTGAGGAGAGGAAAAAAAAACAAAAAAAAAAGCCTTAGAAACCTGGCACACACTCGCTCGCTTCAGGTTCATTATGCTACCTACAGTATTATGCATAAAAAAAATCCCATAGGGGTAATTGCTCAGCGTTGGATGTGCTGCTGACAGCAATGAAGTGGAGTACGGAGACCAGACGACTCAGTCTCAGTCCCAGCCTCCTCCGCTCTCTCCAATCGCTGCTCTCCTCCAGATCGTCCTGACAGTCCTGGCCAGTCTGACGGATTGCCTCCTCATCCATGCTAAAGTGCTCCTCTGTCCTTAACATTCCCCGGGACACGCCGTCATTTCCACACAATCCTCTCCTCACCTCCATGTCCCTACACCACCAACCCCCCCCTGCTAAACACAAGTGGGGGTCACTCTATTTTATTTTCCTATAAATCACTGTTTTATATCATTCACAGGGGGGTTCAGATGAAGGTTGTGTTGTTTGGACTGCTACAGCTCTTGAGACTCATGGAGAGTCATGCTTCTGGCCCACAGTCTGTTCTGTTCTGTCTGGCTGCCATGGTGAGTTTAACAGACCCCAGGGGTGGGTAAGCTGAAGCTTCGAGGGTGGGGGGCGGGGGCAGAGGGAGATGGGGATGGGGGTAGGGGGTGGTACTGGGTTGTTGAAGGCTAGTAAAAAGCTGGGGGCCAGCCCTGGCATTGGCCACCAGTAAAACTGATTTATGCTGATGCGCAGCCTTCATCTGCATATCGTTAAGCTGCCGTAATCATCCCCCTTGACGAGCGGGCGTCTCTGCCTGGCCCGAACGTACGTGACCAGGGTCTCTCTCCCCACGCTCACGCACACAGGCACACACATACACACACACACACACACACACATTAGAGGTTTATGGAGGACTAATCGGCCTGAGGCAGAGTTGGAGTGAGCTCACTGCTCCACTCACAGCCGCTGTAAAAAAACCAACCACTCGCTCACGGGCCTCATGAGGAACACCCGAACGGACCAATAAAAACCGCACAATAACCCTCCTCATCTTATCTTCTGTGGTATTACAGCCCTAACATCAGCGACTATATTGCTAGCTTTTAAAGCACATGTTGGCTAGGCCCTGGTCCTGTAGTTCTCTGGAGGAGGAATAAATGTATGAAGACATCCAGCCGCCGCCACCCCCACCCGGGTGGAATCGATTTGATGTACACCGCTTTGCTGCACATCTCTCTCTCTCTCTCTCTCTCTTTCACAGCATGTATATGTGTATATATGTGTGTGTGCATGTGTGTTTTTGTGTGTGTGTGTGTGTGTGTGTGTATGTGTGTCTGTATTCTGTCTGCGGTGGGATGCTGCGATGTGCTAGCGTAGCGTAGCGTGCTGTGGCTGTAACATTAGAAGGGGGAGCAGACCTATTTCCATATGATTAAAACAATGAGCGATCTATCATCTTCAACCGCACGTGCCGGCACACTCCATCCATGCACCCTCCCCTGCACACTCTCTCTCTCTCTTACTCTCTCTCTCTCTTTCTCCCTGGTCCCGTCTTCCTTACTGCTGTGTGTGGCAGGAGAAGAGATCTGTTTTTCTGCTCCTGTCGCCTACCACACCCCTCTCCATCTTACTGGTGGTGTAGCACCAACCCCCCAACCCCTCCACCCTTCAGCCCCCAGCACAGTAACCCCAAAGCTGGCCTGTGTGTGAGGGCTGTCAGGCTCAGAGCAGTGGGGAGCAGTGGGATATGTTGGGGGGAGATAAGAGGAAATAGCGCTGTCTGCACAGTAATGCAGTACAGTTGGGAGTAGATGGTGGGAGAGAGAGAGGAAAGAGAGATGGAAAGAGAGATGGAAGGAGAGAGAGAGAGAGTGAAGGAGAGAGAGATGTAGAGGCAGATTAGGGCATGCGGTGGAGCTTTTCCATTCCTCTAAATAGATCAGCCGTGCCATGTGTCAGACAGGCCCTCGCCTCTGCTCCATCATCCAGCCACAAAACTGCACTCCTAGGCTGCCCGGCACAGTGCGGCACAGTGCAGCACAGCGCAGTACCGACCCCAGACAGACAGCCAGGCAGCCAGGCAGCTAGGGAGACAGGCAGGCCCAGAGAGAGGAGGCGTGAGCGCTGGTCTCACCCTCCGCACCCTTATCCTCCTCGACCTCGACCTCACCCTCCCCGGCTCTCTTCTCTTCCTGCTTTTTCTCCTTTAGACTCCACAATCTCTTCTTCAACCCCATTACGTTTCACTTTCAGTGCCTCCACTCATTTCTGTTTTCAATCCCTCACTCTTTTCTATTCCTCCTCTCATTGACACACTCACTTCCCTCCCTCTCTCCCTCCCTCTCGCGTTCATAGTGCACACATCCATTCTCCTCTTCTTCTGCCATCTCTCCTCCTAGGGCAATGCACCCATGACGTATAGGCTGAGAACTCTTGGGTGTACAGTACTTCAGTGTCTCATTGTGGGCGTTGGTGGATGATGAAACACAGGCTCAGAGCGGAAAGCACAGGGTCGAGGCCGCCGCAAGACACACGCATCCCTAACCCATCCATGAGGCTGTCGGTGGCATGTGCCACGTCGCCCACGGTGACAGTGCACTCTCGGCCTGACGGCTGCTGAGGAGAAGTAGGAGGAGGAGGAGGAGGAGGACATTTCCCTGCCGTTGGATGTTTTTACAGAGGAGAGAGAAGAGCACTCTGGGAGTTCAGATGTGGTGTACCTCTCTCTCTCTCTCTTTCTCTCTCTATTCTCCCAGCACAATGTCATACCCTTCACTCGTCCCCCAAAGATAGTCGGCCATAAAAGCATTCAATACGAGCCCGTTAAAATGGAAATGGTGCCTCCTGTCTAGAACGAGGAGAGAAAGAGAGAGACAGACACAAGACGTAGAAAGAGCGAAACTCGTACGTGAGATTTATTTTAAAATCTATCCAGAGACAGAGAGTGAGAGAGAGAGAGAGAAAAAGAGAGAGAGAGAGAAAGAGAAAGAGAGAGAGAGAGATGCATTGCACTGGTGTAGGAGTTCGCCCACTACTTTCACTCTCTCACTCATTTTTTTGCTTTCTCTCTGTTCCTCCTTCTCTCTCTCCCTCCTCTCTCTCTACCTTGTTAAAATTCATTGGAGTTCCTTATCTGTATCAGCGACAATAATTATGAATTCGCAGAGTCCATCCAAACTGCGTGAACAAACTGGATTAAAATTCTTTTTTTTTTTTTTCAGGTGTGGAGTGAAAATAGACTGAATTAGACTGGAAATGGTGCATTTAAAAGCTACAGCAAAACTGTGATGTAATGGAGGCATATGCCATGCACTCACCCTGAGAAGGTGAACAATGTAAACTGTGTTCACAAACATATATATATATATATATATATACACATAAACAAGAAATAAACAGAAATAATTGCTTTTCTGGAGAACAGGAGGATAGCCGACTGTAAATCAGTGACCGAGCAGCATGTGTTGCCGGTGGATTAAAGGGAGATTGGCCAGCTCATTATCGTTTAATTTCACATGCAGTCTAAGCAATAATTTGATGTGTGGGTTGATAAAGGCTCTGTGATCTTTTGACTAAGCAAGGAAAGTTAATATTCACAATTAACTTACTTCTGTTTTTATTTTTTCAGTGCTCCCACACTCCTCCCCTCTTTTTCTAAATGTCTTGGAGGCAATTTAAACATTTCTTTTTTTTTTTTGAGGCTCAAACAGTTTTCTGCTGCCAATAAAATGTGGTCTGTGGTATATTTCAACTCTTATGTTGGAAAATTAGGGGAAAATGACTGAGGTTAGTGCAAACACTATTCCATGAAATACTTTCAAACGTTGAAACAAATGCATTTGGACCTCTTCCCAGTAAACAGCAACACAACACACATACAAGTAAATATCTGAACAAAGAAATTAACAGATGTGAATAATTACATAATTTGAGAACATACTGTATATCAAAGACTCATGGGATAGATTACTATTGTTAACCTTGAGGAGGTTCTTGCTATAATGTAATAAAATTTGAGACTGTTTACTAGTTCTGCAGTGGCTACGTCCACATTGCAACTAACCCCCCCCCCCCAAAAAAAAACAAAAACTAAACAAAAAAACAAAAACAGACAAAAAATCCCCCCAAAATTACCCCCAAAATCCCCCAAACTTAAAACCCATTTTCAGTTGTACACTATCAAAGCTCACTGTGCATAGACCTGAAGCCATGTAGAGCCCAGTGCTCCCCTTTCACACTTACCAGTGACAGAGCTGTCCAGGTTGTCCATGCTGGATCCTGGGGTGTGCTCCACGCCACGGAGGGTACGGGCCATCTCATAGCCCTCCTCCTCTTCCTCCTCATCGTCCTCATCCTCGTCGGGGATGTCGGTCTCCAGATCGGACACCAGCGTGCTAGACACATAGCCGACAGGGGGAGCGGGGGCCTGAGGCGGATACGGGCCTCCCTGCATATGCCTGTTTGGAAAAAAAAAAAAAGAAAAAATAATGAGCTCAGCTAGGACATTTTCAGTTAACATCCCAAAGTTTGGGATGTGGTGAAAGTGTAGCAAATGGAGGTAAAGTGGATTAAAATTCAGACATTATGGGTTGAGAACTCGGTGAGAAAACTGTCGAAAAGAAAAAGAAAGGAAAAAGTGTCAAAAAGATAGAGAGATGTACAAGTGTGTGTACAAGTGTGTGTGTGTGTATGTGTGTGTGTGTGTGTGTGTGTGTGTGTGTGTGAGGAAAGACGGTGGGTGGGGACCTGTCACGGCTGTTTCTGGCACATTCCGGTGCTTTTCGGCTGAACTGTCAACCCGGCTCATTCCACAGCGCGCCTCCTAGCTCGGCTAACACAATGACCCTCTAATTGCTGCCAAGGAGGGCACAATAGCTGTGTGAAGCCAGGGCCTGTATTGTGGCTGTCACCTTTGGAGTAGCAAATGCTGCTGACAGCCCTGGTGTGTGTGTGTGGTTTTGATGTGGATTGTAGTGGTAGGATTTGGTGGTGATTACCACCCTTCTCTGCTCTTGTCAAAGAAGTGTCTTAGCCAACGTAGTCATTACTGGATAACACGCCCTTTGCTGACATGTCAAACGATGCCTTCTCTCTCTCTCTCTCTCTCTCTTTCTCTCTCTTCTTGTCTCTTTCTCATCAAATGCATTTCTGTCCAAATGACTTAGTGTGAGTGTGAGTGTGTGTGTGTGTGTGTGTGCGTGCGCACACATTTGCACTAATGAATGGATGCCAGTCTTGCACGCACACAAGCACACACACCCATACACGCAGACATACACACACACACACACACACACACAGAGAGGGAGAGGGAGAGCCTCAGACAGGATGAGACATGGGCTTCATTTGCTTCGCCTGAGTGCCACAGAAATGCAATTTCTACTGTAGTCTTTAACCGTTGCTCGCGTCTCTAAATGAACACTTTAATGCGTCACACTGCACAATTTCATTTCTTTTTAAGTTGAAATGAGCTGCGCGCACACACTGCGCTCTTGTGTGCAATGGCCTGGGCTCGTTATGATTAATGAGTGTCTACGGGAGAGGAACCGCGCCCGTTTATCTGACAGGTCACTGTGAGCAAACAGCATACCGAGACAAACTGCGGCGACAAAAAGATTCTCCCATTTACAAGCGAACACTAGGCCAACACGATTCTGACATCATCGCCCCGCAAGACTGATGCTGTCTATTTGTTCAGTTAATAACTGAGCTCACACTTCTAAAAGTGCAATAAGTGCAATTTTAAAAATTCAATATAAATCCAGCATCATGATGAATTGACCTAGACTGCATGTTTTTTTCTCAATCGCTGAACTAAATACATCCAAAGTGTTACTCAAGGCATCAATACTAAACAAACACGAATCAAGAATATTGCACATTCTTTTGCCTTGCGTTAGTAAACAAAACATTTATCAATCAGTCCTGAGCTAATGTGCTTTTCACTCGGCTTCGTTACGTTTACCTTCAATAACCAACCTGATCAGCATGCTGTGACCAAAGCATATAAACTACTTTAATGAATTTGTGCAGTACATAGATTTAAACAGTGTCACATGAGGGGAGTGGATTGTATGTTTATGTGAAGGTGTTTAAAGTGAGGACCAAAAGCCTGAGACAAAAGCTCTATTGTGTTAAATGTCTGTGTGTGTGTGTCTGTGTGTGTGTGGTGTGTGTGTGTGTATGTACCACGTCTGTTTGGCCATGTCCAGCTGGTATGCACGTGTGATCTCGTCCAGGTGGGCCTGCAGCATGGGCTGCATCTCGTCACGTGGCGACGGCGTCAGTGTGGCTGTGGACTGCTGGCCGAAAGAGACGGCCGCAGGCGACGAGGCCACGCCACGCACCGGCGGGGTCGGCACGCGTTCCTCCTCCTCCTCCAACTCGTCTTCCATGCCCTGGTGCAGATAGGTCTGCACTGGCAGAGGGGGTCCCCAGCCATCGCTCTCATAGCTGGGGGAAACAGGGGAGAGATGTTGGGTGTTAGACTCCACTCCCTAGAGACTATGGATAAAAATAGACCAACTCCATTAGGATCCTACTTCATAGTACTAATGGGGACAGTGGGATCGTGAGGCTTTTTCGAAGAAACATTAGATATATCCTGGTGCTTTTGGGAAGCTCATGTGACCTTCTAAATCTGGGAGACAATTTTCATCTGAGCCATTTTTTGTTCTGCCTCCCTGGTACCTCATTCAGTTCTTTTATTTAGTTCTGTTCACAGAATAGCAGTATAAGAAATATAACGGGCCAACAGAGCCGTGTTTGGATGTCTCATTACATGCTTTAACTGCATTCTCCAGTCAGAATCAGAATGTAAAGCCTGATAAATGTTCACTATAACTGAAGCCCAGCCTGTTGCAGGGTTATGAGAGAGGTGGAGAAATGTGTGTGTGTGTGTGTGTGTGTGTGTGTGTGTGTGTGTGTGGTGTGTGTGTGTGCGAGCGTGTGTGTGTGTGTGTGTGTGTGTGTACTCCTCCTCTCCTGTACACCACACTCTTACCCCCCACCTCCATACACACACACCTTCTCTGCTCATAAATGGAAATGTTCATTAAAGGAATTTGTCAGTGTACACTCCAGAGGACATAACAGTTTTAATCAGCAGCCATTACGGCTCCGGCGTGAGATTTACAGTTGCTGAGAACTCTTCATTTGCCAGATAGTCTATTAAGCCAGATGACTTTCCCACATTCAAATTAATGAGGAAGAGAGCCAAGCATACCTCTCACATGTAGCCATGTAACAATTCACTCCAAAGGCCAACTCATGATGCGTGCGTGTGTGCGTGCATGTGTTTGTGTTTGTGTGCGTGCGTGTGTGTGTGTGTGTGAACTCAGCTACTTGGTTGTTTGTCGCATTTACTCAAGCACACAAGTGATGCAGGAAGTCTGGAAGTCTGAGGTGGGCTGCTTATGGTTGCTCCTTCTATGGTATTACCAAGTGGAGGCTGTGCCAGGGGATATGTGTGATAAGTGTGTGTGTGTGTGTGTGTGTGTGTGTGTGTGTGAGGGAGGGAGGGGGGAGAGTGTGGTGTATTTGGCATTTAACGAGGCCTGCCTCTACACTGCTGGTGTCCCCCCCCCCCCCCCCCCCCCCCCTCACACACACACCACCACCTACTCACTCCCAGCACACAGCAATCTGCTCTGAGTTAGGAGACTTAAATACAAGCTCTTTCTGAGAGGCCCCTCCAAACCACACTTGGCTCAATGGACAAGACATGGGGAGAGTGAAAGAGAGGGAGAGATATTGAAAGACATAAATTGAGAGAGGTAAAGAGAGAGAGGTAAAGAGAAACAGAAAGAGAGGCCCACAATTTGGTGAAGAAGTGCCCTGTTTAGACTGGCAAACAGGAGAAAATCCTTGTGTGCACTTGAGTAAAACCTTCTCCGGGAAACACACACACACACACACACACACACACCACACACACACACACACACACACACACACACAAAAACTTACAAACAGACTCCAAGAAAAAAGACACCCAGAGCAGCTGAATTGATCTAAAACCATCTGCCTGTCTGTTCTCCTCAGGCGCCTGGACCCATTGATCCCTCCCCAAGTTCATTCCAGATGCAGCTCAGTAATTAGCAACACTGAAAAAACACGCCACCTCACACCCTGCATGGCAAAGAGCTCGCTGGCTAGACCAAACACTGCACCCATCGTGGTGTTTAAATCTGCTCAACCCACTGCATGATTACACAGCTGGAAATGCAACAAGGGAATATTGCATAATGTCAAGAAGCATAACATCACAAAATACTTGCTGTCTTTCTTTCCTACTCTCACTCTCTCTCTCTCTCTCTGTCTCATCCATGTCAAAGACCTTATGGATGGATGCAACTTGCACAAAGACAAGCACAGATTTCAGCAATGTTCAGCAATCTCCGTGTGGGTACAGCGTGTGTTTTATATAAGCAGGCAACTGGGGTCAGTTGTGTATCCTTATATCTGTGTGTGTGCGTGTGTGCGCGCGTGCATGCGTGTGTGTGCGTGCACGCGTGCATGCATGTGTGTGCATGTGCTTGTGTGTGTACATGTGTGTGTGTGTGTGTATCCTTACCCTATTCCTTCATGGTGCTCGCCAGGGTAGTGGTCCATGTCGGTGCCGGGCAGTGGCTGCACTGGAGGCGGGGGCAGCGGCACGTTGGCCCAGTTGGAGCCGTTGGCTTTGGTGGGCTTGGCACCACCCTTGTTCTTTCTCTTCTTCCCTCCTTTGCCACCTTCACACACGGCAGAGATACAGACAGATAGAGAGGCAGAGTGATGGAGAGACAGAGCGATGGAGAGATAAAAAGGGAGAGGCAGAGGGATGGAGACAGAAGTAGAGACATTGAGAGGCAGTGGTGAGAAGAGGAGTTGGAGCCGAGGCGAATTTCAATGCAACGCCGCCTCACTGAAAGCATTAATTCAACCACAGTCGTAGAAAAAAAAAGAGACCCACATGTTTGAACATTCTGCCTGCTAATTGAAGGCTTTGAAAACTCCACTGTCAAAGCCAATTGCGCACATTTCGACATTTTTTCGCACCGAACGAAGACGAAGTCGGCCCCTGAAAATAGCTTCGCCATCTCATTTCAAAATCTTCCACACGCTCTAATGTCGAAATTTTCAATGCCTTCCTGTCTCGAGGCAACCATAAAAGGGAATCGTCAAGGCCTTGTGATGAAAAGAGACGGCTGCGGGAGGAAAAAAAAAGAGAGTGATTCGCTCAAAAAGGGCTTCAAGGACTCAGGAGTGAAGAGCCATGGTGAGGAACACCATGGCAAGAAACTCTTCATCCTCTTCCTCCTCCTCCTCCTTACCATCACTCTTGGAGAAGTACGGTGAAAGGCGGCACAGTGAATATTGAATAGGGCTTTTTTTTTAATGGAACAGGAATTGAATGGGTTTTTAATGAAAGACTGTATGAGTCTATTACAGTTTGAAAAACTCCATAACTGTGTGTTTTTTTTTTCTCTAGAAGCCATTTATTATTACTTCTGTGGTTGAGCAGAGGAAGGCAGGAAACTCTGCAAATTTTTTACCGAAAACACTGTGCCACAGGTTTCAACCTTGCATCACTGTCATGCCTCCTGCATGTCTCAATAAAACTGGCCGAGCTTTCTATTACTTGACCACTGCTGCAGGCTTTGACACTTACTCCAGCAAAGGCCCTGGCCATTCGGCTTTCAACACGCTGGTGTTTAGATAGGGGGGCGGCAGAATTCAGTGGCCGCTCACACACCCATCCCTGGCAGATACGCCGTGGCTAATGAAATGCCAGGCATGCCGGTCCCTCTGCAGCTCTAGTTGCCCAAGAAACAGCATGCTGCTTACGTAGCCTACTGACAGGATGAGTGGAAAAAAAAACAAACAAAAAAAAACGGGTGGTCACTCTGGCTTCTGTTGTTCCCGCAGAGTCTGTGTCTGTCATGTTTCTGGACGTGTGTGGCTGCCAGAGGAACCTGTAATCAGTCCAGGCCCAAAATGTTCCCTTTCAGGGAATCTCGCCTCCCGCGGCTTGTGCTGTCATGTCATGGACTAATAAGAAGCCAACCCATCAGTACAGGGCTACAAATTACAAATGTTGCTCTGCGCTTGAGAAAAGTGGACCGTTTTTGATTTATGGCTGAATTTTTCTTTTTTTTTGTGGAGATCAAGAATACAAGCCCGTAGGTTTATACAACAACCCTCCCTCCCTCTCTCGCTCACTGAAATCCTCACTCACTCAGAAAAAGAACTCCAAGGTCTTGCATGACGGCAAAATTTTTCAAAAGCCAACTCTGTTTTTGTTTGTGCTTTTCTGCGCAACCACAGTAGAGAGAGAGAGAAAAAATGAAGGTGATGTACAGTAGGCATCTGACAGAATGCTATTACTGCAGTTCCACTGAGGCATTAACAATGGGAAGGGCTTAGTGAGTGTGTGTTTGTGTGGGTGGGTGGGTGGATATGACTGATAGACAGACTGAGAGAGAGGGAGAGGGAGAAAGAGGGAGAGAGGAGGAGGAGGAGGGAAGAGAAAGAGCAATAGAATGACAGAGAGAGGGAGTAAAGTGTGTCTGTGTGTGAGTGTGTGTGTGTGTGTGTGTGTGTGTGTGTGTGTGAAAGTAAAAGAAATCAAAATGGAAGAAGCAAAAGAGAGATGTCAACATATGATGAATAAAGCATGGAAGTAATAAAAACATAACAACAGGCCAGAGGCGTGGATAGAGAGAAGAGAAAAGGAAGAAGGCAAGAGGAGAAGAGAAGAGAGGAGTGGAGAAGAAGAGAACAAAGGGGAGAGGATAGGTAAGGAGTGAGAAGGTGAGAAGAGGAGAGGAGAGAAAAAAGAGAGAAGAGAGGAGAGGAGAGGAGAGGAGAGGAGAGAAATAGAGTATAGTCAGCGAGTAATTGGGTTCTCCTAATCGTCCCTCCAGGCGACACTCGGCTCCTCTCCCAATAAGCGGGCGAGCCGCTCCGTGATCACTCAATCACGCCCGACTCCTTCAGTAGGAGAGAGGGGCATCAATATTGTAAATGAGGCTTCAGAGAGAGCAAGACAAAGGGAGAAAACGAGGGAGAAAGGAAAGAAAGAGAGAGAGAAAGAAAGAGTCATTAAAAGAGAGAGAGAGCGAGAGAGAGAGAGATGGCAGAGGCTGCTTTGCCTGGTATACGGCAAAATCTGGCACATGAAACTCTCTCATTCTGTCTCTCCCTCTCTCTGTCTCCCTCTCTCTCTCTTTTTCTCTGCTTGCCTCCTGAAAGGCCATGCTGCCACTATATTCGGGGACTGAAATGGATATTTATACAGGCCTTTTTTCTCGGGCACTCCCCACTGCGGGCAAGTGTGGGGGTGAGCTATGAGGAGCTGCCTCTGTTTACTTTGGACCAGGTACAGCTGACTGAGCCCAGGCAGAGAGAGAGAGAGAGAGAGAGAGGGAAAGAAAAAGAGAGAGAGAGGGGGGGGTGGGGGGTAAATCCAAGACCACAGCTGTATATATCTCTGTATACTCTATATATATCGTTAAGTGTCTATACAGAGCCAGCAAGTAAGCCTTCTAATGCATGTTATGATCCTTGAGGGAGGTAAGCCTCTTCCCTATCAATTTACCAAAGGGCTTAAAGTCAGTCTCTGAACACTGGGTGAGTGGAAACATCAGCAGAGAAGCCAATGGAGAGGCGTCTGGCCTATACTTATCAAGAGAAGGCTATCTGAGACTCTGGAAGACAGGCAATTTGTTGGTGTAAAAAGAATGAGGACAGGATGGGCATGGGATTTTGGAGTGTGGGTGTGAGGACTTTAATAGGACAGCTGTTGTACAGGTTCTACAGCAGAGAGGTAGAATGAATACACCTACCGACCAGCCTACCTGAAAGCTGTCTCTCTCTCTCTCTCACACACACACACACACACACACACACACACACACACACACACACACACACACACAGGAGATGGAGAGAGAGCGAGAGACTGAGCTGGAGCAGTCCAGTTCCACAGTAACAGCATGTGGTTCCTCCTGCCTTCTCCACATTTTAATGAGTGTGACTGACTGATGGACACCCTGGTGTCCTGGACTGCACGCATGCAGCTGCTTATTCTTTTTGTCCTTTTTATTCTCTCTCTCTCTCTCTCTCTCTCTCTCTCTCTCTCTCTCTCTCTCTCTCCTGTCTTTGACAACCTGTTCATTATTTTCTCTAGTCCTACCTCCTTGTCTCTGAAACACTTTCCTGCTCTTGTCCCTCGCCTCCTCCCTTTCTCCACATGTTGAAACCTTCTATTTTTCTCTCTCTTTCTCACTCCCTTCTTTTTAGATGGAGGTTACTGTGAGTGCACACACTACTTTAAGTTCAGTTTGTAGGGTTCCTGCTCTCTCTCTCTCTCTCTCTCTTTCTCTCTCTCTGTGTTTTTCTTTGGCTCTATCTGAGGTCAGGGAAGCTGACTCTGCATACACACTGACTGTATTTTTAGAGAGATGCTCAAGGCCAAATGAAATCAGGGCTCAGCCTGCCTGGGGTTTGCCCTCACTGTCAGGACATGAGTGTGTGTGTGTGTGTGTGTCTGAGTACATTATGTGTGGGACTTTGGTACACAGGTTGACTTTAAAATCCAACCCTAACTTAGGGGTCATCTCGCTTATAGATCTCCCCCGATGGTGGATGGAAACATTGTGAGTCAATGCTTTCAATTATCTTTGACCGTTTTCTCCTCATATATTATTAACTAAATACAGAAACTGACCTCAGATCAGCAGTTTCAACACAGCCCTCCAAGCCCCATAAAGTACATTTCTTCATAGCTTATGGCACAGAGTTGTATTCTTTCCGAAGCAGGAAAAATGGAGGCTTGATGAAAAATGATGATTGTCTAACTCTCATCTCTCGGGTAATGACTAGAATTCATATTATGCATGTTTGTTCAAAAATAATTATGAGCTGCAGAATCGTCTGGCCTCTGCTATTGTTGATGCAAATGGAACAGCACCAATCCACTGCTATTCATCTTTCCACTGCTATTTCTGCTTCTGTTCACACCAATAACACCAACTGTCTGTCTTTCTCCAAGCCAATTAATTGGCTACAAATGTACCAAGAACTTTTGGTCTTTTCTCACTCTGTCTCTTTCTCTCTCTCCATTTTCTCTCTGCCTTCCCTTTCTTAAGATGGCAATGCGCCGTGAACCTTTTCTTCCTGCCTTCTGCCAGACCCAGCAGAGGATGGAGTCTGTGGCAAGCCAGTGGAACCAGAGCTCTCGAGTTGGTACAGGCCAGTCTCTGAATCTAATGGCTGGCAGTGCAGTGGTTCAGGACACAGTGAGGCAGTGGCTCGTAACTTGATTAAAGTGGAAAGAAAGAAATCCGGATGGAGGTGATGGAGGGAGACAGAGAGAGAAAGGGGGAGGGAGAGAGAGAGAGAGAGAGAGAGAGAGATCTTAAGGGCGGTTACACGCCCTATAAATGACATTGTAATTCTTAGTGCGTGAGTTTTATTGTATTCGGTAACCATTAGAAGAAGAAGGGCCATGGGAGATGTTCTAACATCTCAGAGCCCAGCCAAGCATCCCCAGTGCCTTGGGTAAGTGAGTTCTTGAGAGTGCATAACCTTTTAAGTCCTTTTATTCATCATTAGATCACTCATTCAGCAGAGAGAAAGAGAGAGAGAGAGAGAGAGAGAGAGAAAGAGGTGGAAAGAAAAATTAAAAAGAAAGGAAGAAAAAAATAATGTGTGTGTGTGCATGTGCGTGTGTTCACCAGGCCAGACTGTAGGAATATAAAGCCTGATTTAAAGCTGCTGGCCATGTTCATCAGTTCCAGGCCTGCTTTCAGGCCCCACTACACTAAAATGTCTCCAGCGTTGGAGAAATGATGGCCCAGAACAAAAGCTTCAGAGGGGTCGTTTTTGCTGAGGGCCGCACATGTACTTACACACCACCCACCCACACACACACACACACACACACACACACACACACACGTTCCAGTTCGTCATCCAATGATCGGGAGCATTGCGAGTACACACGTGGGAGAGGCAAAGCGTCAGTAGGGAGCGGGAGAAGAGGACATGGAGGACGAGGAGGTTAATAGACACCCTTCCATGGCTGATTAGTACAGAAGCACATGCAGAGAAAAAGGCTCCAACCATTCTTCACTTTGGTTATTTATTCCTTCGTTCCACTTAGTCACATATTCACCACTTCATCTTTGTTCATTCACTGCTTGTCAATAGATTAATCAGCAGACTGATTAATTCATGAATTGAATGATCAACTCAGCAGTTGACCTATTAATTCATTTTCTAACAACTGTTTTCACTCTAAACTTTCCATTCGTTCACCATTTCACTCACTGATTAGCTGAATCTCAATGTCCCCCCTGAGGCCTAAGCCATAAGCCCTCAGAGACTTATCTGGCTTGAAAGGCAAGGGAGGACATTGGCATTTACTCACTCATTCACTTACTCACTCACTATCCTGTGTGTGCGTGTGTGTGTGTGTGTGTGTGTGTGTGTGTGTGGCAGGCAGCTGTGTGTGGACTGGTCGGCTGCTGGCCCCTGCTGCTGCTGGTACCAACCTGACAGGCTGCCGCTGCGCTCCGAGCTGTTGTGGGAGCTGGTGGTGCTGAAATCTTGTGATTGGTTGTGTGGCATTCTATTAGACAGTCCATCAGCCAATCGGTAGTCAGGAATGAAAAGCAGTGCTAGTGAAGGAGTGGAGGGAAGGAGAGGAGGAGGAGGAGGAGGAGGAGGAGGAGGAGGAGGGGAGGAAGGGTAGAGGTCAAAGGGCAAAGGTTATCAGTGGCGTCAGGTGAATGGCAGACAGCAGAGCAGGCACATGCGCAACATGCAGTTAGAACCACTCAAGTGGTGGGGAGGTACACACACACACACACACACACACACACACACACACAAAGACAGACAGACAGACACACAGACACACAAAGACAGATAGACAGACAAACACACACACACACACACACACTCGCTTGCACACACCACACACACCACAGACAGACTGACAAACACACAACACCACACACACACACACACACACCACACACACCACACACACACCACACACACACACACACTTATTATAACCCATTCACATATACACATACATCCTGCATAATCTGTTTGAAATTTGAAAGCCTGCACTTAATATTTTCTTTGTGTCACCAAATTAAGACAGCGCCTCTTGAGATTTCATTTTTTAATTGC
>PYXC01001038.1:722500-742500 GCA_015244755.2 Tenualosa ilisha
GTAAAGGTGAAAAACGCTGATTGGCACTGTGATTATACACACAGCTGTGTTTGCCTTCCTTTTTGGATTTGAGAAAAAAAGAGAGAGAGCAAAAAAAAGAAGGGAAGAGTTCTTACCTTCCGTTGCTCATCAGACCGACGTCGACTCTCTGGAACGTGACTGTGATGTCATCGCACGCACAAGGAGACAAGAGAGAGAGAGAGAGAGAAAGTGAGGAAGAAAGAAAGAAAGTAGAGAGAGAAAAGGGGAGAGGGAGAAAGAGAGAGAGGAAAAAAACACAAAAATGTAAATACCCATTTGACCTTTAGTTCTTTTTTTCTTTCTCTGATGAACAGAAGTGATGATTCTTAATAAATAACAGCAGCAGCTGCCGCCTGGAAACCCATAAACCACCACAACCTAACAGCCAATAACCTCATCCAGCATTCATGCAGAACCTCCCTATAATCTCATGCATTCTATTTTTTTTTCACAGCATCATAAAACAAGCTCAAATGCCCCAAACGCTGCCCTCAGTTTCCCCATGTTTACTGCTGCTTTGCATGAACAAAGGAAGGGTGTTTCTCTCTTTCTGATGGAGAGAGAAAAAGAGAGAGAGAGAGAGAAAGGGAAGGAGAGAAGGAGAGAAAACTCATTATGTCTTTAAGATATCAGCGTGATGGGACGGGGCAGGGGGATTGTTAATCAATATGAGTTACACGTTCTCATATACAGAGAGAGAGAGAGAGACAGGGAGGGAGAGAGAGAGAGAGGGAGAGGGAGGGATGGAGAGAGAGGCTAGTGGTGGGAGGAGAGTGAGAAAGCATGTGTGTGTGTGTATGTATGTGTGTGAGTGTGTGTATGTGTGCGTATGTGTGTGTCAGTGTATAGCAAGGCCCATTAAAGTGATCTATGGATGATAAGGGCTTGTCTTTGTCAGCAGTTAGGAAAGATCTGAATGCCGCAGCTGGAGATGAGAGGAGAGAGAGACAGAGAGAGAGAGAGAAAAGGGAGGGGAGGGAAGAGGAGAGGGGAAGGGGAGATAGAGGAGGAAGAACAGAAAGAGAGGGTGAGATAGGGATATATCTCTCTATATATATATAGAGAGAGAGAGAGAAAGAAAGAGAGAAAACGAGAGAGAGGAACGGGAGATAGAGGAAAAGGAAGAGGAAGAGAAACAGTGGGAGAGATAGGGATGGATAGAGAGAGAGGGAGAGACAGAGAAAAAAAGAGAGAGAGGGAGAGGGAGGGATGTGTTTCATCTCCTTTCAACAACACTGATGGCAAGACGACATCACAGGCCAATGTGTGTAAAATCTTCAGCGGATCAGAGGGCTTATGAGGGGAAAAAAAGAAGACAGAGAAAGAAAAAAAGAAAAGAGGAAGAAAAAAAGCAGAGATGAAACACAAGACTTTTTGGAAATCACCACATACCACCAAGATGACAGGAAAAGGTGAGAACAGAGGAAGAGGAGAGAGAGGACTATAAAGAGAGAGAGATAAAGAGAGAGAGAGAGAGAGAATGAAAGAGAGAAAGCCAAATAAAAAAGAAAGAGAACGAGAGAGAGAGATGAATAGAGACAGAGAAGCTAGCAGCAGATTTGACTTCCAGTCCGGCCTTGAAGATTAAACGAACGGGACAGAGGCAGAGTTGAGTTCCTCTTCTTCATCTTCCTCTTCCTCAGTCGCTTCTTTTGTGCTTTATTCCCCTCACGTGCCACTACATGAGCCCAGACACACACAGCTCTCCTCAGAGCAGCTCTGGAGACTGCACAGGAGGTGGCAGCGGCGGTGGTGGGGCAGATAGGTGTGGCCAGAGAGGATAAAAGCGGAGCAAATGTGCAAACATTCAACAACTTCCATGCTCTATTTTCGCAAGGGTGGTGGGGGGTCTGCACCCTTTATGCAGACCAGAGTCGAGCTTTATACGATGATACCAAAGCGCATTGAAAAGGTTACATTATGATATAATGTGACAGTCCCACTTATGCAGACCTGAACTATTCACGTTTGCTCCAATTGTAACATTACATTACTATATCTTGACCAGTGTTCAATGATCTTTGGTGTGGCTGTGAATGAGGCTGATCAGAGATCAGCGGCTGGTGTCATGTGACGTGGGATTTGAGAGAAGTGTGAAAGGGATAAGCACTCTTGGCTTCCTGCATCTCTCTCTCTCTCTCTCTCTCTCTCTTCTACCTCTCTCTCTCATTCTCTCTCTCATTCTTTCTTTCTATCTCTAGATCTCTTGCACTCAGTCATTCCTTTCCTGTAATGAGTTTGGATTAATCCTCTTTAACAGGCAGTAATAAGTCTGAGATTTATCAGCCCGTTATAAAAATTCCACTGTATCTCATTAAGCTACCTCGTCACCGCTGTCTTGCAGTGCTGGCAGCCTCCAGGAGCACTGTCAATGTTTCACACACTCACATACACACACACACTGTCTGTTGATCTGGTTGAGTGGAAAAAACCATGTGTGTGTGTGTGTGTCTATGTGTGTGTGTGTTGTCTAGGGTGCTCATCAGAAGGAAAGTTTTAGACTTGAGTAAAAATCAATGGACACCTCTCTTCTCTGCTCCACACACAGCAAACCCCTCTGATTGGATTTGGGATTCTGTGAGCCCTGCTGATAGCACCCGTCCTGTTCAAACTTCTCCACTCTACCGGAGTGGGACAATCAACGGCACTGATGCATGCACACACACACACACACACACACACAAATCTGTAGCAGCGTCTGATCTATTAGTGTGTTTGAGCACTAGGGTTATCTTGGCAAAACACCAGCCAAAGAGACAGAGTGAATATGTGGAGAAAGTGCACCAGGGAAGCTAAGAGAAAAAAAGGAAGAGGAAAGAGAGATAGAGAAGGAGAAAGAGAAAGAGAGAGAGGGGGGGGGGACAAAAGAAATAGTGGGGATAGCAAAAGAATTAGTGATGATACAGAAAAAGAGAGGGAGGAGGGGGAGGTAGAGATACTCAGAGAAAGGTAACCAAAGAGACAGAAAGATAGAAAGAGATGATATACAGAGAGAAAAAAAGAGAAAATGGGGAAAGATAAGACCACTCTCTCTGCAATCTTATCTCCTAGCTGTAACTGGTGCAGTGCAGGATCGCTGAAGGGGAACAGACACAGTATACATGTGTGTGCGCGTGTGTGTGTGTGTTCATGTGTGTTCTCTGCCTCGCTACTCTGATCTGATCAGTACAGTAATGAAGGAGATGCACTCTCCTAGCCATCTCTGGAATCCCACCTAGCTCCACAGCAACCCGACCACCCCTCCATCCCATCAGCATCGCTTCAAGGCTAGGAGCGATGAGCGCCTCCCTGAGATTACTCCCTCCCGTGATGACGCCAATTTCATGTCTTGATTCTCTCCCCGTGCCGCTGTACTGTCTATCAGACAAAGCCGAGATGAGGTCGCTGGCACAGGACGGGTGCGGCAGAGAGGGGTAAGCAGTGAGGGGGAATCCAACTAAACCTCGGCCGTAAGAGAAACACCATTTTGAGGAGGCTGACACAGTTAAGTGCAGTTCAGTGGAGATTGAATAGCACAGCAGCAGAGGCTCCCATCTTCTGGATTGACTGTTCCCGAGGAGGAGCCATTAGATACTGTGAGGGAGACAGGAGACGCACGTGCAGGGAGGGACAATGGAGAAAAAAAAAGTGGGTCCTTGAGGGAGGAAAGCGAAGGCAATCAAGGAGAGGGATGGCAAGAGCGAGGGAGTGAGAGAGGAGGAGAGAGTAAGAGAGAGAAAGAGGAGGGCAGAGTCTGCATGATCCCTGTTTGGAAAGGCAAGAGAGTCAAGTGGGGGGGGGGGGTCAGGGGGAAGCAGCTATGGATGGGACACAACACTTCACAAGACGACATCAAAAAAAAGCACGCACGCACACGCACACGCACACACACAGACACACTCACACACACACACACACACATGCACTTCTACAAACGGGACGCAAGACACACACAGGCACATCACAACAGCAGGGACATTGGGGGTTGGGGCTGGAGAGTTACAGTTTGCAGTCTTCAGGTCTTAGGAGCAAATAGCCTAAAAAGCATCACAAGGGAGGACACAACAGTCTTTGGTGTGTATGACTGATCCATCTACTTCAATCCAATGGGAATTGAGCCTATAGATTCTGCATGGGGAAAAAGCAGCTATCGAAGCCTTCGGTCTGGAGACTAGCAAACGGTTGAAGGCGAGAAACTGAGGATGGAGTCATTCTGGAGCTGTTTTGAGGGGTGGGGTCAGGGGTTGGGTCGGGGGGCGGGGGGGGGGGGAGTGAGGAGACAGGACAAATGAAACAGTACCTGCAGGGGTGAACGTGAAGGACTGAACTGCAAAACAAACACAAGAAGACAGAGAAGAAAGTGGAGCGTTAACCAGCCTGCGTTGCTCTAGGTGCGCCTTGCGCTGGGTAAGGGGGGTGGCGGTGCGAGGGGGCTAGTGCAGAGGGTGGGGGGCGGGGTGGGGGGTGAGGGTGGGGGTGCGTGTAAGGGAGCACTGCCAGCTGGAGATGGGTGTCTCAAACGGGGACATCTCAAAAACCAGCGTGCAGGGTCCCTTCCAAATTAGGAAACAGCTGCTGTAGCATACAGACCAGAGATAGACACATAATGCAAAGAGTGCTGCTACAGCTGCATGCATTCTCTCTCACACACACACACACACACACACACACACACATACACACACAGACACTAGACTAGACTAGGCCCACGACAACATACAACATACATATCATAAAGTGCAGAGTTTGAGCAAGAATCTGTTCAAATTAGATATGTATCTGTCATTGAGCAAATGGGTATATGTCAGAAGACAAATGTCACATATATAGACATATACAGACACTACATGTATGTATCAAAGAGCATCTTTGATATTCTGTTGTGAGTGAGTGCATGTATTCATTTGTGTGTGTGTATGCATTTGTGTGTGTCTGTGTATGTGTTTGTGTGTGTGACTATTCAGAAAATTTGATTCCTGATGAAAAGTTCAAATAAATCAAATAGATCAAATAAAACACATAAAATATGTGTGTGTGTTTGTGTTCTCGTCACTAACCTGCATAGTTGCTCAGACCCTTCCTCTTCTTCCTCCTCCAGTAGAGCCAGATGCTGAAACCCATGAGGATGACCCAGCAGGCTCCTCCGATCCCAGCGATGAAGGCCGGCTGCTTGACTACGTCCGTGATCTGCTCCGTGATGCTGTTGTTCCGGCTCCCTGTCACTATCACGTCTCGGAAGTCCTTACCTGAACACACACGAGAGAGTGGACAGAGAGCATGGCACAAGAGAGAGTCAGAAATACTTTGTGTGTGTTTGTGTGTGTGTGTGTGTGTGTGTGTGTGTGTGTGTGTCTGTGTTTGTGTTTGCGAGAAAGAGAGAGAGAGAGAGAGACAGTTTGTTTGCATGTGTGTGTGTCAAACTTTCAATACTTCACAGTTACAAGCAATCAAATGTATGCAAATCCTGTCTACAGTTAGTATAGTTCACCCCAAAAGCTTGAGTGTGTCAGTAAGTTTTTCCCTTGGTCAGTCTCAAAGGATCACTTAGCCTTGGAGACCCCTAGGTGAGTCTGAGTGAGTTTGCCCATTTCTCCACACCACACACTCATTATTCCCTGACTGAGGGGGAGGACTTGGGCCATAAACACAGACCACAGTGCTGAGGGCCACAGGTTATTTCAGTATCGATCCAATGCTTCATTCGGCCCTTGTCACACTGCCATTACTTCATAAGTAATAAGACTGCAAGCCCGTTTTTATTCCACATGTACGCACACAGACACACACACACACACACACACTCATACATCTGGGCTGTGTGTGTGTGAGTGTGAGTGTGTGTTTGTGTGAGTGTGTGTGTGTGTGTGTGTGTGTGTGTGTGTGTGTGTTTGTGTGAGTGTGTGTGTGTGTGTGTGTGTGTGTGAGTGTGTTTGTGTGAGTGTGTGTGGTGTGTGTGTGTGTGTGTGTGTGTGTGTGTGTGTGTGTGTGTGTGTTTGTGTGAGTGTGTGTGTGCATGCTTGGGAGATGGATGATGGGACTGACGCTGGGGAAATAAGAGTGTGCCGCTGACCAGGCCATCAGTTATGGGTCAGATCAGTCAGTGGCTGGCTGCTGCTGTCGTTTTCAATGAGCAATGCCCAGCCCAGGCCCAGCCCAGACAGCACACAATGCATTTTAAACAGGACTAGATCTCTTGAAAGCAGGTGTGTGTGTGTGTGTGTGTGTGTGTGTGTGAAATGGATAAACCATAACGCAAAAACATTCACTTGAGAGATTTATTAGTTGTGTAGTATTTCAGATTATTTCATTCTCTAAGAGTGGTGATGGATGCTGGGTGGGAAGGGGTCCAGTTGAGGAGTTATAATACGCATTTGTCTCAGTTATGTTTGAGTCATGAGTTTGAGGCTTTCAGATCAGGATGATTTCACCAAAAACACACTTTTATGAATATAATCTTGTCCATCTATTCTTCTGCCATCTCACATCTTCCTAACTATCTCATGTCCTCTTCCTTGACTTCCTTACAAGGGCCTAGAATCGGTGGGAGCAGCAAGGAAGTGGGATGTTTTGGGAGGTATTGAGGTTTCTCATGTATGTGTGCCTCTCCCGGTGCAGTGCGGTACAAACAGACAGGGTAGTGGAGTGAGAGGCACAAACGTTTGTTAAGTTCCACGTTCTATTTTCACAAAGGGGGAGGGGGAAAATCCCCCTTTATGCAGGCCAGAGTCAAGTCCCCATATGCTGATACAGAAGATCATTGAGAAGTTTGTATTGTTACATTATGTGTGACATTCCCACTCCCAGAACTATTCACGCTTGCTCCCATTGTAACGTATTATGTTGCTTTATCTTGGTCAGTATTCAGTGATCTTTGGTACAAATCTGTGGGGGTAGCAATGAAGTGGGATGTTTTTTGGGGGTATTTTATTTATTGAGGATGTACTGAGTCAATGTCTCTCATGTATGTATGTCTTTCCCGGTGCAGTGCGGTACAAACCGTGTTGTAGTCGCTCACCCATGACGATGGACTGGGGTTCGCTGTGGACGCCCACCCCGGCGCTAGTGCTGGCCGCCACCTCCACGCGGTACAGCACCCCCGCCTGCAGACCGCCCACCACCACCGAGCGAATGGCCGCGTCCACCGTCTTATTCACGTGGAAACGTGTCTCGTTCCCCAAACACCAGATCTGAGACAAGAGAGAAGGAGAGACAACACAGAACGAGAGATGGAGAGAGAGAGAGAGGGAAATATCAGGATTATACAGAGGTGAAACGGAATGTACAGAATAAATAAAGACTAGAAAAATGCAGACAAACACTGAGACAAGCCCACAGAATGAAAGATGAGTGACAAAAGGAAACGAAACAAAACTGCAGAGGGAGAGAGAGAGGGAGAGAGGGAGAGAGAGAGAGAGAGAGAGAAAGAGAGAGAGAGGCAGACAGACAGACACAGAAGGAGTTTTCCTGACAGGCTGTGTGTGAGAGAGAGAGAGAGAGAGAGAGAAAGAACAGAGGGGGGAGATCACTAGAGGAGCCCTACTTTGTACTCCTGGATGATGCCATTCTGGTGATCGGGAGGAGGAGGGTCCCAGGAGATGCTGATGGAGGTGCTGTTCTGATTCCCCACCGTCAGAACTGTCACCTGCTGTGGGGGAGCACTGGGAGCTGAGGACGAGAGAGAGGGATTGGGAGAGTAGGAGAGAGGGAGAGATAGAGGTGGAGGGAGGGAGGGGGGTGAGAGGATGGAGAGAGAAAGAAATGGGAAAGGTAGAGTTAACAGTAATCAAATTCTGCTGTGCTTTAGTTTGCTTTAACATCTTCCTGTGAAAATCACCAACTGTCATGCCAATAAAGTTTTTCATTAAAAAATGAAATTGAAAGAATTACTCTTAATTCTTTCAATTTCTGCTCTAATAAACTCCCACTAGTTTTATTAAAAAGTAAAGAAAAAAGTTAAGAGGCAGAGAAGAGTAGCAGTGAACAGTGAGGCAAGCATGAAAAGGCCCCCAGAGAGTCAATGAGGCAACTGA
Source organism: Tenualosa ilisha (assembly GCA_015244755.2). NCBI lineage: Eukaryota > Metazoa > Chordata > Actinopteri > Clupeiformes > Clupeidae > Tenualosa > Tenualosa ilisha. The sequence continues at coordinate 730,531 of PYXC01001038.1, forward strand.
ATCCTTTAATATTACAAACTCAGAATCCCACAGCTTGACAATGTCCTAGAAACACACACACACACACACACACACACACACACACACACACCTACCCCACATCAAAAGGGGGTGGTTGTCTGAAGCAGAGTGGCTGAACTCCAATATTGGCAGGAGGGGGCCAGGAGAGGTTCATTAGAAGCGGATTTGGCTGAGGACTGGGACGCCGATACAGGGAGCATTTTCACTACCATTCAATACCCCCCCTCTGGCCTTAAGACACTAGGCCTGTGTTTTTGGACCCACTGCCAGCATTGATTTTTTTTCAGCAGAGAGACGACAGGAGCATGAATATCTTTCCTTCTGCTGACAGGTTCACTTCACGCAATGCATGCTGGGAGGTGCTCAGGTTGGCATGCAAAACATATGAAATAAATAACAAAATAAATACATAAATAAATAACTTGGATGGAGGGCTTCAATGTGTTATAAAAAACAATAACCGTCACAGCGCACGGTCCACATTTGACCAATGTGCCGTCATTCAAATCCCCTGTTTGTGAGCAGAGATGAGGCCATTTGTCTTTGTAAACTGAGGACAGGGCCAGCTTGAGTAAAGCTCACACTGAGGGCTGTTCTGAGCCAAATGAAATAAACAACGACAACATCAACAATAGCGCAATGGCACATGGCTAGAAAAGTAACATTAGGAAAAAAAAATGTTTTCTCATTTCCTCCTCGGCTGACTGGGGAGTCACAACACTGACAGGTCAATTACCCCAAACCCACAATGCCTCTCTCTTTCTCTCTCTCTCTCTCTCTCTCTCCCACCTTCACTCTCTTGCTCGACATCTCTTCTTTTACTCTTTAATTTTCTCACTGTCCTCCATTCTCTTACTTTCTCTCCACAGAGCCTCATATCCCTTTCCCTCTGTCCCTCATATTATCCTTTCCTCCAGGTCTAGTCCCGCTGGTCCCCAATGGACTCAATAGTGGTCTGCCGCATTGGTTGGAACTGAGAGAATAATGGCCCCCAATAACACCTGCAGCATACTGAAACCCTTGGAAGTCAGTGCCAAGGCTCAATCATCAGTGACGAGGCACTGAGCATCCATACGCCACCCACACCAACACCCACACCCACACCCTGCCCTCTGATACCGGTGACTGGGTGCCCGGTGGTGTAGCTGGAATTTAATTCAGTGGGTGTCAGAGGGTGGTGTATCATTCATCAAACGAGGTCTGGCTCACAGCTCAGCTCAGCTAATTGCTATTAGCAGTGTGCAATACAAGTACAGGCTCAGCGTGACAACCCTTTTTAAGCCTCGTTTTATATAAACACCCACTGGAGACTTTCAATGAAATGCATGACACAAGTCAATTTGTAAAATACCCAACAGCAGACAAGGCATTTTCAGAAATTTAATTTGCTTTCTCATCCTCCCTCCCTCCAACCCATTTCCATGTCTATCACCCTAAGGCGCTAGAGGCACCCCCAGAAAACTTGGAGGCTTCAACAACAAGGCCCCTGGGTGTTTAATCCTGTGTGTCGACAACTCTCGACAAAAACCCCCTTCCCCACCCCCATGCCAACCCTAAGGCTGCCTGGGCCTCCCCTTCGGCTGCACTCAGCCTCATGGTGTGCCTGGGAGTGTGGGGCGGCTGGGAGCGTGGCAGCGATCTGTCAACAGGGCTCATCTCATTGGAATGCACTCAAGAGCCCCACGGCCCTCTCCCAGTCCTCTGGCTTGAACTACATCCACACAGATGGGAGAGAAAGTGAGAGACAGAGAGGAGGAGACTGAGAAAAAGTGAGAGAGAGAGAGAGAGAGAGAGAGAGAGAGAGAGATAGGGAGAGAAGAGACACACAAAAATGGAGGGAGAGAGATGGGAACAGATGGAGAGAAAAACTCTCCAAAAAAGTAGAAGACTTCAGGGGGAAAGAGAGCAGAAGGAGTCGGGGGGCTAGTGTGTCTATATGTGTGAGAGAGAGTGAGTAGAGTGGAGGGAGAGCTCAGTTGTGAAACACTTAAGTGGACTGTCTCTGGGGCAGTTTGCAGTGTGTTAATGGACACCAGGGAAGGGGTCTGGGTTTGTAATCACTTCCGTTCAGGCAGCAGAATGCCCAATTAATCTCCTCCTGCTGCCAGCCCTCAGAGCACACCATGGCTGTCCACAGAGAGAGAGATGGAGAGAGATGGAGAGATGCAGGGAAGAGAGCAAGAAATAGAATGAGCTGGTGAAAGAATGAGCACATAATAGAGAGAAAGCATGAAAGAGACAGAGAGAACAATTCGAAATATAGGTGACAGAGACAGAGACAGTGAAAGTGAGAAAAGAAGCAGGAAAAGAAGCAAGAAAGAAAGAAAGAAAGAAAGAAAGAAAGAAAGAAAGAAAGAAAGAAAGAAAGAAAGAAAAAGAAAGAAAGAAAAGAACAGAACAGAACAAAAGAAAGAAAAGAACAGAACAGGACAGAAAAGAGCAAGGCAGGTCAGGTGTGCTTGAGTCTTATTGATAGCTCTAGCAGAAGCAGTAGGAGCTGCAGGGGCAAGAGCAGGAGCAGCTGCAGACTCTCCTGTGAGGTACAACTCTCCACTGAGACTAGTGGAAATGAATGGGGCTGTCAGGAGAGCAGCCCTAACACAGACACCTCTGTGTTTCTCGCACAAGTACAGGGGCTCAGGAGGAGAGGAGAGGAGAGACAAGGAGAGGGGAGAAAAGGAGAGGAGAGGAGAGAGGGCCACAGAACTCTGGAAGAAAGGGGTGAAGAAAGAGTGAAAGGTCTGTGGGATTGCAACAGATTTCAGCATCTTTCACATGTACTGAGGGACTTCCCTGATTAAGCTGTGGGGATGCTGGGATTTGTGTGCACCTGAATAGATCTGTTGCATGTCTGAGTTATGAGTGTGTGGTACAGTGCTAAGCAAGCTAGTCCAGCAACACAGTGTTTCAGAAGGTACTATAATGCAACCTGGGCTCAAACAGTGCCACTCACAGTTCAAAAATGGCAAGTGGGGTCAGTGTGGCTGTGCTTCTATGTCTGCATCTTTGTGTGTGTGTGTGTGTGTGTGTGTGTGTGTGTGTGTGAATGAAAAAACTGTCCGTGGGTGACCACGGAAGTGCAGCAGTCTCTCCCCACACAAAGCCCTGTGCAGTCTCTCCCCACACAAAGCCCTGTAAGTGAGCACATGGAAAAAGGCTACAGACACAATTACACAAATCAGTTTAAACAAAGCCTGGCAGCAGCACATGTCACCCCTTCTGAGAAAAAGTCAGAACAAGTCAGCATCCTTGCTGTGTCGTGGCCTATGGGAAGGTTATCACGAACAACCATCCTGATGTGACAATATTTTGTATGTGTGTGTGTGTGTGGGTGGTGGTGGATCACAGATCACAACTGAAAATGCCAAGATGCCTCACCTTCCTCAGTGGTGCGTGCCGTCCTGGATTCGCTGTCCATGCCCTGGAACTCGTTGAAGTAAGGCCTCACTTTGATCTCGTAAACGATGCCCTTCTTGAGCTGGGCCAGCACCACGCTTCGCTCAGAGGGGACCTTCACATCCTGACTCTGCCACGGCCCAGGCGAGGGCAGCCCCGATGTCTGCCTGTACAAAACCCGATAGCCTTGGATGTACTGCGACTGGCGGTCCACCTGCAGAAAACAAACACAAAAGAGTCTGAATTTGTTTTCACAACAGTCCACCTCAAAACTTCCTTTCTTTCCTTTCCTTCTTAATCAATCACCATAGAACCTCCAAACATGGTCTTTTATAATTGGCTGGAAACCTTAGTGACATTCTCTCTCATTGGACAGTTAGTTGATTCTACCTCAGGGCATTAATAGCAGTAGTGTGCAGATGTATTCCTCCTCCTGAGTGTTGCTCTGTGGCCTTTAGCGGAGGCCACCGCGGCTTTAACTGCCTCTCCATCACCTGCGCTGACATGCTCCAGGCAATTAGCAGGGGCTAGCAGAGCACTGCATTACACACAATCTCCCTCCTTTCACAGCTCACACTCCGGCTATAAAAGCACACTCAGGCAGGAGGCACACATTCATATGCATGCCTGTGTGTGTGTGTGTATGTGTGTGTGTTGTGTGTGTTTTTGTGTGTGTGTATGTGCACACCCCCCAGGAGGGTGGTAAAATGGTGGGCAAACGCAACAACACTGGTGAGTCAAACCTCGGTGGGCAACTCCCTTGAAGTGTGATTAGGTAGTTAGGTGATCGTAAAAAAAGAAAAAGAACACACACTCTGTGCTAACAACACACATTCAACACTCATGCTACACACACACACACACACACACACACTACACTACACCACACTGCATACTTCCAACTTTTAGATGACTCACAAATACCACTGAGAGCCTGGCCACACCTTGGCTGCACGCTAGTCTCCATCTGAGAGCAAGACTAGCAAAATTTACACACGGAGCAAAGGGAGAGAGGCAGCCACGGCTGCATAACTCTGCCTAATGGCTTGTTAACGGCGGGAGAGGCGAGGCAAAGCTTTTTGAGTGGGGGGTATTAAGCAGCTGTTTCTCGCCACGTCTGCCCAGAGTAAATCAGAGCGATGGCCCCTCTCCTCATCCCTGTTTAGCTTTCATTAGCGCAGCCTGGCAGACCACGGATACATTTTGAAAAAAAAAAAAAAAAAAAAAGAGACAGAAAGACAGAAAAGAAAAAAATTAATTCTAGCAGCACTCCTCTCTTTCAGTGCTGTTAGATAAAGGGTGGGGCCTTTCTTTTTTGTGTTGATTAAAGCAGAAACCATAAATCCAGTGCTATGGCAACAGTCTATTGTTCTTCTGTGACAAAAGCCCCATTATGGCCACTTGTGTGGACGGACTGTAACTCTCGGGCACCTGATAATGCGGTCATTTACGGCATAGACAGGGCACTGTCCACACTTAATAGGCCTTACTAAACAGCACCGAGATAGGGTTCTCTCTCTCTCTCTCTCACACTTTCTCTTTCTCTCTCTGTGGTTTATGGGTTTTGCCAGGCGCTGGCTGGACTAAGAGAAAGAAGGCGAAAAAAAACAGATCTTTTGTGGAGAGTGCCACTGTCTGGACTGGCACTGTGTGTGAATGAATAAAACAGTGTTGGGCTGGCACCTGCCCATCCGTATGGTGAGGCACACAGACAGCTTTTCGGGGTGTGAGCATGTGAAGCGTGGTCGAGTGTGTGAGTGTGCATTTCTGTATGCGCGCTTCTGTATGTGTGTGTGTGTGTGTGTGTTTGTGTGTGTGTGTGTGTGTGTGTGTGTGTGAGAGAGAGAGAGAGAGTGTCTTTGTATGTTTGTCAAGAGGAGGGGGTGAGTGTCACAATCAGCATGATTAAAAAACATTCTCAAGATGGGGAATGAAATATCATGCCAAGTGCTGGTGAGTGTGAGTGTGTGCATGAGTGAGTGTGTATGTGTGTGTGTGTGTGTGTGTGTGTGTGTGTTTCTGAAGGAGGGAGGGTGACTGATAAAACTGGGTGGGAGAGACACTAAACCAACACCCAATTAATTACAATCTATACATTTGTCTGTTGGGCATTTATCTTCATTGCCGTTTCGGCTAAGTTTGATAGGAGCCTGATAGAGGCACCATATGTTGGTATGCTATTTTGATGCATGACGCTGCTGAGAGACAAGACAGTCCTACAGCAATGCGGCGCTGTGCACCAGGTTGCTTGATATTCCTATATTGCCAGTCAGCAAAAGCAATAAATCAAAGAACCTCCTCTGCAGCTCTGTCAGATGGAACATTGAATACAAGAGAATGGATGTGTTCAACAACTAACTTCAAAATGAAGGCTTTTTTTTTGTCAGTGCCTGTGATTCAAACGTTCGGAACAGAAGGAAGGAAACAGAACAACGAACCAGTACGAGGGTGCAAAAAATCTAGACGACATGAATGCCAGGAGAAGGTACTGTGATTGTGGATTTCCTGTGGTTCACACCATAAGAGGCAGCTGTATACCGTAATGTTATTGGTCAGGGAACAATGGTGGCTTGACTTACCGTCCATGTGACTTGTATGGTGGTGGGACTGAGGACCACAGGGTTGTGAAGCCGCACAATGACCTCGCCCAGTTCCTTCTGGACGTGTCGATGGTCCACGCCCTGTGCTGGGGGGCTTATATCTGAGGAAGGGGTTGAGAAAGACAGGGAGGAGAGCAATGCGATGTTAAAATCAAACCAAACTAAGCACCAATCTTAAGCAAAAAAACATTCTTTTTTTTACATCGAGTGAGCTAAAACTAAGTCAAAATAATTAAGTGGATTCAACTGATGTTTGAACAGTCTTGTTTAAAGTGTTTTCTAACCCAATCCCACATAGCGGGAGAACTTTGAATTTCCGTTTGTCGAGCTTATGTCCATGCTTATCGCATTACCCCCACTGAAATCTAACATCAAACACGGACTGTTTCCATAACAGTGATATAACCACAGTCAGCTAAGGCAATGGGATAGGATTTAAGTAAAACACACAGTGAACCAGAGCCCTCTACTTCAGTGACTTAACCGCCTGAGCTGAAGCCAGGAGGACGAGGACGTCCAAATCGAACCGCAAGGGAAGAAATATCAGTGGCCGTGAGTGATAGAAGCTATTTTCCCTTGCTCAATTCCCACCCGGACAAAAAAAAAAGTTCCTATGTTCGCTTGCCAGTCGAATAGGAAGGAAGAGAAGCAAGATAAACCCGGTCTTAGCATTCAGCTAGGATATCTTCTGCCGAGCTCTCGAGGGATTCGGCAAAGGGGAAAAAGCCATTTGCAGGAAACCACCGTGGAAAAAATGATATAGACCGCGTCATGAATCACTGACTGCGCTGAGACAGTTGGGGGGGGGGGGGTTAGACCGGGGAGTGGAGGGTGGAGGGAGGGAGGGGGGGGGGGGGAGTGAGGCAAATGTATTTGGTAAGATGCTGAAAAAGCCATCCGTCTCGTCATGAGCCGCCACTGTCAATAAGCATCGCCACACGTCAACGCACCATCTACAGTCGATTAGAGAACACCAAGGCCATTAGAATGGACTCCAGCACTGTGTGTATGCCTTGACGTCTCAGCTCGGGAAATTACGGTGTGGAGGTGTGTTGTGTGTGTGTGTGTGTGTGTGGTGGGGGGGGGGGGGGGGGCAGAGGTTGCAAGGGCATTGGAAGATACTAGGTTCATCAGCACAAAAACCTAATAACCAGCCTGGGTTCTGAGCTGAGAGGCGTTTTAATTGAATCTTGCCAAGGGTTTGGAGGCCAGTCCTGTTCCCCAGTTAAGCTCATTAACATAGCTGGGATGGCACTAACTCGGTTACGGCTTCCAAAAGTAGCTCTGATTGCTTGACATGATTCCACATCACATGCCCTTAATGAGTGTGGCAATGGCTGGAAGCACTGGCTCCTACCGGAGGGAGATGGAGCTATACAGAGACATTGATTTGATTTGTGCCCACTGGTCAGTTGAGCAGTGTAGCATGGAAGGACTGGCATAAAAACAGTGATAAAAGTTTTACAGTGAGCAATAAAAAAATGGACCATTGATTTAATGACTGTTGAAGTTTTGGAAACAAATCAACTAAAACTTGTGCAATTTTTTTTATAATACAGCTTTTTATTGGCTTACGGTACATCTCGATATAGCTCTACTCTACTCTATTTGATTGAGACCTCACAACTATGTAGATGAGAAATTCTAATTTTTAACAAAAATGTCTTACTGTAATACAGTAATTGGTCTGCCATATCGAAAAGTGAAAAACTGAGGTTTACCTTGTGTTCGTACAGGCTCTGACATGGGGCTTGGATCACTCAGGCCGTGGCTGTTGACGGCGCGCACCATGAAGAGATAGATGGTGTTCGGGCGCAGGCTTTTCACTGTGAACTGTGTTGTCTTCACATGGTCCGCCACAGTCTGCCAGCTGTTGCTCACTGATTGGCTGAACATTGAGACAGAGACTCACACTACTGGTTTACAAAAACATCATCTATCTTGTCTTCACACATAAACACCTTCCAAAAATAACACTCAAAACCAAAAAACCTAACTTTTTAGTTAGCTTTAAAGTTATACATGTGTAAACGCAGGCCACTAACTTGAAATAAGTCATAATTATGACTGACCACTACAGTGAAGTCTACTCTGGAAACAAACCTAAAGGCCTCAATGACATATGAGGAAACTGGTGACCCTCCAGCCAGGCCAGGCTGCCAGGAGAGAGACACGCTGTTCTTGGTGACGTCAGTGACCTGGGGTTTGGAGGGCGGGCCAGGCAGCTCATTCTCGTCCTGGTTCTTGAGCACCACTGCCCCTCCACCCTCTGGAAGGACCCGTGCAGAGAGAACAAGTCATGTCACATCATAACATTACAGGCTGCCAGCAGTCACAAAATCGAGTTAGGCAAACAAAAGAACTCTGGGTGGTTCTCATAGCCCAGTTATCTCCCTGGGAGCCTAATAAGCTGTGCTACATACCCTTCACTTCAAGGAAAGCACTCCAGGATGTCTCACCACTGGAGCTGGCAGCCACACAGGTGTAGATGCCAGAATCTGAGACCTAGGGAGACGCACACACACAAACTATTAGCTCATTGTGAAATACACGCTGATGCAATGACACGATTATTAAAGACAATCATACTCAAGTGACAAAGGCAATGAATGACTGTATATGCCATGTCTTGTAAGGAGTACACGATAACAACGAGAAAAGGAGTGAGGCGTAGCCTAATGACATAGAGCAAAAAAAAAAAAATGCCTTAATATCTGTAATTGAGTTGTTTCTGTGTTCATGGTTGCTAAACAGAATTTAAAACGGTGCACAAAACAATCAGCCTTGTTTTTGGGGATTGTGATTTGTATTGGACCCACGTGATACTTGAGGTACAATTATGTCCGCTGGGTCCCTGCGGGGCAGTGGTGAATGTCACAGCAGCAGGCAGTGTTTAAAGGAGGGATTTTAGATAAACAAATAAGGAACTAGAAAACCATTCGGAAAGCGTAGACCTCCGCCAAGGCAATATAGGGTTACTGATGCAATGCAAATTCCAGATGGTGTTCTGGATCCCCACCAAAATTTTATCATCTGTTATTTGTCCTAATACCCAGGTTGTCTGAAAATTTAATCCAAATTCATGAAGTACTTTTCAAGTTATTTTGTACAGACAGACAGACAAACAAATAAATGCAGTCAAAAACATAACCTCTATGGCAAAGGTAATAATTCCTTTTACTGACAAAGTACACTGGGATCTCACTACATGGCCATGAATAATATTAAAGAAATGAAAAATGATGGAAATTTTGCCAGACAAAGATATAAGGTATTACACAAAAATACATTTTTATTAAGTAAAATCACAAAAGATCTCCATCTTAACATTGATTTTGCAAAAATGTGCAACACAGAGAAGCCATAGTAGTGGTGGTGGAGTCAACACCAAACCATGGTAGTGGGGTCAATGTCTGAGTGGGCGTGGAGAGTGGCTTCCAAGGCAACCAACCGTTCAACCAAACCACAATAAACTGCCACTCTAATTTATTTAGGAATGGGCCACTGGGTTGCTTCTGGACTGATGACAGTTGGCCTGACTCTCCCTCCCTCCGTCCCTCCCTCCTTTCTTCCTTCTGGAACTTTCTCTCTTCTGTTTGTTGCCTTTCAGCGCCTGGGTCCCCGGCTCACATTTATTAAATAAAATGTCAGTGGTCGGCAGCTTTGTCACGTATAATGGATATTCTACTGAGGGCCCCATGGAGGAGCTGGTGTGGGGATTTTAAATTCAATATCCCTTGATTGTGTGTGTGTGTGTGTGTGTGTGTGTGTGTGCTGGAGCTGGTCCAGACTTTCCCAGCTGAGTCCTGTCAGACATGTTGTGTCACTAAGTGATGGTATCACACAATTTACGGAAATCAATATTTCCCATTCATCTCTTTAATGCGTTATGATTCCGGGTGTCTCTCCACGTTAGGTCTAACCGATCCCTGATTGAATTCTCTTTAGAGTATATATCACACTTAGGCTGGCTGCCTGACACTTAGTAAAACACACACACACGCACACACAGACAAAAAATACACTGCTTATATAGCCAAACAAACAGTGCCACATCTTTGACAATGACAGACGGCGAAGGAATAAACGAAAGACAAAAAAGAAAGAAAGAAAAGAAAAGGAAGAGAGTGTAGAGTAGATTTGTGCTCTTGTCTTACGCGGATATTCTTGATCTGCAGACTGCCCAGCTCCTGCAGGGACATGCGCGGGTCCTTGCCCAGGAGACTGACTCCATCCTTCAGCCAGCTGATGTTGGGGATAGGGTCCCCTGAAGCCTGGCACTTCAGCAGCGCCACACTGTCCACGCCCAGTGTCTGATTGGCTGGCCCCTGGCGAATGATGGGCGGTGGGCGGTCTGTCAGAACTGTCACAAAAGAAAATGTGACGAATAAGGTTAGCAGAGTGTGTAGAAGAGACAAAGAGCAGCCACAGTGATGCTGATGGATGAAATCCTAAAAGTCGAACATAATAACCACCAGCCTAGACTTACAGATTAGAGCTGAAGGTATGGAAGGGTGTGTGTGTGTGTGTGTGTGTGTGTGTGTGTGTATGTGTGTGTGTGAGTGGGGGGGGGGTGTAATTGCTCTCACTAAATACACCATTTCATTTTTTTTTTCTTGCTTTCTGCCAGTCTTGTGACCACACCACAGCTGAATGACTACCCTGAGCTTTCTGGGAAATGGGATGAGAATAGCTGAGCTGTGCTTTTCCAGCCCACTGATGTGGCCAAGGCCCCAGCTCGCTCCGCAGTTTCCCGGTACCGCCTGGCTTTCCGGCGCGCGTCCACGCCGAGCCTGCCGATTGGTCGCCTCGTCTGTGGGGTGCTGGAAATGGCCCTCTCTCATTGGCCCCCGGGGGCGAAAACGACATAATAAACTTTTGATGGTGTGGAGTGGCGAGTGCGGTCAGGGGGTGCCAACCTCACCACAGCCCACACCTGAGGTGCACCTAATGCCAGATGCAACTGTAGCCAGAGTGCGTTCTGGGTAACAAGTTAGCTGTAATGTTTTAACAAGTTGCACACATTGGAGGGTTAACAAAAATTTCAACAGCCCCCATTAAAACTGTTTCATGGCAGGGTTATTTCAGGGCTTTGTCTTTTGAGTTTCTGTCTAACGGGACAACAATGGGGGGTGGCAGATGTGTGAACAGATTGGTGGTGTGTTGAGTTGAGAGATCCTGGTCTATATCGTGTTGCATTGTTTTATAGTCAGGCTAAGGTACTAACCTTGAGTTAGAGCTTTGTGCGCTAGGTGCCATTTATCTTACAGATACAAGGAAAATTCTCTCTCTCTCTCTCTCTCTCTCCTTCTCCTCTTGTCTCTATTACTCTCTCTCTCTGTCTCTCTCTCCAGGAATAGAATGGACTGTGAATATTAATTAAGGGTGTGGATTAATGATGGTGTACCTGGGGTGCTAATTAACCCAGACTTTCTCTCTTAACCTCACTCTCCCACTCTCATGTTCCCCCTCCCTCCCTCCCTCTCTCTCTCTCTCTCTCTCTCTCTCTCTCTCTCTCTCTCCACCCATTCCTTCCTCTATCTTCTCGTACACTGTGAAGTGACCATGAGTTCAGCATGTGGGCAAGGATTTCTTCGTCTTATTAAAACTGTTCTATAATATGAGGAAATAGCCCTGCGATTCCAAGATCTCTCCCCATGGTTTGGCTCTGATGGCCCAGTGGAAGCTTCCAGAAATAGGAGTCTGGCTCACTCCTCCTCTCCTGGCCCTAATGGAGGATGTTTATACTGGGTGGAATGCTCTTATCCCTGCACTGGCACAAGGGAGGCAGCTCTAATGCATCACCCAGGATTACAGCGAGCTGGGGTTCATGGCAGAGTTACACCATGAGACACACACACACACACACACGCACACACACGCACACAGACACGCACACACACGCACACAGACACACACACACACGCACACACAAACCATATAGAACAACTTT
>PYXC01001038.1:747500-760000 GCA_015244755.2 Tenualosa ilisha
TATTCCTTGGCTCAAATTCCCTGGATCAAATGAACATGGGATAATAACACAGAGCATTAATTCTCGTAATTCATGTTTAAATAGAGCACGCGCGCACTCATGTTGGATCTAGGGGATACATGTATAGCATTCACACTCAGCCAGCGCGAAATAGGCGAATCATGGCTTAACGAATCCACGGATTAGATTCTCTTTGAATCTCAGCGACTGTAAACGTAATACTGAAATGCTTTGTGGCACACAGGGCTCAGGTGCAAGCAAGGTGTCTCCTCGTCTTACCTGGCTCCCGTCCTTCTGCCAGAAGACTGCTGGCTGGGGGTTCCCTTTGGTCTCACAGGGGAAGGTGGCCGTCCGACCCTGAGCCACGATCTGGTCCCGCGGCCGGATCACAAACTGGGGCGGGGCTGAAGGAAGAGAACAAAGAAAGGTGTTACAGGTTATTACACTGTTATAAAAAAACACACATTGAGAAAGAGGAAGAGGAGGAGGAGGAGGAGGAGGAGGAAGAGGAAGTTACTGGGATTTCAGGCACTCAGCAGGCAACCCAAAAGAGACACCAAATACAGCGCTCCCATGCAACAAGAGAAGGAAGGGAGGACTATGTGACAGTGCGCTGTATTCTGTCATTCTGTTTGGTAGAGCACGGAAAGCAAGAGGAGGGCAGGGAACGAGGGAGGAGGAGAAGAGGAGAGGAGAGGGGAGGGGAGACAGGGCAGGTGAGGGTATCACTACGGCAACCAGGCAAGCCATTCATCCAGGCGACCATTGAGGTCGTAGGGGCTGAATGAATGACAGGAGGCGGCCTTTACAGGATGGGCATATGGCACCACTGTCAACAACAAACAATAACAACAACAACAACAACAGCTCAAACAGCTTCCCATTGTAACAGAGCACTCAAAGGGCCCTGCAATCACAATGCATCCTCTTCTCAGCGTGAGAGAGGCTGGGCACGTCATCCTCCCTCTCTCTCTCTCTCTCTCTCTCTCTCAATCTCTTTCTCATCCTTCATTGTGGGCTCCTTATCTGCCTTCTGCCTCTGTGCATTTGCTCACACTACAGTCATGGTGGAGTTCCTTCAGTATAAGGGGCCTGTAAGGCCAGTCTTTCTGCTCAGCCCTCTAACATAAGCAACTCAAACACCAAGTCATAACACTAACTTAGATATCACAAGGTTGCCATTGATAAGTTGGCCCATAATGCCTTCCTGGAAACAGGATCTGTATTCTAACAGTAAAATGTGAATCTACGATTTTTCAGTTTACCTTGTAAGAATGATGAGGTCTGCAGACAGAAATATCAGACTCGAAATTGGAATTTGGACAAAACTATTATTACAACTTGTGCAGAAATCATCAGTCTACAGAGCTAGACTCACTTTTTCCTGTGTGTGTGTGTGTGAGTGCAGATGGGGCCAAAGCTATCAGTACTCCCTTTAAGGCTAGATAGTCCATGGCTCCCCAGACTCATCCATATCTCTCAGGCCTGCTTTCAGCATGGAGGACATTGAGTCATAGGCTCCCATTAGGATGCAGTATAAATGAGCTGAGGGAGGCCTGACTGCCTGCTTGAGCTGGCGGGGCAGAGTAAGGCTCCTGTGGGCCTCTTTGTGTGTGTGTGTGTGTGTGTGTGTGTGTGTTGGCCTAAACCACTGCCCTTGCAATGCTCCCTCTGCAGGACTCAGACCCTGCTCCTTAACATGTCACCAACACCGCATCCATCCTCAAGACAGCCAGTAGAGAGGTCTCTCCCACGACACCCCCATTACTTTCCCTCTCTTTCTTTCTCTCTCTCTCTCTTACTCTGTCCATCTGTCTTCAGGTATTCTGCCATGCATGATGTAACAGCGCTGAGTGACTGACGGATAGGTGATCCGCTTGCTGATTGGCTTAGAATGCCTTGTCTTGATTTTCCTCTGATTCTTAAATAAACGTGCGCAGCCCTGACCCCTCAAGCTGCTCTGCTGTGTTGGTCGGACTGTTCCAAGGCAAACACACAAGCCAGGGAATGAAAACCACATTCAGCTTGGCCTCTGTCGCTGGAAATTGTCTCGGTTAATTAACAAAATTAAAGAGAAACATCAGCCTTAAACCCTTCAGGCTTCCATTGCTTCATCAACTCCCTGTTTCAAATCGTGATTTTGAACCGAGATGCTTTTTTGATTTAAACTGAGATTCCTCTTCACTATATGTTAACAATCTTGTGTCATGCACTTCAAACGATTCACATGACTGTAAAAATACTAAAACAGTCTGTGAGAGGCTTTTAAGGAACAATTACTCACAAAATATTTTGTTTCACGCGAAATCAAAAAGCCAATCAAGAGACCTCTCCACCCCGCTGACAGGCAGCATATGGGCTTTCAGCAGGCAATCTCAGCTGATTTGATCTCATCTAGGCAAGCATCGACTCCCAGCAGAGCCAGTGCTCCCAAAGTGTGTATGTGTGGGTGTGGATGTGTGTGTGTGTGAGCGTGCATGTGTGTGTGTGTGTGTGTGTGTGTGTGCGCGTGTGTGTAGTCATCAGGTCAGCTCTCCCGCTTTCAACCCCCCTACTGTGGTAGCTCACACTTCCCAGGGCTGCACCCCCCCCCTCCACAGCTCTTCACCCACTCAACTGAAGGCCTATGCCGTCCCCTCCACACAAACACCACCCAGAGATGGCTTCAGCCATCCACCCCCAGCAGAGGCAAATCAAATAAACCTATTAATGACTGACTCAATGGCTTGCTTGGCCACAGACTTCAGATAGCATCAACATTCCACACTGACTGATGGATTCCGTCCTTCAGGAGTCAGCTCCATGCTGAGTCCACAGTCCTTAAAGTTCGAACTGTCCCTCATCCTGTCCCTCAAACTGTCCCTGACTTCCCACTTCCCACTTCCCACTTGGTATTCAAACATCAAGAGAAGATTCAGACCAAAGATCCAGCGCGATGCATGAGTTGTCAATTACAGATAGTTACAAGCTCTTCTTTCATGTTGTATGTACTACAGCATTTGCCGTAGGCTAAGGAGTTTCAGTGTGGAGATTAACACTCATAGCATGTTGGCTAATTGCTTTGCTTGACATTTCCTGTCTGATTGATGGGTAATGATCACAACTTCTCACTCATCACACTCAAACTATCCTCTTCAAACAAAGCCTTTGACTTCAATTAACAACCGAGGAACCGGTTGAAGCTAAAACAATTTCCAGCCATAACAAAAAAAAAAAAGCCAACTTTCTGTGTTTATTTATTTTTCAGTTTCAGCCAGATGAACTAGAAGCACAGCTGGCTGTCGGAGGCGCTGAAAGCTCCCTGCGTCGGCGTGCTTCATCCCTCTGATCCGAGATTAGTGCGATGCCGTTTGGACTCGGGCGTGCCAACAGGGACCCAGCGCTATTGCAGATGGCCATGGATTTACCGCCACCCAATTTGGCCCCCGTCCTGTCCTCCGTCGGACCGGACCTCACTCGCCTCCTCTCACTGGGCCCCGGCCCAGACCAGCGCCAGTCTGGGTCTCCATTTAAATCAGCGGAGCGCTGGCAGAGCTTGCTTCAGTCCGGCCGACCGGAGCTGCTCCCCTCCATTGATCGCCACAGGGGCAGTACATTAAACCGCCGCCAGTCAATCAAAGCGGGGTTGTTTAATGACTGATCTAACTAATCGGACTGTGCCACAGTGGCTCATGGCTCTCGCTGCATGGCCAAATATATCGCATACAGTCATTCATACTGTCTCTCTCTTTCTTTCTCCCTCTCTCTCTCTCTCTTTGCATCTATCTCTCTCTCTCTTTCTCTACCTCTTTTCTCTCTCTGGCATTCAAACTCCACACCCCTCACAGTGTCACAAACAAGTGTAGAGAGAGGAGACAGATCGGCTATGACTCAGGGACCTAAATGACTGCAGATAGCCCTACTGCTGCATCTTGGAAGCCATGTATGAGAGGTGGCATCTGCACTATTGAGCAGACTCACACACACACACACACACACACACACACACACACACATATACACGGACACACACAAAGGAATCAGAAACAGACCCACTCCACAGTAAGAATACATATTATGTGCAGAACAGACTGACACATGCATACACACAAATGAACAACCCCATACACACATACACACACACATACACTCACACACACACACAAGTCCTCGCCAAAGAACACGCTGTCATTTCTTCAAACGCTGCATTCAATCATATTTTATTCAGAGGGGGCTCTGGCAATTACTGTCTCTTTCCGGCATAGGAGCTGAATGGGTAATTTCACCACTGCTGCTGTTGCTGCCTGGAGCCCTGACAGTCGGTGGCAGTTTCAGGGAAAGCTAGCGGTGGCGCTATGCTAGTCTGCCAGCGGAGGTCTTCACCCTCCTCTCACCCCTCCACCCCACCCCCGCTGCAGCCTCGCTTCACCTGCCAGTCAGGCATGTCCAAACATGCACCCCTGCTCTCTTTAGAAGACGTCAGCACAGCAGAACTCATCCACCCCCTATTCATTCTTTCCTTCCCTTCTTTTATCACTGTCTTTCACTGTTTTTTTCTTTTCTTTTTTTTTTTGGAGGGAGGGAGTGGGTGGGTGGAGGGACACTCTTTCTGGTTCTTCTGCTTCTGCCTGCTGTGACCTCATTCTCAAAGTCAGATTTTTTTGATGTCCAGTGCTTTCAATGATCTTACAGACATGTACTGGCTCAGTTTTAGGGGTCTCTGCTATACCTCTTTCATGGTCTCTTTGTCTTTCAATCTCCCAAAGATGCGAGGGGAGAGAGGCAGCCACGCACACATGCACAGACACTCACATACACAAACATACAAGACTAAGTTTTGGTTTCTGCCAGAGCCTCAATCCACACAGATGGTGAAACTGGGAGTGGAGAAGGAGAAACTCTCATGCTACAAAGAGCTGTTCTCACACGCACACACACAGAGACAGACAGACAGACACACACACACACACACACACACACACACACACACACACAGACAGACACCAGACACACACACACACACAAACACAGAGAGACAGACAGCCACACACACACACAACCACACACCAATGCAGATACAATGCGCACCGAAACTACAACACTAACCCAAAAGGCTAAAACCTACATATTATCTGCTAACTGGTTAGTTCAAAGCTACAGAATCAAAGCTATAAAAAGAACCATAACTGGCAGAGTCTACAGAGCTACTGAGGGAAGCACACACATACACAGAGAGTTAGCCACAGGGCTGCTGGAACTCACTGCTATGGCCATACACAGCCGTGCCCAAGTTAGCGTAGATGGGGGTTAATAGAGTTGGACGCAGCGGTGAGAGAGTGTAGGTGTGTTTGTGCGTGAGTGTGTGTGTGTGTGTGTGTGTGTGTGTGTGTCTGAGAGCAAGAAAGGGGGTGAACGGAAAGCTCATGCACAATGGAGGCTGTTCCGGAGGATGGTACTTACCCACAGGGCGAGCTGGACACAGAACAATGGAGTGGTGGAGAAAAGAAAAAAAGTAAAAAAAAAAAAAAAAAAAAAAACACAAAAAAACAAACAAGGTAAAAATAACAATACAAAGGAAAAAAACAACAACAACACACAAACAAACAGACAAACAAACGGACAGACAGACAGTCAAACCAAAGGAGAGCAGGACCACAAAAAACAGAGGAAGGGAGGGGGGGGGGGGTGGACAAAAAAAGAAATTAAGGTCAGAATGAACAATGGCATGTAGGGTTTGGGGCACACAGTTACAGCACTGGGAAAGCTTGGGAGACGGGTCCAAACAGCCAGAAGGGCCGGGAGATGTCAGAGAACCTGTGCTAACACACACACACACACACACACACACACACACACACACACATACACACGCTCACAGTCTTCAATTTAGGTGGCACGCCGTGTAGCGCATCCTGGTGGTATTGGTATGGAACTACACACCCACTTCAAGCCAATTGAATGCAACAATGTCATTTCCCATGACTATCATTTTCAAATCAAAGCCTTTTCCTTCGCTTAAAACAAAGCGATTGACACAACAGCAAAGCAATTACTGTGATGAATCTCCATTGTTGTTGTTAAGAGCGAAGGTGCTTAGGAGGCTGTCTCTCTCTCTCTCTGTCTCTTTCTCTCTCCGTTCCTCTGATGTTGGACCCCCTCCATCACTAGTAATGATCTTTACAGTTCTAACAGGGATGAGTGTTTGAACTGACAGGGCGAGGTGTGGGTGTCAAGGAACATGGAGTGACAGGTTTTAGTGGGAGGGGGGGAGGGGGTTGAGGAAACGATAAAGAGGAGAGAGAGACAAAGACAGCGAGAATGAGAGAATAAGATAGAGCAATAGACAGAGAAAGAGAGAGAGAGAGAGAGAGGAGAGAGAAAATGAAAGGCACAGTTCATATTTAATTCAGCAGTACAGCTGTTGAGACCTCGTGCCATAGTGACATTAAGAATAGAAGCGCTTGTGCAGCAGTCTCTCTCCTCTCTCTCTCTCTCTCTCTCTCTCTTCTCCCCCCTTCCAAAACCCCACCCCACCCCTGACTGCTTCTTGTGTGCACTCATCCGACTGTGCCCCTAGTCTCCACGGCCAGGTTCATATAAATCTTCAATTCAAAAGGGCTGAAAATTGAAGTCGACCCCACAGGTTTGTTCTCTCCCCTCCGTCTCCCTTGGTCCCCTTAACTGGCTAGCTTTAAAGAGCACTCAGTGGAGGCCTCCGAAGCTTTGATTTAATGTGCAGGGGGGGTGAAAGGGAGATGGGGAAAGAAGGAGAGAGAGGTAGGGGGAGGGAAAGCGGGGAGTAGGAGCGGGGAGGGAAGGGGGATGATGGCAAAAAATGTTTTTATTAACCTTTAGCCACCTCAGCCGCACGCTTGCGTAGCCTGCACCAGTAAACTGTGAAATGATTTTGGTGGCTTGGGTGTGTGTGTGTGTGTGTGTGTGTGTGTGTGTGTGTGTGTGTGTGTATGTTTGTGTGTGTGTGCGTTCCATGTGCATTGACTGTGCAGGTATAGGTGACTGTGGATGGGCTTGGTGGACGGATGGTTGTGAGTTTTAGCTGCTATGTACAGTGGTGTATACAGACATACATGTGTGTACATGTGACTGTGTGCCTATGTGTCTATGTGTGTATGCGTATAATATGTGTGAGAGTATGTGTGTGTTTGTGTGTCTGTGTGTCTGTGTGTGTGTGTGTGTGTGTAGGAAAGCTATCAAAGCTACTTGACCACTGCTGGGGCCTGTGGATAGTTCAGTTGGGGCGGCTGCTGAGGATGAGAGGTGGGGTGTGCTGATAAGGGCGCTGGTTGGTGCAGATATCTAGGAGCCTTATGACTACCTTCATAGACACCCCTCCTTCTCTCATTCTACTGCAGTCATTAAGAGACCTCACAGTATAGTGCCAGGCCCTCTGTTATTAAAGACTGGGGCATGGTGTGTGTGTGTGTGTGTGTGTGTGTGTGTGTGTGTGTGTGTATGTGTGCGTGCGTGTGTGTGGTGGAGGAATGCAACTGACTCACCCCTGACAGTGAGCGTGGCCGATGCCTCCAGCTTGCCCACGCGATTCTCCGCCACGCAGGTGTACGTGCCCTCATCGCCCGCCGATGCCTTCTTGATCCGCAGCAGGTAGTCCTCTTTGTCAAACCTGACGTCATACCTGAGGGAGAGAGGAGAGAGAGAGAGAGAGAGAGAGAGAGAGAGAAATAGTGTGACTAATGTGTTCAACCAAGAAAATGCAGAGAGGTCGTGTGGACTCAACACTCTGACAACCAATGTGACCACTCTGACAACTCAATAGTTATTTATAACTGGATAACAGATTTCCAATATCAATATATCAAGATAAATAAATACAAAACAATACAAAAAGATAAATACAATACGGACTCATTATAGCTACTAAGATACTAATACTAAGACTATTTCTAGAATGAAATGAACACAGAGAATGAAATGAACACAGAGATGTTGTGGGATGAGTGTAAGAGAGGTGTGGGGTGGTGGATGGGGTCATGGGGTATATATAAATCCATCCTGAGCAAACAATGCCCACAGACAACTAAAGCTGAAGGGTGAGCATGGGAGGCAGAGGGATCAATTATTCAGCAATGACACACCTTACAGAAGGCAAGGTGCTTTCAACTGGAACCACACATTCTTTTAATATTTATGAGGACTCTCTCTCTCACACTCTCTCTGAGTGTGTGTGTGTGTGTGGTGTGTGTGAGTGTGTGTGTGTGCGTGTGTGTGTGTGTGTGTATTCGAGATGCCAGTCATCATCCTAGATAGAGCTCTGTGCTCATTGAAAGAAACATGATTCAGTTCCCAGAAGAGAAGCTTAAAATATATATAGCACACACAGCAGCAGTAGCTTCAGCCTCCTCCTCCTCCTCCTCCTCCTCTCCTTCGTCGAAGCTGAGCTCCTCTAAGATTTGATGAAAGCCAGTTCTTTTAATGATATCTTTTTGCTCCCTGTGTCTCGTTATTTGCTTTATGGCTTAAGATCTCCCTGTAGCTGTGTACCAAAATCTTCAGAGAGAGCTTATTTGTACTAAATGTAATGGTTGAGTCATAGTGCACAAGGAGAACAACCATGTTTGCTTTTATTGGAGTCTATTGATGAGCTCCAGATGAAACAAAATGAAAAAAAAAAAGACTTAATTTTACTGTTACAAGTTTAATCATGAAAGACATTCAAACATTCAAATGAAAGTGAAAAGGCCTAAAACAGTGGTAGTGTCAGCAAAGACATAAAAAGAGAGCAAGAGAGAGAGAGAGCAAAGAAAAAGAGAGATGAGGCGAGAGGGGGGGGGGGGGGGGATAGAAGGAGCATGAGAAGGAGAGCAGGACAAGGAAAGGGAATAGGAGAAAGGCATGTATGATTTTTCTCTTTCTTTACCCGTGACAGTTCTGCTATGAGAACAGACACGGAGGAGCACCTCCTGGTAACTTGACTCCTGGCAGTGTCAGATATATATATATACGTGTCTGTGTGTGTGTGTGTTTGTGTGTGTGTGTGTGTGGTGTGTGTGTGTGCGTGTGTGTGTGTGTGTGTGTGTGTGTGTGATGGTAGTTGTCTTATTGTGAGTGTATAATAGGCATGTCTATCTTTTTGTATGTGAGTTTGTACATGTGTGTATATGTATGTGTGTGTGTGTGTGTGTGTGTGTGAGGGGTTTTTGGGGGAGGTCAGAGTGGTTGCAGATGGCAGTCATTCTGACAGTCAGACAATGTTCTTCTGTCTAGGCCATATCATTCACTCAGAAGACTACATTACCCAGAGGCGAACGGAAAATCACCTCTCTTCCCACTGCCAGTCACGTCAGGTCAGCTCTCAGCCATCTGACAACCAATCTGAATGACATGGACCTTTTCCTTTCTCCTAAGGTACATACAAGACTGTGCTCAGCCCTATGAGAAACCAGGGTGTAGCCCAGAATGATGAAATAACCTTTTGTGTGTGAGTGTGTGGTGTGTGTGTGTGTGTGTGTGTGTGTGTGTGTTTCATGTACAGACGTCTTTACCAGAGGCATCAGGTGCGTTTGTGGCAAAGTGCCACAACCAGCAGCAGCAAAAGTAATCTGTCATGTCTCCCTCTTTCTTTCGTCCTTCCGTTTTTTTTTTTTTATCTCACCCCCCCCCCTTTCTCTTTCTCTCTCTCATTTCTTTTAGTTCTTTTGTGGTGGCACTTCCTGGGATAATGTTTTCGAAAAGAAAGCATTTATTGAAGTGCATTCCTGGGCTCTGACTGGCAGTTAAGCTCCCCGCATTGGCTTTTTTATAAATATACAAACAGCATAACGATTATTTTCCGATGAATCACGACTTGAAACACTTGGCTTCAGTGTCGGGGGTTTGAAGAAAGCAGTGACTGTTTGTTTACAGAAATGACGCAGCATCTTTCAGACAAGCCCATCTCATTCAGAGTAAACAAAAGATATGGATAAACTGTCCTCTTTTTAAAAAAACAAAAAAACAAAAAAAAGCCTCAGGCCAAAGTGGAGAAAAGCTGGAGAGAGGTTGACAGTGAGGGGAAGGATGAGAAAATATATATATAAAAAAAAAAACAGAGGGTGACACAAAGAGAGAAAGAAAGAAAGAGAGAGAGAGAGAGAGAGAGAGTGCCTGCTCTTTTTATCTAAAATTCAACAGAGCAAACTTAGTTGGTCATTTGTAGCTTGTTTTACTGCGGCCACAACACCCAGTGTTTGCAGTGCTTTAAAGCGCTCTTGGTTTCAGGTTCTGGACAGCATTCTTCACTAGCAGCCCATTACGGTACCCACTGAGGGCCACCGTTTAGCAGCACGGAGAGAGAACATCAGCTTTGGGCTGGAGTGGGTAAACAGAGTTGGGAAAAAGAGAGAATACACAGAAGTGCTCACAAATAGGCATACGGAGAAGGGCATGCAGTGTCGCCGCAGTATTTAATAATGTTAAAACATATGCACACACACACACACTCACACGCACGCACACACACACACCACACACACACACACACACAAACTCACACACGCACGCGCACGCATACACACACACACACACACACACATGCACGCACACACACTCACACACACACACACACACACTCACATGCGTGCACACTCACACACACACACACTCACGCACACACGCATACATACACACACACTCACACACACACGCATACATACACACACACACACGCACACACGCAAGCGTGCGTGCACACACAAAGGGCTGGAGAAGAACAGTAGCTCTTTCACCAGTACAGGGTAAAGCTCTGTTCCTGATTAGGTTTGGAATGTAATTACACATGTAATATGGACGGGTTGTGGAGAGAGAGCAGGAGCCAACATCACCCCACTGGCCTCTCGCTCCATCTCAAATGGGCACACACTCGCACGCACGCACGCACGCACGCACACACACATGCACGCACACACGCACGCACACACACATTGAGAGTGTGTTCTCTGTGTGAGTGTGTAAAAGAGAGAGCAAGAGCGTCTGAGAGAGAGGCTATGCAACTCAGAGGCTATGCAACTCATGCATAACAAACACACAGACGTAAGAAATTGCCCTCACATGTTAACTACATCAAACAAGATGAAAAAGACATGTACACATAAGACATAAACATCCAACTGGTGAAATTAGCAAAAGGTTAAAGAAGAGTGAAATTCACACATTTTAATATGCAACACACACACACACACACACGTACACACTGCCACAAGTCTAACTGCTTTCATATGCACTGAGATGTAGACTGATGGAGAATCTAAACAGCAGCCAGGATTGGGCTGGGCCTGCCGCCATCATTAAGCTGCCGTCAAGCACTCCGAGAGCCGGAGGGAGCCCAGGTCAATGTGCAGCACAGATGGACACGGACACAAGACAGACAGACAGGCAGACGCAGACAGACAGACAGACAGACAGACAGACACAGACACACACACAGACTGAGAGATGACCTTCACTGTAAGAGTGTGGTCAACCGAACACTCTGTCTGTTGTCAGACGAGGGACTACCTTACAGACAATAGAGTGAGTGATTCACTGATTAGGGCTGTGTGTGAAGAACGTGTGTGTGTGTGTGTGTGTGTGTGTGCGTGTGTGTGTGTGTGAGTGTTTGTGTATATGTGTCTGCAGTGTGTGCATGTGAGGCGCCACGTAGCTTGAGTCAAGCGGTACAGTGGTTTTATAAGAGAGACAAACACACACACACACACACACACACACACCATGAGCTCACAGACCACTCACAGACCAAGAGTCAATTCCATTAAATCCACTGCTATCAGAGCTCTCTTTCAGAGCTGTGTTTGTTGGTCCTCAGTATAGAGGTTTGCTTGTTGAGTTTGAGCACTGCGATGCCTCTCTGGACTGAGAGACTCTCTGAGTGCCTGTATACTACAGATGCACTTTAAAAACCATTCAACTGCAGTCCCCAGGCTAATGATATACAGCTTTACTGGAGAAGATTCAGTCTGCAAAATAAGGCACGTGCGCACACACACACACACACACACACGCACACACACACACAGACACACACATACACACACACACACACGCACACACACAGACACAAACACACACACACACACACACACACGCACACACATGCCCACACGCACATGCACTCACATACACAGAAAGATGTGTGCTCATGAATACCAGATGTGTGTGTGTGTGTGTGTGTGTGGCTGGGCAGCAGTAATGGAGAGAGGGGTGGCGGCCTGTGAGGCGATGAGGTGAAAACATTAGAGAAAGCCCTGGGTCAGCACATCCTAGCCTGCCTGGCAACCCTCTGCCCTGTCACACAGAATTTCACAGCTCTTTTAAGGAGTCATCGTACTATCTATGACACACACACACACACACACACAAATACGCATACATATTTACATGCAATAAACACATTCACATCACGTGGGACAAACATCCCTCTGCAGGGATATATTCAGATGCCAATACACACACACACACACATAGTGTGAAGGGCAGAGTCAAAAGCTGAGGCTGCAGCACAGGA
Source organism: Tenualosa ilisha (assembly GCA_015244755.2). NCBI lineage: Eukaryota > Metazoa > Chordata > Actinopteri > Clupeiformes > Clupeidae > Tenualosa > Tenualosa ilisha. The sequence continues at coordinate 759,997 of PYXC01001038.1, forward strand.
GAGT
>PYXC01001038.1:767500-782500 GCA_015244755.2 Tenualosa ilisha
AAACACAGGAAGAATGCCCTCAAGCTTCCTGTCAGTCAAGCAGTGGCTCGACACCCACACACCCACACCACACACACACACACACACACACACACACACACACACACACATCAGCATGCACATATGTACGTAGGTGGGTGGTCTGCATATCCAGCTCAAAGTAAGATCCAATCTCCCTCAGGTAACTCTTTCATTAGAGAGACCCCCTGCTACCCAGACTAATGGAGTGTGAACCGAAACACACACAGGCGCCTGTTAAGGGTCATCTCATTATCCATAACAAACACTCACCCACCTCAACATCCACAAATATACTAAGGGAGCGATACACTGTGATCTCTGCACCTCGCTTCTGCTCTATATGTGTTTAATAGAAGTCTATGTACCTCTGTGCCACCTCTTTGAAAGCTGAGTGAATTCTCTAGTGTACACACACACACACACACACACACACAGCCTTTATCTTGTCTCAGGGAAACTGAGGAGCTGTTTTAAACAAGTGAGTGTGTGAGCATGTGAGCAGTGTGTGTGTGTGTGAGAGAGAGAGAGAGTCTGTGTGTGTGTGTGTGTGTGTGTGTGTGTGCGTGTTAGAGAGAGAGAGAGAGAGAGAGAGAGAGGCTGTGTGTGTGTGTGTGTGGTGTGTGTGTGCGTGTGCGTTAGAGAGAGAGAGAGAGGAGAGAGTCTCTGTATGTGTGTGTGTGTGTGTGTGTGTGTGTGTGTGTGCTTGTGTGTGTGTAGGAGGGTGGGGGACCTGCGTGCCCTCCTGCTGTACGAGGACAGGAAGAAAGGCCTGTTTGAAGAGCACTGAATTAAGGGCAACACCAGTGGGCTCCTATGCAAATCCCCAGCGCTGCAGCGAGGAGAGATGGTGGGGGTTGGAGAGAGCACCACAGTGGGATAACAGGTCCCAGTGTGCCGTCGCGGCTTTCCCCACCGCTGGTATGGATGGATGGATGGGTGGACGCTGGGTCACCCGTTCTTCTTTGATTAGGAGGAAAGAGACTGAGTCGGAGTGGGGAGAAGTCGCCGGAAAAAAGCTCCTGAAGCAAATATCCCAGGAATGCAGGGAAATGATGGAGGAGTTGCTGTTCTACAATGGGAATTTACAATCGGGAAGAGGAAGAATGCAAATACAGCTGCCATTGTGAGGAATAACTAAATTCCGGGAGGGAAGAGTGGTTCTAATCCTAACAGTAGCTGCCATTGGAGGAGCAGCAGTAGATACAAGATCTTATGTTAAGAAATAAATGAATTCATTCAGTGTCAAATGGATTGTCTGGACACACACACACACACACACACTCACAATAAAGGCAACAGGCTCTCTAAATGAACATGTTACTTCATGTCTCCTTGTCTGTCCTGTTGATATGTTGTTTTGATCATTGTTTCAAAGTTGCCATTTTATGATCTTTATTTGCCCTTATCCTCCCATCTTACAGTAACAGAATAATTGCCTGTCTGTCATTAGGTGACATCAGGTGTATCAGGTGTGGTAATGTAACCCTGATGATGAGCGGGAACAGGCATCATCCATCCCGGCTGCACTCCCAAAAATAAACAGGCAATCGTGGGAAGACAGATGCATTCCAGAAGAAGCAGTGAGGACTACAAGTGTTTTGGCGCTTCAGGCTAAGGCGGAAAGTAATTTGTACCTCAGTTTTTCTAGGCTATGATACTTACAAGAGCTCAGTGGACTTCAGTTTCAGACTCAGATTCAGTGTGTGATAACAGCAGGCGCCTATAGTGACCCCTTTGATTTCTCGATTTTGATCACTTCCGACTAAGTGCACTGCCTTTGTGTAAAGGCACTAGTTTACACATTCTTTAAGTTTTTCATGTATGTGCAAGTGTATATGTGTGTAGGTAGGTATGTGTGTGTTTGGGTGTGGGAATCTGTGTGCGTGTGTGTGTGCAAGTAATGTGCATGCGTATGTGTAGGTGTGTGTGTGTGTGTGTGTCAGTGAGTGTGCATGCATATCTGTGTATGTGTGTGTGTGTGTGTGTGTCAGTGAGTGTGTATGCGTATGCGTATGTGTATGTGTGTGTGTGTGTGTTCGTCTGTCTGTGTGTATGTGTCTAACCCAGCAAGCCCTCCTAAGAGTAGGATTTAAAGGCTCTGCTCTGCTGTGGCTCCAGGCCCTGCAGGCATACATCGGTGCATATCACCAAACAGACATCAGGTAATTGCATTTTTATCCCCTCCAAAACGCACGGCTCCGCTGCTTCCAAAAAGAAATAAATAACTAAACAGAAAGGAAAAGAGTTAGGGAGAGAGAAAGACAGACAGAGAGAGAGAGAAAGACAGAGAGAGAGAGAGAGAGAGAGGAGAGTCCATCATGCCTCTAGGCAGGCATGGGGGTCCTTCTCCTCCTTTCTCATTAATATTGATATATTTATACGTTTCTGCCTCATTCTGCCAGCCCCCACTACATCTGTCAATCACGCTGCAGGGTACACACACACACACACACACACACACACACACACACACACACACACACACACTCGCACACACACACATACAGATCTGCAAAATATTCCTCCACCCAAGAATCAATCCCTTCCCTCCCTCTTTTTTGCAGTGTGCATTTAAGATGGTGAAAGTCGATAGGGAAACCGTTAGGTGTGTGTGTGTGTCCGGGTGGGCGGGTGGGGGGTGGGGAGGGGAGTTGCGGCTCAGTAAATTGGCAGCTTTGCCATTCTGGCGCAGAGTCAGAGTTTGAACTTTAAGCAGGGAGGGGAAGAAGAGGTGGTAGTAAAGAGGGTGAAGGTTTGGCTTTGGGGATAAAGGGGTGGAGGGGTGTTTTTTTTTTTTTTTGCGGGGCAGGAGTTGGGTTGAAGCAGGCAGAAGCATGCACACAGAGAGAAAGAAAAAGAGAGACAGAGAGAGAGAGAGAAAGAGAGAGAGAACTCTCCTGCTACTGTATAGCGCACGTGGCCCTTGGCACAAAGCACTGCTGGTACCAGAGGCCATTAGTAATGCAGCTGCCTGGTATCAGGCCCAGGCCTCGTCTCCTAAAATATTCCCCCTTCTCCAGACCTGTGCCAGGTGCAGTGGGTGAAGAACGTGTGTGTGTTTGTGTGTGTGTGTGTGTGTGTGTGTGTGTGTGTGTGTGTGTGTGTGGAGAGGCACTGGGGCTGTGGTCCATCCCTCACCTGCAGCATCATCACATACCTTTACACACATGCCCCTACCAGTGGCACCACCTAAGGCCAACTGAGGTTCAGCTGGAGCTAATAAAGTTTCTGCTAATTTTTTCCAGGGAAGGAAAGCAGATTTCTTTTAATTCTGCTGACTGCTAAAAGCCACCTTACCCACTCACCCACCCACTCACCCACCTTCTCAAAACACAAACACAAAACTAAAACAGTGTTGACATGTTTCTGATTATGCTAGGCTGGCTAAAATTATTCCACAAAGAAAGTAATATTTGTGCTTGGCATTTATACTCTTGCACAGAAAAAAGTCAGCACACAAACACACAAAGAGAGAGAGAGACAAACACACACACACACCACACAAATACAAACACACATATATTACACACACACAATGTTTCCTGCGACCTGCAGGGCATCTAGCTGAATCACTAATGCAAACGTTTTTCTGAGTGTTTATTTATTTGTAATTTTATTTTTCCCCATCAAGTGTGCTGGCTTGACCCTGCGGCCCACCTGCATACATTAGCACTTGGGGTCAGAGCGGGGAAAACACAGTGGAATTACTAGAGCTGCCAGGGCCTCCAGCTACAGCACTACATCCACACCAAGGCAGCAAAAAAACACTCCACGCCTCCGGATCTGATTAAAACAACCATGTCTGTGTTTTTGTGTGTGTGTGTGTGTGTGTGTGTGTGCGCGTGTGTGTGCGTGTGTGTGTGTATGCAGTTTATGTGTGTGTGAGAGAGGGGTGCAGTGGTTGTGTAAATATGTCTGTGTGTATGTGTGTGTGTGCGTGTGTGTGTGTGCGCTTTATAAATATGATAGCATTTCGGCACAAGCTCCGAGCTATGATAGCTTTTCATTTGAGTGGCCCCGGTCAAAGGGGCTTTTCTTTTGCGGGCACAACAAAGAGCTATTACAGCGTTAGCATTTCCAATCTGCAATCTGGCGACGAGACACGGCGCAAGGTGGGGAATATCTGTCATTTTAGGGCGGGGGGGAAAGAATCAGAATTTATGCGTGCACTCACTCAGCAGGTCTGAGCGGCCATGGAGTAGGCTTGGGGCAGTAGGGCCATAATGTGGAAATGGGCCATATTACAGATAGGAGTCAGGAGGAGATGGAGAGAGAGAGACGGATGGAGGGAGGGAGGGAGGGAGGGAGAGAGAGAGAGAGAGAGAGAGAGAGAGAGAGAGACTCATTTGTCTGGGCACAGGTATCAGCGTCCTCTCATTAGGAAGCCCCACTAGATGGTCATAAACAGCCCCTGCCACTGCCTGCGTGAGGCTAACGGCTAACTGGATCAACTCCCTCCCTCCCTACACACATGAACACACACACACACACACACACACACGCACACACACACAGACACACACAGAGAGATACTCCCCTTCGGCTGAGGTCATGGACTGGAAGTGAGAAACAGCTGCACAAATATGACCTGCTACTGCCGCAGGGCTTCATCTTCACGGACAGGGAGAACCGCTCTTTCTCTCTCTCTCTCTCTCTCTGTCCATCTCTCTGTCTTTCTCCCTCTCTGTCCGTCTCTCTCTATCTCTACATCTCTCTCCATCTCTCACTTTCTCTCTCGCCATCTCGCTCTGACTCATTCTTTCCCTCTCTTTCTCCCTCTCTCTTCTTCCCTCCCTACGCTACCGTCATCCCCCCCTCCATTTCATCCTCAGTATTTCTCTCTCTCTCTCTCTCTCCCTTCTATCTAACCATTCTCTCCCTCACTCCTTCCACCTGCATGGCTGATATGCATGACTATCCCCCTCCATCTCATCTCTGTACTCAGCATGCCCACCACTGATGGCATCTCTTCTCTCCCCCCACATCCATCTCCATGCTGACAGGGAAGGAGGCAGAAGGCAGATCTGGAGATACAGCACCATGGCTCCAGATAGCACTGCTAGTGTAGCAGCCAGACTAGAGCCAGGGCCTGCTACCATACTACAATGAGAGAGCAGGTGGGGCGGATGGCTGGAAAGATGCTGATGGAAATGAAATTGATGGAACTACTGACGGTGAGAAAAAGGGGCCGTGTGTGGGCAATCATAAAGACCCCATGGATAAGGATGTGTGTGGAAGTATGCATGCAAGTGTGCAAGTGTGCAACTGTGTGTGTGTGTGTGTGTGTGTGTAAGTATGTATGCCTGTAAGTGTGCATGCATATGTGTGCATGGAAGTGTGTGTGTGTGTGTGTGTGCGTGCTTTTATTTCCCAACCCTTTTATTACGCACTGCACTAAAACAAACATTAATGTCACTAGTGGGTCTGAATCAAAGCTCATTCTTTCAAAGACAGGCCATAATGATTGCTAATGATGCGCCCCTCCAAAAAAAAAGAAGACTATCCTCTGTTGGCCAACATGACAATGATAAAACCCTTATATACACACACTCTATGCATGCAGTCACACCCATTTACATAGGAGCCCCCCCGCTGGCCAGCCTGCTAATGACAATGAACCAGGCGCATCAGGAGATCTAACCGGACACCGTGCCCTGGAAAATGTGTTCCACGACCGTTTGTGAAACAATATAATTAACTCTTAATGAACTCTTCTCCTCAAAGACACCATGACTTCCCAACACACACACACACACACATCTGAACACATACACTCTTCCCCCAAATTCAATTTAGCCTAATCCATGCTTTATGGTAATGTATAGCTCATTAAAATGTTAGTTAAAAACTCATTAAAATTCCCCTGGCTAAGTAATGGCTTCATTACTATAATATGCTGAAAAGGAAAGAAAAGATGGGTCGGGAACAAGGAGAAGAAAGAAGGGAAAGAGAACGTGCAAAAAAAAAAGAAAGACAGCTTTCTAATCGCGTAATTGTGACATAAAAGGGAATTGATTTGCATAATAAATCACGGCAGCATTGTGGTTTCCTGAGAAGACGTTCCGCAATTAGTAAATGGCACAATTAAGAGACGCGTCTTTTCTGAAGATTTTTATTTTTTGGAGGTGGGGGCAGTTCAGGCACAACTCAGGTTTTTGATGCTACGTCTTCAGAGCCTTTGCCTTTAGTCTACGTGTGTGGTTGTGTGTATATGTGTATGTGTATGTGTGTGTGTGTGTGTGTGTGTGTGTGAACAGTGTGCCAGCTCTGTGCTGGCAGCCTGGCGCCAGAACCACTGGCATGGGCTTACAGGGAGGCACAAAGCGGCGACGGCGCCGGGAGCTCACTGATAACATGGGCAGGAGGCAAAGCCGGCCACCACATGGACATCTCATGGGGGAGAATGGGGGGGGTGAATGATGGAAGAACTGAGTTCCAGCCAAACACACACTGACAGACCCACGATCACAAATACACACCTAGATGCACAGCCACACACAGACCCCAAGTCTCCAAACTCTTTCTACTTGAGTAGATGGCATCCTTTGTGATAGTGGATCGGTCATTTTCAAGAGTCCACTAGAAATATTGTATGTGACAGTTAAAAAGCAAATCAAAGATTTGTGTTCTACTCACACTGGTGTACGTACACACACACACACACACACACACACACACACACACACACACACACACACACAGTTTCACTTTTTTATCCAGATTTCTGTGAATAATGGTAGCAAAAATTCCATAACAGCTCTAGATCCTATTAAATAAACAGACACCTCTCCATGCCCTGAGGTTGTCAGCTATCAGCTGTGCCTATGAGGAGTCTGTCAGAATGTCTGTCTCCACCACCAGTATAGAGGGCCAAGATGGTATGAGGGTAAGTGCCAGAACAAACATGGCGCTTTTTCATGTGAGCGGACAGCATGAGTCATGGAGTGGTTAGCAGTTCAGACCCACAGCCTGTTTTCTGTGCCCTTATCAATCGGTTCTCTCTCTTTCTCTTTCTGTCTCTCTCTCTCTCTCTCTCTTTTGCTCACTTTAACTCTACCTCTCCGGTGTGTGTGTGTGTGTGTGTGTGTGTGTAGGTTGGTCTGTATGTGTGAGGCAGGAGATGCTTATGCTTGCCTGGCTCAGTTTAGCAGTGGGCGATGAGTCACAGAGAGAGGCATCCACGCTGAGCAGAGCGGGGCAGGAGAAAGCCTAATGAAGGATCTGAGCCTGGTCGAGCTGCACTGCAGTGGGCAAGAAGTTGAATAAAACACCACCCTCCTGATCAAAGAGAACCATGCTTACTCACTTCTCTCTCTCTTTCTCTTTCTTTCTATTTCTTTCTCTCTCTGTTGTTCTCGCTCTCTCATGCTCTTGGTATTCATCTTTCCCTGCTGCTTGAGGAATCAAAGAGATTTTCCAAAGGAGAGGGATGGGATTCTGCTCTGCACGAGAGCGTGATGTGTGTCGAGCACAGTGGGTGTCTTTGTGCGGCAGGAGAAAGGGAAGACCTGCACTGATCTCTCTCACTTTTTTTTTTTTTTTTTTTTAACTTTCCTTTTCTTCTTCTCAGGAGTTCCCCCTCGTTTCCTCATTTTCACGAATCTACTCTCTCTTTCTTCCCCTTTTCTTCTCTCCCTTCCTCTCACTCTCTCCCTCTTTCTGTATTTCCCTCTAATTAGTTTGTCAAAAAGCGGAACACAGCGCGGTTCCCCTCCCACCAAGGGAAGCCTCTGAAAACCGGAGGCAGTTCGGGGCAACCGAGGCATGGCCACACTTTCTTTTTTTCTCTCTTTCCTCTATTTTTTTTTTATCCCTTCCTCATTCTTAACTCCCTCCTCTCGTGTGGTTTGGGAGTGTTAAATTTAGATCCGCTGGTCCTTTTTGGCCCTTCTGTGTACCCGTCCATGTGGTTTCCCGGGACTTTGAATGTCGCTCTGCATCACAGGGCTCAGTACACACAGCAGTGGGGGGAGTGCAGAGGAGAGGAGAGGAGAGGAGAGGAGGACAGCTGAAATGAATCTCCTTCTCATTAGCCTCAACCTCCTCCTCCTCCGCCACCACCGACTCCTCTTCCTCCTGGCCTGGTGCAGTGTATTGTAACCAAACTACTGGACTGTGGTGCCCAGGGTGCACTAGGGAGGTGCTGGTGGAGAAGAAGGCAATCAAGGAGGAGAGGTGAAGCGGTGCGGGGAAAGAGGATGTGGCTGTGACGGTGCTCTGGCCAACTGGGTGCACCCTCCTCACCTCCACCCCACCCCACGACTCCTTTCCCATAAACCCCCCTGCTAATGATTTAGCCTCGCAACCATCACGCATGGAGGCCTCTCAGCTTCTATATCTGCACCGCACACACAAACAAACACACACACACACACACACACACACACACACACACACACACACACAGGACCATATTAAATCACACCCAAATACATAAATGGACTTTGCTCCACACACACACACACACACACACACACACACACACACACACACACACACACACGTCACACACAGCTTGTGCTCTCCAGTAGCTGTTCAGGTGTAAAGAATGTGGGGTGACACAAGCTCTGCTGGGCAGGCTGGAGACCAGCTGCAGCCAGTGAAGGTGAGATAAACAGCAAGCAGCTCTCTGCTGTCCCTGGACAGAGCTGAGAACACAGGGGCACAGAGCCAGACAGACAGTCACTCCCTGACAAACCACAAACCCTTTACACTGGCCATTTTAGGGCATCCACACTATTTCAGCTTTATTCATTTATAGCCAAGAGATATATTTGTACAAACTTATTCGCAATTCATTTACAATTTTGCTGTTTTGATTAAATCATTTGTAAGCCACTCTAGGCAGCATTTGATAAATACTGCAAAAGTCAAATATTTAGAGTACAGTAGTTGAACAGAAGACTAGAATAGCCAGTAGTCAATTGCCAACAAGCTATTCTGAATGTCCCTATTTTGCTGAGCCATATTGTGTGCCAGCTACGTTTGGGTACTGTAATTTCATACCACATGACTTTTCTCCATGGAACGCAACAGAAATGCTGACCTCTTCACATCTTGACACACTGTCAAGCACTGAAGAATCCTTGTCTCAATTTAGTTGCATCGACCTGGAGACAGTGTGATGCTACACCATGTTACGCTCGCACCAAGTCACGCCACCACACTGCCTTGCTGTTGTTGCTACCCGTATGCCACATATCGCTTTCTGCATCAGACCTGTCTATTTGTGGTAGGTGTGTCACTGAGGCTAATGTCATGGCATAGGAGAGTGAGTGCCTTAGCGTAAGGTGACCAAACCTCTGAGATGAAAATCAGGGACATTTCGTCTGAAAACTGGGGACTATTTCTACAGTCAATATCATTAATATAAGTAATGTTTTAGCTTCAAAAATTGGGGACAACGTGGGTTTTCTTGTATTTTACCTGGGGACAGACCACCAAAAACAGGGACTGTCCCCAACATGTGGTCACCCTACTTTAGCAGGAGGGGAAGCTATTCCCTCAGAGACAGAAGGGGATCACATTCCTCTCACCAGGGTGGCTAAGCTGCTCAACAGCTGAACTGCTAGCTATGTGCCCTTGCTGTCTTGGCTAGCCGGTGTTTGGCACACCACGCTAGTCCAGTTACTGGGAAGAGAAATCTTCCTGTGGTTCTATAATGGCGCCTCCCTCTCCAACTCCCCCGGCCTCTCCTTCTGCAGCGCATGCTGGAGTGTTTGCACAAAGCTTGTAATTCATAATTGGATTTACAGAGGCGGTGGGGAGGCTCGGAGATGGTAAAAAGGTGTCGATGCACAATGGCACCCAATCACACAGCCTCCCTCAACACATGTACAACACACACACACACACACACACACACACACACACACTCATGCACACACATACACACACTCACACACACACACTCATCACATACTTTTAATTAAGTTCTCAGTGGGAGCTGAATGTTTTTCTTATCTGTCATGCACTGATGATCCTTTAGTGCAGGTACACTGCAAAGATAGGGTCTTTACTGCACTTTCAAGCACACACTGCTATTAAAGCTACATCAAGCTGTAATTGGCAAGTTTATGCTAATGTAGACTTAGCATGTGTTATAGGCTCTTTTATATGTGCATGTGTGTATGTGTGTGTGTGTGTGTGTGAGAGAGAGAGAGAGAGAGAGAGAGAGACTATGAGAAAGTCACCGTGTGTTTCATTCCAACTCCACTACAAAAGTATTCTGGGCTCTACAAAGCTCCAGGTGCAGTCTCTGTCAACGCAGCTGCTACTGGAAGAAAGATTCTTGGCCATAGACTAGGACACATGAGGTTCGGTATGCCAGTGGTCTAACTGAGAAACCAGACGCAGAGGCCAGCGTCAGACCTAAATTTACCATCACTTCTGGTTTTCCCCTCTTTCTTTTTCTGCTCCTAATCCTACTCCTAAAGCAACACTGTGTGCAGGATGAATTTCGCAATCCCAAGCTGTCTCTACTGAACTTCAGCCTCATATATGATTGTTGACTGGCATGAAGAAATCATCTAATGTTGACACACTTCACCAATCACTGATGAAATAACCACTGGCAATGAGACACATCACATGACAAAGCCAACAGAATTTCTTTCTTTCTTTTAAAACAACAAGCCGTGAACAAAAAAAAAGATACATAACAGAGGGTTTACTCTGTCTTTTTAATCCCTCTCTTTGTCTTTTTCTCTCCTTCTCTCGCATTTACTGTGTCCCTACATCAGTCCTCATCCCTTCATCTTCTTTTCCGTCTCTATCCGCCCCATCCCCATCCCGTCCCTTCATCCTCCATCTCCCCTATCGGCTTACATCTGCTGGGGTGTGTGTGGTGTGAGGTGGTGGTGACGACGTGCTGCTGGGGTTGATATGGGGCTTCATAGAGATGCAGTGACGGGGGGTGAGGGTGGGGATGCGGGGGTGAGGGGGGATGGGGGGGGGGCTGCTCCATCTAAGCTGGCGGGTGTTAAATCACAGTCAGGACCCCCATGCCGAGACATTAAAACAGATTTATTGATCACTTTATAGATTTTAACTGTTGGGGAAGAGTGAAAATTAAGCCGGCTACCGAGATGACCTTTACGGCACACTGTCTCCCTCAAGGAAAGGATCTTTCTTTCTTGCCCTAAGTGTTTCTGAGTGTGTGGTGTGTGTGTGTGTGTGTGTGTGTGTGTGTGTGTGTGTATGTGTGTGTGTATGTGAGTGTGTGTGTGTGAGTGTGTGTGTGTGTGTGGAGGGGGGGGGTGGTATAAGAAGCTTTGGTATGCATGTATTCAGTGGCATCATGTAAAGCAGAAGTATGCTATTAAGACAGACTGTACGCCCTTGTAGACGAGTTCTTGATACTATCACAGTTCATTGGGCTTCAAGCAAATAGGACAGACAATTTGTGTGGCAAAGTGTATGGCATGGAATGAAGAAATGACAAACTTACTGAGGTATCTTCAGTTCCTGCATGTTGTGTGCATGTGTGTGCATGTGTGTGAGACATCAGTGCAGACACACACACTGCAGTTACAAGCTCGAAATAAATATGTAGCAACCCTGCCTGCATAGCACTTCTATGCTACATTAGGCACACCTAATCTCTCTCTCACACACACACATGCGCTCGCACACACACACACACATACCACACATCCTGGCAGCCCACGCTGTGCGCTGGGATGGAAAACAGTGAACAGCAGTGTGCTGGCCTCCATTAATGACAAACACACCGCCTCACCCTAAGTGCTCTGCAGGCAGACGCAGGATGGCTTGGAGCGATACACACACCCCCTTGCAGCCTCTCTCTCTCTCTCTCTCTCTCTCTCACACACACACACACAATAGCCAGCGTTACTCAAGAGTCAAGGAACAGACCTACGCACATACAAACACACAATGCTATCCTGTGGTCCGCTTGAGCCTGTTAGCTTAGCAATGGCATGGAAGCGCTAGCGTGCGCCTAGCCAGGTGTCTCAGTGACAGACTGGCATTGGGAGGTAATTCATTAAGTGGTTTACAGGTTATTTGGGGCTCGTAAAAAATCCGCCTGCCATGGGCATTGTGTGGCTGGCAGGTGCTGTGGGCCAGAATGTGCCCACCTTCTCGTGCCAACAGTGCAGCCGTGCCGAGCTCTGACAGTCATGCCTACAATCCCATTGCCATTAACTGCATTACGGCCAGACAGTGTAATTGTGTTTGTCCTGGTTGGTAATCAGCTTACTGCCGCAATGCAGGCAGATAGTGGGCCCTGACATTGAAACATGTAGGAGTCGAAATGGTTTTCTCAAAGTGTAAGGTGGCTCCACAGACTATGTTTTTCCAAGGTCTGTTTTGACATGTGGAAGCTTCTTTTTACTTGTGTGTGTCTGTGTCTGTGTGTGTGTGTGTGTGCATGTGCGTGTGTGTTTGTGTGTGTGTGTGTGAGTGTGTGTGTCTTGGTTCGTATGTGTGTAACCACAGGTATTTCAGCTCGGACTGTCATGTAAAATGCCGAACAATTTCAAAAGCCTTACTGAGTGTTGTGGCAGAGTGTGTCCTTTCAACGCACTCTCCTCTCCTCTCCTCTCCTCTCCTCTCCTCTGCATCAGCTTCACTGACTTTCTGAAAGAGCACTAGAGAAGGAAGCAGGCTGCTGCCTCCACAGCATAAGCAAACACAGAAGCCCATGAGTCACCGACAAGCCTCTCTGTCTCTCGTTGCTCAATACAGGCGCAGCCTCTCCCTCTCGTTCGGTTAATCATTTAAGGTGATGAACAAAGTTAATGAGGCTATCTCTAATCCATGATATTTGGAGTTCCCTGCACACTATTGACTCAACCTGCTGACAGGATAAGATAGTCCGAGATCTAAGGTGACCTACAAGGCAGGAACAAGATAGCCGATGAACTCACAGTACACTTAACACAGCTCCTACATCGACAAGGAAACAGGCAAGGTTCAACTTTAACTGAATTTAAATTCTGTAACACTTTAGTTCAGGAAGCACATGTTAGCCATTAATACATAATTAATATGTGTTTGTGTTAGGGTGTTAAGTAGTATTAAGTACAATTACACATGTATGAGAGCTTTCTTGAACATTTCTATAAAATCTTATTTTTGCTGTGACTTTTTCTCTCAAATTCATTGTGGATGTGTGTTGATATTTTATGAGACATTCTCATTTAGATTCAAGTGGGCCATAAAGCGTGGCCTCTCCTCTTGATCTTGGGTTTTTTACGGCATAAACTCGCTTGCGTGTGCAAATGGATGTCATTTTCCCTCTCAATGCACTATTCATGATGTCACTGGGATGAAGTGAACTATGACACGGAGATGGAGCTGTGTTCACTCAGTCATCCCTCTCCACGCCACCATGGCAAAGTCTCCAATGAAGAGTCCAATTACGCATGGGGGGGATTCAGTTAGTGACCTGCTGTAGAATGCCATTAACATCAGGCACTGAAAAACGGAGAATCAATACAGATTCTGCTTCCAATTAGCAATAATTCAATAAGCCTAGACTAGTCCTCTAATTCAAGTAGCGAGCGAGAGAGAGAGAGATAGAGAGAGAGAGGGTGGTCTCCGTGGTTGGTGCATACGTGAAGATCTGATGACTGCAGCATGAACTTTAAATGAGGGCACTCTCTTAAGGCAATGCAGCAGCAACAGTCACAGTCACGACACACACACACACACACACACACACACACATTAAGGGTCCTTGAGCTTCTGTAATCACACACACACAGCAGATAGGACATCCCGCCAGGTCATATCACAGACCACTCTCTCCTTATAAGCCTTTAGATGTACTATAATGGGCTTTATCTATGGTGCTGACCTGGGGGGGGATCTTCCATAGATAGCTGAGGAAGGAAAGTGTAACATTACTGATGCCGTGAGAAATGCAGCTCTGTGCAGAGAAGATTAGAATAGTGGATAGTGGACAATGCCAGAGCAGGGGGGTGGAGGCTTGAAAGGGGTGGGGTTGGCGACCACATGGGGATGAGGAGCAAAGGGCAGGGTGCCACGCTTATTCTCTGATTACTTCCAGGTCACGGAGAGGCCATGGTGATGTAATGACATTTGAAATCAGCCATTTTCACCCAAATAGAAGGACGCCGTTAAATGCAGAGTGGTGCATTTTTTGGGGAGGCTAAGGGTTTGTAAGGGAAGTGGAGGGCGCTCAAAGAAACAAACCCCGGGATTGTTCCAGACTTGAGTCACCGATCTGGGACCCGGAGATCCGGAGCCTCAAAGTGATCAATGAGTTGTTTCAAATCTAAGAACAAAAACACAGCATCACAACACAAACCCCTCAAGCAGCTGTGGAACCCAGGCCCTTAAAAGTGGAAGACAAATGGGCCCTGTCAGTCAGGGGACCACTGTAAAACCCAATTAGAGCTGCCAGTGTTATCTTCCTCTTCCCCCCTCTGGATGACAAGATAACCTCTGTGCTCTACCCCAGTGGACAGGGCACATCGCTCAGTCCCCTCTCCCCCTTCTGGACACTGAAAGAACTGCAGGAGCTCTCGTGGAGGCTGTGGAAAGGAACTGGCTCGGATGGCTTTGGCTTTCATATGTGTTAAGGGTTAATGTATATTTCACTAGGAGACTGCGCTGGCATGAAAGCAACAATGGCAAGCTGAACTAAATCAGACAGTGAGGACTGTAAGTATAAAAGTACTCAGGTACAAGCAGAGAGTACTCACATGTGGGCACAAAACACTTCGAAGGGCGTGCTCGTTGTGCCTGACATGTCTCTCCAAACAGTAGCAGGTGGGGGAAAAAAAGTCTGCTCTCAGCACCTCTCAATAAGACACCTTGCTTCAAATAGCGTTAGCTATGCACAGCACTGTACATAATTAAATTAGGATTATGGCGGGCTGTTTTGTTGAAATCAGCACAATGCACATACAGCCTCAGCCAGCCAGTTTCCCCCCTCTTTACTTCAAACAGTACCTGGCTAAGGGGAACACACGCTTGACACCGCCG
>PYXC01001038.1:787500-812500 GCA_015244755.2 Tenualosa ilisha
AAGGGCTGTAGTGCACTGTTAAAGCAGAAGGACTGCAGTGCACTGTTAAAGCAGAAGGACCGTAGTGCACTGTTAAAGCAGAAGGGCTGTAGTGCACTGTTAAAGCAGAAGGATTGTAGTGCACTGTTAAAGCAGAAGGACTGCAGTGCATTCAAAGGTGCTGGGATGTTGCATCTACTGTCACTTAGAAGCACTAAAAAATGGATAACAGCAACAGATGAGTCCTTCATCCATGTCTGTTAGACACACACTGAAGGTCACACAATGTAGAGCCTGAGAGACTTGCACAACTGCCATCACTGGGCCACAACACCACCTCCTACACATAGTTGGGCAAGAGGCTTTTGTGTGTGTGTGTGTGTGTGTGTGTGTTTGTTTAATGGGACCCTGCTTTCCATGGAGGCTTGGCACAGAGCCTCATGAGTAATTAGCGATGTGTGTGTGTGTGGGGGGGGGGGGTGCTGAGGTTGAACCGAAGGCTGGCCTTTTGAAGAGGGACTCAAGCAAAGCTGGGGCCCCCTCTTCTGTCTTGTTTGTGGATCTTTCAGGGGGCCGGGAGCCGCTAACGAGCGGCCATCCATTACCCCTTTTACATGTAATTAGCCACCGCCATGCAACACAGGCTCGGTGGGAGGAGAGAGCATGGACCCATGGAGCATGGAGGAGTCAAGGAGGAGGAGAAGAAGGGGCCGACATGCTGACTTGCAGTAATGCATCATGGGTAGGTATGTTCAGAGCTTGTGTGCTACTGTGTTTTTTTGTTGTTGTTGTTTGCATGTTTGTTTTTTTATGACGCATGTTTATGAATTCAAAAGCAGTTTAGTAGACTTTGAGAAAGGCATGTGTGAATGTGTGGATGTGTGTGTGTATGTGTGTGTGTGTGTCACTGTCTGCTCTTATGGATCCCCCCCCCCATCCCCCCGCCCCCGCCCCTTAACGCACTCAGTCATTGTGTGGTGTGAACATGCTCCATGTCTGGTGCTGTGGCCCCCAGTGCACTGGCCTGTGGCTCTACTGCCCATCAGACTGGGGCTATCTGACCTAGATAAGAGCACTGCAGAGGAGTGGGAGTAAACAAGCACTGACCCACATTTCTCCAGAACATTCTCCCGCGTTCAAGACTTCCTCCACTGCACCATACACTGTGTGCAATACACTTCTAGTCTGTACACACATCACTGTGAAGGTTATAGTATCGATGCTGAAACCATATGGATCTCTAATCTGTTAATGATCTGTACAGATCCGTTAAAAAAAAGAGTACACAGAAATTCCCTCTTTCTCCTGGAGTCTGATGTTGTCCCCGGACGTGTCTGAAATGATTCCGGTGATGACTAGTGGGTCTGGCCTGAGCGTATCCGGAAGCTCTTGTGCTGTCCCCACTAAATCACGCAACGGTCCCCCATCTGCTGGGCACAAGGGCTGACTAACAGGCATCCTCATCACCCAGCCACTGCTGATGGGAAGTGGCTTTGTGTGGGTGGCTGTTTTTCAGACTGGAGAGTTAACCGTGGGTACTGTGTGTGTGTGTGTGTGTGTGTGTGTGTGTGTTTGCTTTACCAAGATACACTGTCTTTATGTGGATGGGTGTTTCAGGCGAAGAGTTACTGTGAGCCCTCTGTGTGTGTGTGTGTATGTGTGTGTGTGTGTGTGTGTGTGTGTGTGTGTGTGTGTGTGTGTATGTTTTTACCTGCATATCTTTGTGTGTTAATAACATTTGCTAATCTGACCAATAAGCCCAGCATCATTCGTATAAGGGAATGGCCCAGCAAGGTCAGGTGCTGCCCCATGATCTGTTAACTTTGCACCATGACCCTTGACCCTAAGGGGTGAAGGTTCACGCCTAGAGCCCCTTGGGTGCTGAAAGGAGTCTCAGTGAGGTCAGCAGTGTTTTTGTTAAACATCCGCCATGATTCAGTGCAGGCAAATGATACATTAGTCTTCATCAGTCCAAACCCCCCATAGTCACACACACACACACACACACACACACACACACAAACATACACGCACACACACACACACACACACACACAAAACAGGGCCAAGAGCCTTTTCAGCAAAGATGGCGTGAGAGCCGCCAACCCTACAAATACTCAATATAGTCCAAACCCTCACACATACACAAACACAAAAGACACATACACAGACTCACAGTCTGTTTCTTCTCAGCTGGACACTCACACTGACCGCCTCATCCCTTTACATGCAGGCCAAGTGGACATAAACAATCTCCAGTGTCCCTTTCTGCTTGAATCCACTTCAGATTTCATGTGAAGTCACCACTCCACCTCATTCCTAGAGTGAGGAGAGCCAGTGTCTCAACAATCACCACCCCTCCCCTCCTCAACACACACACACACACACACACACACACACACACACAGAAACAGGCCTCCTCCAGCATCCTCTCAGCGGTGTCTGTGTGACTTACGGCCCAGGAGCCGTGACTCACACCTGGAGGACAGCGCTCTCTGTCTCCCTGGCAGGCTTGGCATTAGGCCTGGGCCCAATCAGTATGTGCTGCACTGACACACTGAATCAATGGGGCCTGGAGAAGTGCTTCCAGGGTGTCAGAGGGGCCCTGCTATTAATGACCAGAAATCAGAGGGCTGGCTGTCCACTCCTCCTTTTCTTCTCTCTCGCTCTCTCTCTCTCTCTCTCTTTCACTCTCTCTCAGTACGTGCTCACTCTTCCTCTGTAGATGCTAAATTTATGCACCGTGAATCAAGGCTCTAGGCTTTACTGCGCAGGACTCATAAAAAAGACCAAAGCTTCCTCTTATGAAGACAGACTCTGAAAGCCTCAGAATCCAAGGCAAAGGGAGATTCTGTAGGTTCATCGATAAACAGAAAATGGCCAAGAGAGGGGTGTGTGTTTTAGCGTAGGTGTGTGTGTGTGTGTGTTTTCCTTCATAACCGGACTGGTTCTCCCCTCAACCAATCCTCAGTGGAGTCATTCTGTCTGTGGCTACTTGGGATCAGTGCCTGCCTCCCTCATATAACTTAGCTCTAAGTGCTAGGACAGGCTTACTGGGACATGTAAGAGAGGGATGTAGACAGATAGATAGAAAGAGAGAAAAAGAGAGAGAGAGAGAGAGAAGAAAGAATGTGTGTGTGTGTGTGCGCGTGTGTGAGCAGAGAGAGCACCATCACCATGTCTGGCCCTCCCTGTAGGCTGCTGGTGCTGCTGTTCAGCCTAGCGCCATAAACATGCGGCGCTATAAAAAGAGATAGCTAAATATATAAATAAACAGTGAAAGTGCAGAAAGGCTTTTAAACATTTAGGCGCGGCGGCAGGGGAGTGCTGGTGGCTGACCTCTGGCGTGTCGGGAGAGACGGGCTGGTGCTGCCGCTGGTGCAAGAGGGGGGTAAAAAGCCCGATAAAAACAAAAAGACCGGAACCTTCCGCCAGCGTCAAAGCGAGGCCGCTTTTATGGACTGCACTGCCACGAGATGATCAAATTCACACAAGCATTGCAACCTTGGCAGTGGAGTCGTCAGAAGGATGGAAACTACTCTTCTGCTCCTTAACACATTCTCTCTCTCTTTCTCTCTCTCTCTCTCTCTCTCTCTCTCTACTACTACTACTGCAGTAGAGGATAAGAATGGTGTTAGCGGGAGAGCGAGGGCTGTGGAGGAGAAAGCAGGGGCCACACAGGGCAACTCGCCAACAGGAGGAAATGAAGGAGAAGGCGAGAGATTACGGCCTAATTGCGCATTAATAAAGCGTGCATGTGCGTGTGTGTGTGTATGTGTGTGTGTAAGGACTACCCCTGTGTGTGTGAGATTGTGACTGGGCCCGGTCTGTCGGGGCCTGGCCCCCACCCCATCCCACACATTGGGTAATCCCTCTAATCACACCAAACCCCTATCAGGCCTGCATTTGTAGAGCCCAACAATGCAATCTCCACGGCCCCACACAAGCTCAGCATGGCACCCATGATAACCTCGCTCTCTCTCTCTCACACACACACACACTCACACACACCTCTCACCCTATACCCTGCACTGACTTACACCACCCATTCACAATCCACAGACACACACACACACACACACAGAAAATAGCCCTAATGCCCAACACTGATCTCATTAATACACACCATAGGTCATCTCCCTTGAATGCAGTTCAACCGGTTCAGTCCTAACCAGTGCACACCCCAGTGCAACCTACACAGCTGCTCCTCTGCTCTGTAGATAGAATAGAATAGAATCAATGGCAATGATACTAAGACCACCACTATCACTACTAACAAAATGAGAGTGTGTACTGTGGCCCTGCTGCATTTACCTTCCCCCAAAACACCAAAATGCTCAGCAATACAGGGATGGAACGATCAATAACCGGCTTTATGGCTGGGTTGTGACAGATGGCTGACATAGATGCGGCATGAAAGGATCTCAGATTTGAACAAAAAATGTTTACTTTCTGATCCTCTATTGATGGTGGGTATTCTGATGAAAATAACACCATTTGTGCTGTGTGTGTGTGTGTGTGTGTGTGGCTTGTATATGAGTGTGTGTGTGTATTATGTACTGTATGTGTATACATTTGTGTGTGTGTGTGTGCCTGTGGTATGTGCGTGTATGTGCCTGTGGCCTTGATGGTGGGCATTCTGATGAAAATAACACCATTTGTGCTTGTGTGTGTGTGTGTGTGTGCGCACGTGTGTGTGTGTGTGTGTGTGTGTGTGTGGTGTGGTGTGCGTGTGTGTGTGGTGTGTGTAGCGTGTGTGTGCGTGTGTGTGTGTGTGTGTATATCTGCCTGTGCCACGTGCGTGTGTGTGTGTGTGTGTGTGTATGTGAGTGTGTGTATGGTGTGTGTGCATTTCTGTCAGTCTTGAGACATTGTGTCTATTCCTTTTCTGGTGGCATGCGAGGCCTTTATGATGGAGAGTGTGGGTGCTCATAGGTCATTGTTGCTTTTGACAGTGTGTGAGTGCGTGTCAAACCTTAAACGCTCTGGAATGGGCCTCCGCTCAAAGCGCCTTGGGACCCGACCGCTAGCCCCTACCTCCATCTCCGTGGTGACAGTCAGTCCACCACCATGGGAGCGGAGTATGGGGGGTGGAGGGGTCGGAAAAAGGGGGGGTTGGGAGTTGGTGGTGGTGGGGGGTCAGACAGGGTAATTTCACCGCTGGCTGGCGTCCACTCGGCATGAGTGATGGGGGTGGCAGGCCTGTCCTCTGACACCACACACACACACACACACACACACACACACACACACACACACACACAGACACACACCTAGATGCAGATGGCTATACATGAACGTACACACACATATACACATGCGTGCGCGCATGCACACACACACAACGCCCCCCTACACACACATAAACACACACCGAGGCACACAAACAATGGACCCCAAACCCTCCACCAAGACACACAGGCTGATGTGTTGACAGCCCCATTAACTGGGCTCTGTCATTTCAGTCCACTGTTTTCCCCCCTAACCTTCATTCCACTGGTTCGACTCTTGGCCTCTCAGGCGTTCTGTATGCCTGAGTGCACTACACCATCGTCACCCAGCGCCAACGGCCTGCCAACACAACGTCCTCCAACCCCAACACTCCCCCACCCCACCTCAAATCCACCCACATGGCGATGCAGACAAAAGACTCAGGCCCTTTACACCTGATGGTGTCCAAACACTGTGTTTCAGCTGACGGATCTATAAAGAGGCCATTACCATATAGACGGCAGAGAATGAGGGGATTAAAATAGGGGTAACGGAAAGAGAGAGTGAGAGTGAGAGAGAGAGAGCGAGAGAGAGAGAGAGAGAGAGAGATGTGGTCAGGTGAGAAAAAGGGGTGAAGGGTGAGACGGTAAGGGATGACGATTTACCCAGGGCCGCCCCCCACTCTCTGATGGCCCTAGATGAAGATAAATGGTCAGGGGGCCCCCGCATCTGTAGCCTTTCCCAGCATCCACCCCCACCTCTCCTAAAACCCCCCACCTCAATCCCCCACCCCCCAAAAAGCAGGGAGCATCCACCGCTCACGGCCCTGACTGAGGACATCCACCCTAATTGATGATGCCTGGTGGGGGTGAGGGGGAAAGAGTTTGGGGAAAAGAGGGCTGGATAGGGCGTCGGGTGAGGGGATGGGGATTCCCTGTGACGGAGTGATGGTTATGTCAATCTGTCCTGCCTGGGGTCAAAGGTTGTCTGATCAGCGGGGCTGAAGGCTGAATGGAGCGGGCTGGCTATCTCTCTCTGACATCTGCTTATCTTGTCAGCCTGTCTTGCACCCACACTGCCAACAGAAAGGGACCCCTACTAATGGCCAGCCCACATCATCAATTAGAGGCACTTAAGTCCATTGTTCAGCCTGTGGCTGGACCACACACACACACACACACACATGCAGACAAACCCTTACTGAGAAGATGCCTCTGTGCAAACACTTCTCATGAACAAAAGAAAGCTGATTCTCATTAACTAATGTGACATATGTGTCTCTATCAGAACATAGCTTTTGTACTGCTGTACACAACCCAGATGTCATATTTTCACCACTGCAGAACGGAACAGACATGGAGTGCAACTATTCTCTTGTCTTCTTTGATTGAGAGATATAGTATTGACATTTAGCTGGGGTGATATCACAGAGCTTTAATATGTCTGCTGGTGTGTGTGTGTGTGTGTGTGTCTGGCACGCATTCATCTGAGGGGATCAGTTGGGTCAAAGACAAAGGCGGTGTGCGGGGCTAAGACTAAGGCTAAGGATGAAGCCGGGCTCTTTGTCCCACTCTGCCTCGTTAAGGCAGCAGCCCTGCATATGCGCAGCCTCTCAGTAAATAAATAAAGAAATACATTTCAGAGGCAGAGACAGAAAGCACACTATGGTGGTGCATTGATCCCAGGGTGCATCCGAGGCAAGTGAAGAGACCACGGCTGTTTTCTCACTCACTCACTCGCTCTCTCACTCACTCACTCACTCACTCTCTCTCTTTCTTTTACTCTCTTCCACCCTCTCTCTCTCTCTCTCTCTGTTTTTTTTCCTTCTCTCCTCCCTTTCCTTCCTCCATCAGTCTCTCTGCTCACTCCCTCTCTCCCTCTCCTCGACAGTGATGAGCTATAGGGAAATCAATACAGTTCTGGTTGAATATTTAATCAGACTTGTCTGGGTGTTGCTCATGGGTCTTGTCCATAGCTGGGCGGAGAGGCAAAGGCTCAGAGCAGCTGAGGCTAGAAGACGGCATTGAAGGAGGCTTTTTGGCTGCCAGCTTAACTCATCCACACACATACACCACCACACCACCATGCCCCCCATTCTGAATACACTCCCAAAATCCTTGTGTGTGTGTGTGTGTGTGTGTGTGTGTGTACGGATGGATTGCACACAAACAAAAATGGCAACTCTGTTCCAGTGAAGTGCCCTAAAGCTCAAACACTCATCAGAGCAGTCTTTGCTCGCTCAGTCATAATGCCATCACAGTGAATCACAGAGTTACACTGAAATCACATGCCTGAGAGACAAAACTGACTCAAACTGTACACATAGGTTTGAGCTGTGCTCACAGAGATAGAAAAACAGGTGAATTTAGTTTAAAAAAAAAAAAAAGCTTCCAGACAGTCTGGGGATGCGGCGTTGACTAGCAACCTGTGACTAGACAAGTGCAGTACAGTGTGGCATGTTGTCCCTAAAACGCCTGATTGAAATGATTAATGACAAAGGCCCGTGATTGGCTTAGAAAGAGGTTGCCATGACCATTTGGGGAATCCGTAGCATGTGCTGCAGCCAACCCTATCATTTGCTACCTTGGCAACAGACAAAGAAAGAAATATTGGTGTGATGTGTTGTGTTAGGGAAAAAAATGGGAGAAAAGGAAAAGAAAAATATATCAAATATGTCTGACACTCTAGGAACCATGAGGCATACATCACCTGCAGCTACAGCAGTCGGCAAAGCGCAGAATAAATGAACATCAGAAAGGATAACTAACGAGCAAGAGCTTTGCAAAATTGGATCACCCAGTATTTTTATTAATTTCATTTGCTGTTTTTCTTTTGTTTGCTGTCTGTGTTCTATTTGTGTTTTCCCCGAGGCGTCATAGAGACATGGAGAATTTAATATTTTGGTAAAGCAGTCTGATGCATCTCAAGGATTAATAGATGTTTGGCATTTGGTATGTGTGTGTGTGTGTGTGTGTGTGTATGTGTGTGTGTGTGCGTGTGTGTGTATGTATGTGTGCGTGTTTGTGTCTGAGAACGAGAGAGTCTGCAGCGACAAAAGGGTGGAGGAAATGCACGCAATCAACAAAACCTCTGTCTGGGTCCAAAACTGTGTGTTGGGGGGTCTTTATCTTGGCCGCCCACGCGGAAATGCTAATGAGCGTGTTGGGATCCAGAGAGGGCGTCTATTCATCTTCACCTCGGCCTGCCCGACATTAACACATAATCCCAACCCAACGCCCCACCGGCCGCCACCAGACGCCGCAGACAGCAGGCACAGAAAAAGGCCACTTTGAAGGCAAAGTCTTCCTCTGAACAACAAAATAAAAATCATCACTTCCCCCCTCCCTTTTTAAAAAGAGACAGGCTGATTATTTAACATTCTTCTCAAAGTCTCCATCTGCTACTGAGTTTAATGCTTTTTTTCCCCTCGGTCCTCAGCTCTCACCTCTGTGCCTTAGATTCTCTCTCTTTCTCTCCCCCTTCTCCCTTTTTGTTCTCTCTCTCTCTCTCTCTCTCTCTCTCACACTCTTCTCGTTCACCAGCTCTTCAATCAGACTAATTCCTTTTCCCTAGTGATGGATCATTTCATTCCCTCCTCCTTTTCTCTGCTCATTGCTCTCTCTCTCGCTCTCTCTCTCTCTGTGTGTGTCTCTCTCTCTCTCACACACACACACACACACACAAACACACTCACAATACCCCCCACTTCCACCCCAGGGCCAGAACCTGAGCCAGGGTCCATCCTGCTTTAAACACCTTCTATCCATCAGGCCCCAGAAGGCTTTTCTCCTGTTACCCCTCCTTTTCTCACCCTCTTCCTGTCATTTATTCCTCTTCTCTCCCTTTATTCCTGTCTTTTCATACCTTAACCTCTTTCTCTCCTGCTCTATTGCTCTCTTTCTTTCTTTCTTTCTTTCTTTCTTTCTTACAATCTCCTTCTCTGTCTTCTCTCTCCAGCAGTCATCAGGATGAGAAATGGAAGGGGTTAGATGGGTCTATTTTCACCCCCCATCCCACCTCCTCTCAGCCCCTCCAAAGTCTGCTGGCCCTCCTAAGCCGCCCCAGGTGACAATGCTAAATACCGCTAGATCAGGGGGGGAGTGAATCATCTCGCCATTTGTTTTATAAATGACTCCTGCCCGCTCCTGTTTCATTCAATCAGTGACAGAGTCCTGTGTGTGTGTGTGTGTGTGTGTGTGTGGTGTGCATGTGTATGTGTGTGTGTTCATTTGAGAGGTGCACTTGTTTCTGCTATAACCACTGTGTCAAATTAGATTACAAGGTAAGTCTATGCTTACATGATTATACATATATACATTTCATCATAAAGGCCAAATTTGAAGGATATGAATATCAAAGGAAGTGTGGTGTGTGTGTGTATGTGTGTGTGTATGAGTGTGCATGTGGGGGTGCCCACCTACAGATACACCAACTGCTTGCTGCAGGGTCTTTGTGTGTGTTGGATGCATTTTACAAGGCTCTGTAGGACCTGAGTGTGTGTGTGTGTTTGTGTGTGTGTGTGTGTGTGTGCGTGTGCGTGTGCGTGTGCGTGTGCGTGTGCGTGCGTACGTGTGTGTGAGTGATGAGCTCTGTCCTCGGCAGCCTCGGCTCCCAGAGATAGATCCATCACACCTCTCTAATGTCTTAAACAGCACTGAGCCGGGCTCCACCACCACCACCACCCCCACCACCACCACCCCACTCTAAAACTGGGCTTCACTCCAACATGGACTAAATGCTATCACAACCTAGGGGCGACAAACTAATGTAAACACACCCGTTTAAACGAAAACGACAGAATTAAACAGTCTTACTGGAGGGTGACATAAATAGAGAGAGAGAGAGATTCAGGAAGAAGATAAACACAGAGTAAAAAAGAACAAAGGACAAGTCATTGGGAAGAAGGGGAAAAAAAGAAGAAGAGAAGAGAAACTTTGGGCAGGGCACCAAACAGCAAATGTAACCAGGGCTCTGAAAGCGTGCACTGTTGAGGAGGTTAAGTGACTGGACAGCTGAGTGGAAGAGAAAATAAGGGAAAAGATTGTGGTGGCTGCTTGGTACTAGGGCGCCCACTGTTTGAATTGCAGCCCCCTTACGAGAACACACACACACACACACACACGCACACACACACGCACATGCACACACGCAAACACATTTTTTGGGGCTTGCCAGGGCCAGTTTCCACTCACAGTGCAATTACTTTGCTTGATTTCAGCAGCAGTGGAGGTGCGCTAATTAGCGAGTTGGGAGAGTGTGGGAGGGTAACAGAACCCCCTTGGGCAGGGGACAGGTACATTTGTAGGTTGTGTGTGTGTGTGTGTGTGTGTGTGTGTGTGTGTGTGTGTTGGGGGGTGGGGGTTAGATTTATGCAGTTAGCAGTTAAGCAAGGTGGATAACCACCTGAGGCTTCTGCTAAGTGTTGTTTTCACCACGCCAAACCACTGTGTGTGTGTGTGTGTGTGTGTGTGTGTGTGTGTGTGTGTGTGTGTGCTCTTATCCTCTGCTATGGCAACAGAGATGTAAACAGACATCAGCAAAGCTTGTGAAGTGACATGATCTCAAATGCACTGCACTGCATTTGGAACTCCTCTTTAGGGTTAGAGGGAATACCAACTCTATCATCGACAGAATGCAAATATTACAATGCAAGTGAGAGAGTTAAAGTGTGAAGCACACCTCTCAGCTGACTAATAGTCAATCTTCCATGTTTACACCAAGTAAATATGGAGGCATAAACTATGTACTCAGATGGGATCTGGAGGATAGCAGCATTAGCAGACACAAAGACTTTCCTCTGACCGGTGATGGGGAAGTTGGCCCAGATTGCTCCTCAAGGATCAGGCGGGCCTGCTGTGATGTCTGGCTGGGTGCCTGGGGCCCTGGGACTGGGTCTGCCAGTGGTGTGGCATGAGTGTGTGGAAGTAGGGGTGACGTGATGTGCACTTTTGTTCTCTGCGTTAAGATGGACGCATGGCTGTCCCCATCGTGAACCAAACTCTGTGTGTTGCTGCTATGACTACACACTGCTGGTGTTGTGTGTGTGTGTGTGTGTGTGTGGTGTGTGTGTGTGTGTGTGTGTGTGTGTGTATGTGCATGATCAAACAAACACGCTCTTGGCACTGCATTGCATTGGCCGTGCTCCTCATTGCTGCCAAGACACACACACAGAGCACTCTTGCTCTGGGAGTTACGGAGAAGCCACAGTCCCTTCAGGACTCACTGTATAAATAAACACACCCTGTCAGCGAGCGTTCTCTCTCCCTCTCTCGACTGACCACCGAGCACCAGAACCATCGAGAGAGAGGATAGCCAGGAGGAACTGAGTAAAACAGAGAGAGAGAGAAAGAGAGTCACGACTGTCTTTACATCAGCTCTTCCCTGGGCAAGGAACTCAACTGTGGAAAGAAGCGACAGCTGGCAAGAGGACGGCAGAGAGTCACGAACGTCCTTCTCCTGCTATCCTTCGCTTCTCTCAAAAGCGTTATTAGGCAATACGTTCCCGTTAATTGAATTGTGGCGGCACTGGTGCAGAGGAGGGAGAGAGAGAGAGAGAGAGAGAGAGAGAAAGAGAGAGAAAAGAGAAAGAGAGAGAGAAAGGGAGAGCAAACTCCCATCTCTTCTCAGCCAAGGCGTTTTCTCATTAGTGCCGCAGATTCTTGGCGTTGCCTAATGAACAATAATAACACTCCTCCAACACAACCACCATTAGAGCGAGTTAGATAGAGAGGGATGCCGGCTGACGACCTCAGCCCCGTAATTGCCTTGCCCACACTCGTTAAGGGGGGAAAGCAATAAAAAGACAATAACGCAGCAGAAATGTCGAGAGACGAAGAGAGAGACAAGGAGAGACGTTTGTCTAACGCACACTTCACACTTCTCGAACGCTAAGGAAGACGACTGGAGCACTACGCAGCATTAGGAGACAGAAACTTTGATCTCCTTGCCGAACCACATGAAAGGCTCTACTGCTGTGAGGCTCAAGTGAGGTGAGGAGTTGAAGTCAGCTGACGGAGCGAAAACCAGTCAGGCCATGTTCGCTCCGGTTCTGTCAACTCTGTCATCCGTTCAGCCTTCAGTCTGCCGCCACCCGCATCTGGGCCGGGAGCTGAGCCGTGACTCGCCGGCACCGTCGCCATCGCTGCGGCGTTTCTGCTCTCAGTCATTCCGCATTCAATCTCTTCTCTCGGAGACTTGTTTGCTCAGCCAACGACCTCGATAGTGAATCCGTCACGTCCCGCAATATTACAATAAACAACACACCACGCCACATCACCCACTCCCCTACACACACACACACACACACACACACACACAGCCCTGCCCTCTGCATCACCCCCGCTGGTACTGTCAGAAATGTGAGGAATGCACTAGACTGCTATGCAGCAGCACGCCAAGCCCCTGTTTGGGCATGACTGAAAGGCTAAAGACCTGGGAACAAAGCTGGGACATTGACCCTGGATAGGTGTGTGTGTGTGTGTGTGTGTGTGTGTGTTGTGTGTGTGTGTGTCTCGTAAGTCAGGGTGAGGTTGCATTCTGCCATTGGTTTTCCATGTTACAACTGGCCGTGCACTGGGCGGAGGCTCAAAAAAACCCAGATTGGGTGAGAGTCTCCCACAGAGCTGGTAAAAAGAGGGTCACTTAGGTCTGTCAAAAAACCCCCCTTTTGATCTCCCAGTTTTGACATTTTGCTCTTAAGGTTAAAAAAGAGACAGCCTTGTGAAAACGTGAAGAAAAGTGTGAAAAAGTGTCTGCCTTTTACATTTCCTCAGTATTCATGGATTTTTTTTTTTTTTTTTGCTTTCTTCCCACCTGTCTGCCAGTTCACGGCTCTTTAAAGGTGAGCTGAGATGAGATGAGTTGCAGGGGTTGAAGCGATGGGAGGATGAAAAGGGAAGCTAAAGGAGATGCTGGTCTCTTTCATGTGCCTGCGCTGGTCCTGGGGGTGGCGAGGCTGCCGTAAACAACGCCCTGCCATCAGCTGCCTCTGCCTGCAGCCTCCTCGCACCTGACAACAGCCTCAACGCCTCGGCGCTGTCTGCGTCTCCACTCCGCTCTCTGATTGGCCCGTGCTGCTGCAAGCTGGCAGAGCAATCGTTAATTCAATTCCTCCCGTTTTTCATGGGACAAAACGTTGTCTTTTGTGAGAACAGAGCAGAGGACAGAGGACCTGATGTTTTTGCAGCACTAAAAAGTGTGTGTGTGTGTGTGTGTGTGTGTATAACAAAGAGAGAGAGAGAGAGTGTGAGTAGATAAAAAGGCTCTAGGAGCAGAGTGGGGTTGAGGGCAAGTAAAAAAAAAGAAGCCTTTTTTGCTGGCAACCACATTCGCATACTTCAGCAAATGTGTCTCACAGACTTTTCTGTGGCGAGCAGCAGCAGGCTGAAGTCAAACACAACGTGGCGAGTGCAACGTGTTAAACTCTTCAGACTGGCCCCCTTCAAAGCGCCCACGATCCTGCTCCGGCGGGCACAAAGCGCCAGCTAAAACAAACAACGAGGCCGCTTGGCTGGGCAGAGCTGAGTGTGCAACCGTAATTGTTCCCGGGGCGCGAAGCCCGACACCCACGAGCAGGAGCTGTCACGCACGCACACTTCTTCCTTCACAGCAGTAAAGACTCTCAAGAGGAGGACCCCCACTGTGTTTCACGTTCACCAATCCTTCAGACTGATCCAGGGTCAGTTAAAAGACTTTTTTTTTTGTTCTTTCACATGGTTCATGCTAAACATTCACGTGTATCATCTCCATGAGTCTGGATGAAGGCTGGACTCTGAAACATGACTCCAGAGGTGAAGATTATAACAACGCGACTCTCCAGGCCTCTCAAGGTCGAAGGTGAAAGGTCAGCGAAAGTGGACATTAAGTGACCAGCTTGCAGGTCAGGTGCTAGCTAGCCAAAGCTCCTCTAGCAAACAGGACATCTGCTACTCCAAGGAACACAGACACAACATGAGGAAGTAAAAGATACTTCCTGCTGAGATTGCTTTTTGTCCATCCCCTCCTCTTCCTCCTTTTCTCTCCCCCTCTCCTCTCCTCCCCTCTTTCTCACCCTCCCTTCTTCACGCCATCATTAAGCAGGAGAGACACTGTAATGGCTTTGCAGTGCACACTGGCATGCTTTCTGACTGTACTCACTTGAAAAAACACCACTCTGGAGATCAATAGGTATTAACTACCACACACACTCTCTCTCTCTCCTCGCCGCTCTCCTATGCAGCACAGAACACTGACCAAATGCATTTAACATACAAACAATACCACCAGCCACAAACAAAACCACCATCACCACCACCCCCCTTCAACACACACACACAGTCACACACACACACACACTGCTGCTGGTCTGGACAAACAAGTGAGAGGACCACTATTGTGAGCGAGTGGCCACAGCAGTAAGTACAATGGGATCATAAATCAGACTGGGGGCCAGACTGGACCAGTGTGGTCGATGGTGAGGAGGCCATTGAATCCCATTTAGGGATTTATGGGTTGCTTACACTAGGAACATTGCGGTAGCCAAAGAACAAAGACGGAACAACTACTGTAGATAACATGAGCTAGAACACAAGTGGTCTGTGAAACAGTGAACAAACTGCACGACAGAGCAATGTTTGTTTGCAAAGAGGTGAATGAGGGAGGAAGACAGAGACAGATAGACAGCCAGAGAGAGAGAGAGAGAGACGGAGAGAGAAAGGGAGAGAGAAAGAGAGACAGAGAGATGTGATGTGAAGAGAAGGGAAGTGCAGAAAGCATAGACCCTCTCTCTTAGATTGGAGCTGAAAAACTTGGGCCAAACTGAGCTAAACCTGGCCCTTTGCCGTCCAGCTGGGCTGATGAAAACCAATCAGTGTTATCTGGAAGGAGGTGAATGAGAAGGGAGGTTAGTGTTTTTCAGCTCCAGCTGTTGAAATGTACAGTCTGAGAAAACAGCCCCTCTTAATTTTTTTCATTTGCATTTTATGACTGTTAGGAGGGTGGAGACCTGCTGCTCAGCCTCGTGGGATACATCTGAAGGGGACATTTGCCGGCTGGTGGGTGTGAGGTGTACCCAGTGATGGCGGTTTAACAGCCCCCCTGACTTCCATTTGCCCTGCTGGGGGGCTGGAAGCCCACTGGGTGAGGAAGGGAAAGGAGATCCGGGGGAGAGCGGGGGGCCAGCTGCATTGTTTCCCCAGTGGCCCATCTGGAGACTGCAAGCCGGGATCAAACTGCCACCACTAGTCCCCACTAATGGAGCAGAGAGTGTGTGTGTGTGTGTGTGTGTGTGTGTGTGTGTGTGTGCGTGTGCACGTGTGTGTGCGGCATGTGTATAGCATGTGTGTGTCTATGTGATGGTGTCCATCTGGTTGTGTGGTTGTGCACGTCAGTTTGTGTAGGTGTGTGTGTGTGTGTATGTGTGTGTTCGTATACGCATGTGTATGTGTGTATATGTGCGTGCACTGAAACAACACCACTATGCAGACCAACCTCAGACCCCCGTCCACATCCGTTCCTTCGTTCCGCGCGCCGTTTTAAATTAAGCCAATTAAGCTGATTTTCCACGCTTTATTTTCTCTTCAACCACTCAAGAATGCCACCCCCAATCCCACCCGCCCTCACTCACACACACACACACACACACACACACACACAGACACACATACACACTCCTTCTCCCAAGTCTCCTCACTTCACTCGCTCCCGGCAGGGCTTAAACACACATGGTGTGGACTCCCCCAGAACAAATATTAACTCCACTCATGATCAGGATCTTGGGAGTGTGTAGGAGAGAGAGTGTGTTTTGGGGAGCTCTGAGCACATGTAGGAAATCCTGTTAAGAGCATTAACCAAAGGACCCAGTGTTCCCCTGCTACGAGTCCCCCCCCCCCCCCCCCCCACACACACACACACACACACACACACACCTCCCCACCCCACCCACTCCCCTATGGGTCTGTGAGCCCCAAACTTCCATCTCTCTCTTACCTAGGCAGTGAGAATAATGCCTCCCTATGGAGACTGCAGAGGGTCTTGATTTTTAAGATAACAACTGTGGTTGGACTCGCAGCTGAAGTTAATTTTGTAACATTGGCAGATGAAGGATGTGTGTGTGTGTGCGTGTGTGTGTGCATGTGTGCGTGTGTGCGTGCGTGCGTGTGTGTGTGTGAGTGAATAAAGGACTGTGACAGGATGTGGACAGACAGAAGGAGAGACATGGAGAGAGAGTGATAGAATAAAAAAGGAGAGAGAGAGAGATAGATAGATAGAGAGAGAGAGAGGGGAAAGGAGAGAAAAGAAAATATATTGAGTTTTTGAACTTACCTATTAGGGCATCAAGGCAGATGTGGTGTAGCAAATCGCATGAAAAAGAGAAAGAAAAAAGAACAGAGTCAGAACAGTAGACACAGTGTCCATTTAAACGTCTTAACTCAGACCTGTGGCACTATATAGGTAAGAGGAGCTCTTGCTGTATAAGTTTAAAGAGTTGTGGCATCTAATATGACTCCAGTCTGGGTGGGGTGCAGCCATGTTGAGACAGACACCGAGGCCCGATGACAGAGACCTGTGAACTCACAGCTAAGCTCAGTTCAGCTCAGAGGAGGCCTGACCTCACTCCACGGACCCCCTCACCTCCATTTCATTATCACTCGCCCACACACACACACACACACACACACACACCATCATCTTCACACTGCCTCACGCCCACCCAATCCCTGCTCCTGACAGCTGCTTAATCCCCCTGACCTGTGACCTGGGGAAATTCACTTTCTCAACCTTGACCAATTTCTTTCTTTTCTTTTTTTCTCTATCTGCCTCTCTCACTCCTCCTCTTCTTTTGCTCTTTTTTTTCTCTCCATTTCTTTTCTTTTTTCCACAAATGCCTCACGGACAGCCCATTATCATTCCATTTGGAGTGGAGGTGGAGGGGAAAAACAATTGGGATTCCCGTGGACAGACATGCACTCCAGGGCTCAACCTGAGTGGATGGGTGGGTGGTGTGTGTGTGTGTGTGTGTGTGTGTGTGTGGTGGTGGTGGTGGGCGGGGGGTGGTGATGGGATATCCAAGGTCACCACTGGGTTTGCTGAAGCCAACTGTGCTGAGCCCTGATAGAGGCATTTAAATCCAGCCTCTGTAAAAATCACCAGCACCCCTCCAACAGCCAGTACACACCCACCCACCCACACACACACACCACACACACACACACACAGAAACAAAGAGCACATACTCAGACACGGTGCAACAGCCCGTCTGCATGTGTGCTTCCAATAAGAAAAAAACAAATTGCTAAAGAGATAGCAGAGAGTTGGCAACCACATCCAAATGGAGGGCTGCAATCTGGGGGGACTTCAAGAAGAGAGCGCAGAGTGTGAGACTGCAGCACTGTCTCTATTCAGCGGTATACAGCGAGAGGAGAGGGAAAGATTCCCTCGAGAGGACGCCTCAATGGCCCCCATCATCAGCGCCTAAATAAGGCAGGCACCTGCTTTTGCCAGTGAACAACCTCATCTCGGTCTCTAAGTCTGATCACCTCGGAGAAGCTCCGCGCTGAAGATAATCGCACACATTTACCCCGATTCTCCTCGTTTTGCCTTCCGGCGCACAGGGGGAAACAGAACACCAGTAAGAAAAAAAGTGTAATCATAAAGAGAAAGCGAGGGAGGGAGGGAGACAGAGAGAGAGAGAGAGAGATTTGCATTTTTTCTCTTTGGAACAGAGCTGTGCGATAAACGACTGCAGGGCCGTGTCAATGGCCTGAAACTGTCAGCGGCAATCAGGGGATAGACACTCTGTAAGTGCTAGCATTACCCCCAATCGCTGGAGGCGAGAGAGTTGCTAAAGAGAAGCTAATCCTGCATAACTTTCCCTCTCTTTTTCTCTTTTCTCCCACTCTTTCTCTCTCTCTCTGTCATGACCTCTCCTTCTGTTACTAGGATCACCCATTGTGCAGCTCTGATTGCGCCTTTGGAAAAAAAAAACAAAAAAAAACATGGCTGCTCTGAAATGAGTCCCTCCTGATGCTAAGGGGGAATTACATCGGAGAAAGTCTGCAGTTTTAACTTTCAAGGTAATTTTTTTCCCCCCTCATACTTCCAAAAATAATTTATGTGTTCCTCTGCTTTTTCTTCTTCCCTCCTCGCTAAGAAAAATACCATACGTCAAAAACACACTTCACGACTTCCCCTTCTGAGGGGAGAGAGATTTGTCAAGGACTGGGCAGTGAGTTGAAGTAGCTGGCTCTCAAAATAACCTGTACGGCCTAATCATGGGTGCCAGAAATGTTTTATTAGGACAGGGCTTTGCTTTGGCCGCTGGAGGACTGTGCAGAGGCACAGTTGCGGTGCGGCTTTATGACGCTGGCTATGCTAGGCCGCTCATTATAGCCACCATGCCACGGGGAGCTACAGCACATGAAAATCACCACTGAAAAACACTGCGTTCATGCGCCCATGCACAGAACACACATACACACAAGCACACACTCACACGCACACACACGCACTCTCACACATACTGTACGTACATACATAAAATAGACACCTGAAATATGAACAAACACACACATACAGCATACTATAAGGCATATTTTAAGGCATATTATTAAAACACACAGGACATACTATACAGATAAACACACAGGCAAAAAGACAGGTATGCAGGTACACACACACACACACACACACACACAATTTTGCGGCCATAAACTTTGTCTGTTCAGCAGTTTGCTTGTTGCTTGCTCTCCCTTGCTGCCAATCACTCTGGAGCGAAGCATCTGGGAGGAGCGGAGACAAGTGCAAGCTGCTCAGCAGGCCTCGCCAACAAATGAGCCAGAGACACCACAAGAATATTAACAACAAAGCTAAAGACAATGACAGACCAAGAACAGTGTGAGCCGTGTGTGTGTGTGTGTGTGTGTGTGTGTGTGTGTGTGTTTTTGGGGGGCAGCACCAAATCCCACCCTTGGGGCTCATCCTGTTGCAGATCAAAGCTGCAGTGGGGGCGCCTTTGTTGTGACACCGCTGCCTCTCCCCCCTGTCTGTGAACTCTGACCCCGGGGGCAGCGGGGGCCCTTTGCAACTCCCACATCCCTGCTGCACCCCCTTTGTGTACGCACACACACACACACACACACACACACACACACACACAACACACACACACACACACACACACACACATGGAATGGGCACTGCCACAGACGGCGTGCTCTCACATCTTTAATTCATGGAGTTCATTACCAGTGGCCCCCTCACCTTAAAACACACACACACACACACACACACACACACACACAAACCTTCTCCTATCCTGATGCCATCACCCTTGGGGTGGGTATATGTGTGATCTGAAGAAGTAGGGGGATGAGAAACACACACACAAACACACACACACACACACACACCAAATCACCGTTTCCAGTGCAGGGAGCAGTAAGATCAAGGGCCATGTTTAGTGGTCACTTTAGACATCCTACATGGAGAGAGGCCATTGCAGAGATTCATTAGGTCATTGCAGCACCTTGAACTGCTTTGAGGGCAGTAACATTGCAACTCAGACCCAACAGGGCATGAGCACACACTTTAATTGTGTGCGTGTGTGTGTGTGTGTGTGTGTGTGTGTGTGTGTGTGTGTTGTTTGTGCTTGTGTGTTACAGAGCATACAGTGCACACAGATGCAGTGTAAGAAGCAAGCTGGAGAAAGTCAGGGCAAGCTGACTGTAATCGGCAGAGACACATTGATCGGACGCCAGACACTCTGGCATCACCAGCGGCACTTGGAGGAGCCGGACTGACCCGGAGCGCAGCGTTGCTCCAGGAGCACCAGAGCCACACCGCTAACCACCACCGCTGCGTCATGTCACCAACTGGGCACCTGTCAATGGACACCGACCAATCAATGTCCAGGCACAGGCTAATGACAGACCTGCATGTCGCCTGCTCTCATGAGAATGCCAATTACGGTGAATGGCACACAGGCGGGGACCTGGTTTGGCCAATCAGCACAGTGGCAGCAGAGTGAGGACAAAGAGCAATGTGTGCGTGTGTGTATGTGTATGTGTGTGTGTATGTATATGTGTGTGTGTTTGTGTGTGTGTGTGTGTGTGTGTGTGTGTGTGAGAGAGAGAGAGAAAGAGAGAGAAAGAGACTAGTAGTGAAGAGATGCGCTAATACTAGTTTCTTTCACATGTAAACTAGAATCGGTTCATGCAATGCTGATTCTTTATGGGCAAAGTGGGTGAAGAAAAAAAGGAAATCTGTGGAAACTGCACTGACAGAGATGGGGATAAATGGAAACGTGCGCCTCGGCGTAGGAAATCACTTTCACAGTGCGTGTCTTAGTGCTGTGATATCTATGCAAATGCTATACATTCCCCTCATAGCCTGTCTTCTACTGAGTGCGATAAAAGAAACAAATGAATCCCAACTATCTCGCTGTACTAACAAGCTGTAGGGACACAGACAAAAAAAGGCACATTTGCAAGATAATTTTGAGGGGGAGAGACAAAACATGGGGAGGAAAACACAACGCGCCGCCCTCCTCCCCCTTTCCAGAAAAAAAGAGAAGAAAGTCTTGTTCATTGTGCGAGTGAACTTCGCAAGCAAAGAGGGGGTGTCACTTTGAAGCGAGTAAAAAAACGCTGTGATGTAATCTTAGCCTTCATCACATTTCCTCTGACAATTAAACCGCCCCCCCATCCCCCCCACTAATGAAGCCCTGTGTTCAGAGGCAATGGGCTGTGTTGTGCTTGCTTAGGCGTTTCTTGGGCTGGAATTTGTTCATTCGTTCGTTGGGTTTGTTCATTCGTTGGCTGGTTTGTTCGCTGGCAAGGCCCTGTGCGTGTGCCAGCGCCGCACCATAATTATTTCCCCTCGCCGCTGCCCTGGTGTTATTTCTCTGCCGTCATGTCCCTGCCAAGCAAACACACACACACACACACACAGGGCCTTTGCAGCAGGGACTGCGGGGGCGAGAGAGAGAGAGAGAGAGAGAGAGACAGAGAAAGAAAGAGAGAGATGGAGAGAGAGAGACAGAGAGAGAGAAGAGAGAGAGAGAGAGAGAGAGAAAGGGAGAAAGAGAGAGAGAGAGAGAGAACTACTGTGGCCAGGCTGTGGCTCTTGGCCTAGACCTCAGTACCCCAGGAGACTCTTTCTTTCTTTCTTTCTCTCTCTAGCCTTTCCCTTCCTCTCTCTTTTTCTTGTTCCTTTCTTTCTTATTCCCCTCTTTTCATCTTTCTCTCTACGTTCCTGATTCTTTTCATCTCTCTCCAGCTCTCTGTCTCTCCTTCTTCCTCCATTACATCCCCCACACCATTTCCTTCACCTCCACTGGGAAGAAACACACTTTTTTTCATCTGTCCTTTTACCCACCCTCTCTCTCTCTTTCTCTCTCTCTCCCCATCTTGACACGACTCAGAGGATATGCCTGTGGCTGTGTTCCTATACTGGCCAACACATCCATTAACCGGCTTTAGTGGGGTGAGATACAAGCAGAAACAAGGGCTAATCGTTTGCACGCAGAAAAAAAACAGACACATAAATACACACGCACACACACACACACACACACACAAACACACACACGCACACACACGCACACACACACACACACAGACACACACACGCACACACACACTCTGTGCTAGGAGCATGCATCGTTCATTCTGGATTAAAGAACCTCTCGAGGCCACTGGAATCAAAGAACGGCATTGTAGCTTTGCGGTATAGCAGGCAATAGACCAGCATTAGTCAGACAACGTATTCATTTACACTGAGGAGACCAGACTCAAACAGAGATAGAGTGTGACATGACTGATTGCAAATGAAAGAAAAGGAAATGGAACATTTTCAGGGCAAAGCAAAAGACAGCATATGCCCGCATGCCCCCCGTTCACATCTACATATCGATTTGTGAATAAAGGCAGTTTTGTGGCTTCTACCTTTTACTTGCTTGCTGTCTTCAAAGGGATAAACATGAATAAATGGAACACACACACGCACACACACACACACACACACAGAGACACACACACACACACGGCTGTAGTCTTCAGTGCCATAGAATGCCTGATATTGCTGGGATGCATCTAAAATGGCAGTTCAAAAGAGTAGCTTTAGACTCCAACTACATTAGATATCAATATTCCAGTCATTAGGATGAACTTAGACCTGCCAGAGAATAAAAGAACAAAGAGAACAGATGAATGGCATATGTATCCAGCAGCACAGTAATGGGCTTGCCATGACCTTAAAGGTTTCTCTAAGTCATTACCATTATCAATGGCCCTCTCTTGCCCTTTGCCTCTTTCTTTCTATTAAAACATCTCTTTATTACAACTGACAGAGAGAGAGTGATTGTGTGTGTGTGTGTGTGTGTGTATGTGTGTATGTGTGTG
This sequence comes from Tenualosa ilisha, assembly GCA_015244755.2. Classification (NCBI taxonomy): domain Eukaryota; kingdom Metazoa; phylum Chordata; class Actinopteri; order Clupeiformes; family Clupeidae; genus Tenualosa; species Tenualosa ilisha. Next base: position 810,069 of record PYXC01001038.1, read on the forward strand.
TGCGTGTGAGGGTCAAAGGTGAATCGGTTGACATGCAGAGGACAGAGGCATGACAGTTATGGGGGAGTCTTGTATCAGTCTGCTGTCGATATGCTCACGGTGTGAGGAGGAGTTATGTGGAAGGGCAAATGTCTCAGAGTGGACCTCCAACAAAAGGGAGCACTATTACAGCAAACAAATCGAAGGATCCGTGTGTCTCTCTGTGGCATTTCAAGTGACATGGCATTAGCCAACTAGCTTACTGTATGTTTGGCCATTATAGAACAGGACAGGACATCACAAAAGAGAATGAAGTACTTAAAGACATATTGATGCTCCAGGATATATTGAAGGAACCAGGGGGGACACGGCTGCCCTTGCCGCTGTTCTTCATCTTAGTGGTATATTTTCAAAGCAGTAGAAAAAGAAAAAAAAAACAGCTTGCATGGTCGCCATGGTAACTGGTAGCCCCCACAAAGAAACAGGAGCCGGTGGGCCACAGGCCCAAAACCTTCAATTAGGCCCAGCCAGACTTCTCCTCTGCCGTGCACTTTCACACACCATCACATCGGAATGGGGCGGATCGGAAACTCAATGGAGCGCAATTACAGGCCACCGTGACCAACCCCACCTATGGAGCCGCCACTGCGCTGAACTGAGCTGAGCTGAGCAGAGCCGAATCCACACTGGGCTGGGGCAACTTCCCCTGGCCTTGGAGAGAAAGACAGAGAGAAAGAAAGAGAGAGAGAGGGAGAGAGAGAGAGAGGCCGGGCTCTGGCACTAGGACTGGCACTGGACATACAGAGAGCGGTTAAAGACACGGGCATGTGGTGGTTGCGGTGCCCACACTGAGTGAGTGCCAGCCAGGCGCTGGAAGGCGACAAACGCCGGCAGGTCTTGGGGCCTGGCACAAAAAACGGGTACTCGTGCCACAGCTGGAGGCTAAAAATGTGCAGCAGACAGATTACAGGAGCAGAGTCAGAAAGTGAACAGTGACTAGCTGGAGGGAATAAAATGTGTGTGTGTGTGTGTGTGTGGTGTGTGTGAGTTGGGGGGCGGGGGGGTAGCAGGGAGCCTGGTAGAGGTGGGAACCTCCAGCATGAGACAGAAAACAGACGTACCATGTGTTCTGGTTCTGTTTTAAAACCTGGTGATTTTACAAATAAGCTTGTCTCATCTAAGTGGCTGAGGATTTGTGCCAATTAAAACCCGCTGGTTTAGTGAATCGATGGAAATGTGCGTTGAGGCTTTCACTTTCTGAAGCTGGAATTTTTTCACCTCTGAATGAACACCTGGAGACCAGCATCTCAGTGCTTTCCATCCCAACCAACCACACACCCCAACCGCATAGCTTCACTGCTGGAGGATGTAGCAAAGATGGGGGTTCACTAGTACAGAAAACAACTACTTTGTGTGGGTTTGGACTTTTTCTTTGAGAGAGAGAGAGAGAAAGAGAGAGAGAGAGAGAAAGAGAGAAAGAAAGAAAGAAAGAGCATGGTTGATGACTGTCACTCGGGCCCTTCAGGAGGATGCGGCTCCTGCTCGGTGGGAGACCTCCAGCTGCGTGTGCTTCTTTTGCATGGAAATGAAATAAAGAGCCATCAAAGAACAGATTTCACTCATTCCAAACCATTTGCCTTCCTCATGATGAGATGCCAGGGAGGAGGATGCGTGCGCCGTGACAAGCGCTGGCAGGGAGTGTTTAACGTGTATGTGAGTTTGTGAACATGTGTGTGAGTGTGTGGTGTGTGTGTGTGTCTCTTCATGTGGCTGTGCATGCAAATGCGTGCATCTGTGATCATACCTCGCTGAGTTTGCAATTACACTGGCATATTAGCACCTCACGTCCCTGATGTGCATGTGCGTGTCAGACAATGTGTGTGTGTCTGTGTGTGTGTGTGTGAGTGTGAGTGTGTGTGTGTGTGTGTGTGTGTGTGGCTGGTTGAGGGGGTATTAGCCTGGCCTCACCGAAGCCCCCCTGTCCCTTGGAGGAAGCACTGAGCCCCCTTGAAGTAAGCTTACTCAGAAGGGATTAGCCAAGCCAATCTGCACTAATCGCAGATAAACGCTCCTCATTGCCACGCTCGCTGCTGACGGATCACGCTTCACACCGCAGTACACACACCACACTACACCAAACACACCACGCCGGCCTGAACCAATCAGAGCAGAACAGGACAGCCTAACAAGGCTCTAATGGGAATATTAACCAACATCAGATTGTAATTCCATTTCAAAAAAGGTGTGTACACCATGTACAGACAAACACTTGCCAAAATCTGTACTATCCAAATGAAATTTGCTCATTAAATCATTCATATAAGTGATCATTGCAATGGTGCTATACATTGCTCCAAGAAGTCCGCTCGCTAGCCTGCCAGATTGTGCACCTAAAAGTGCTCTAGAGTCTATTTTGAGCAGCGCTTGCTTCTCAAGAGTTTCCGGTGAGTTCT